>WEIU01022079.1:0-109477 GCA_013389925.1 Aegithalos caudatus
TTTTTGGTTTTTTTTTGGTCTTTAAATCCATCTCTTCGTGATACCATGGTCCCCTCCCAAATGTGGAAGTGTTTTGCTGAAACTGTGTAACTGTGATGCAAATCATGCCATCAGCTGTCCTCCATGGTCCTTGGCAGATGGTCCTGGTGTGATCTTGGTATTGATCCCCACACTCCCCCAATAACACTTTTAAACCACACACATTCGGAGCACCCGTTTGCCTCATGATGACTCCCAGAAATGAGTTAATCCAGCTGAAGTCGGCTGGATTGCTGGTGTTGGTACTAGCATTGCTTCTTCTCATTTGAAATTAACACGTAGGTGTCATCTGGCCCAAGAATTACCATTTGTAAGTCCCTTTTCTCCCAGATAACCATCCTATAGCCCAGAGTTTAGGGACTTGTCGCACCTATGGTCACACAGCTCAATGGAACTAAATTGAACAGATCCTGCTTCAGGATGCATGGCAGTTCAGACATCATAAGAATTTTATTTGCTTTTGACCGGACCTTATAAACTCTTTAGGTTGGATTTGTGTTTTGTTTGTTGTTGTTTGTTTTGTTTTAGTTATCACACCATTCTGTGAAGTATGGTGGCACTAGGTGTTAGTCATTCCAATTTTCTTGTGTATTTTTTTTAAACACAGAACAAAATGTCTTTACTCCAAAACCAGGTTCTGAAATTACCCCTGTTGTCTCCTACACCTGCATTTCTGTGCTACAGTGAAGTTCAGGAAGCCCAAGTAACAAATTCCCGGTTTTTCAGGACTCCCTGCAAAATTGAGCCCAGCATAAACTGCGTGCTAAGTACTCGCAAACCTGAGGTGCGGGAGGACCCTCTGCAGCGAGTGCAGCATCAGCAGCAGGACACTGAGGCCAAGAAAGAGATGGTGATGTACTGCAAAGAGAAGGTTTATGCTGGAGTTGATGAATTCTCTTTTGAAGAGATCCGAGCTGAAATCTACAGGAAGAAAGCGAGAAAGAAAGAGGAAGGTAAGTTCCAAAGTGTGCTGGAGCAAGTAAGGCTTTCCAGATGGAATCATAAAATTGTAGTTGCTTCCCTCTGTGATTGCAGCTGCTTCTCTTATTCTACTGTGATAATTGTTTAACTGCTCTGAGGTACAGAGACAGTGACACATTCAACAGCTTTACATGCAAGCTGTGGGACAGGCAAAGACCACCACAAGTTTTGGCCCCTTGATAATTTAGGCTGCATCCACTGATTGTATGTGAAGGAGGCTTTGGGCCTTAGAGGTGGATTTTTTTTTCTCCTTAGATGAAATACAAGCCCTAGAACAGAAGAAGGTAGAAATACAAAGGAAAATTCAGGAGCTGGAAAAGAAATTAAAGAAGAAAGAAGATGACAAGCAGCAACAACCACATGAGCAGGTATTGTCCTTGTTTCACTGTTCTTTTCCAAGTAGCTGCAATTTTAAATAAAAATACCCAAGAAAGCCAAAAGGAAGCATTTCTGATATTCTTCTAACACATTTTAAACTTTTGAAATGATTCCTCACTAGTGAAATTTATTCTCTGTATCCTTTCCTTCCCTGTTTCCAAAACAATGCCTTCATAGTAAGTGTTTTAAATAATGAAGCAGAGTTATGACTTTGTAAGCTACCTAATTGCTTACATGTGTCATTAACAGTTGCAGGGTAACTAAAATCTCCTATGAAAGTATAAATATGGTTGCAAAGAGTAAATTCTGCCTTTTAACTACACTATGCAGTAAAAGTGAACTTTCTTCATGCAGGTAAGCTAAGTACAAATAAAAGTGGCTAAAGGCAACCATTATCTGTCAGAGTTTTAATGATTACATCAGATTATTTTCGTGTTTTTGGAACATTTTTGCCTGGCTTTCAATTCTGCTACTGTAGAATTGAAATGTGGCTTTGTTTCCACAGGGAGCAGAGGTAATGGGAGCTTCCACACCTTTGGAAATGCAAGGATTTAATTTTTCCAGCACAAAAGAATATGGGGAGAAACAGCCTGAGGCACAAAGGTAATAGAGGGGTTTTTTAGCCAGCAGGGAGAACACCTGTGAGGCTGTGTAGGTACAGCTAGTGACATGGATCACTAACAGCCTGCTTTCTCAGGTAGAATGGAATATAGCCTTGGCATCAGCCTGTAACCAGGATCTGTGCTCTTTCTGTGTACGTTTGATTATTTGTCTGAGGGATCTTAACTTCTTGCAAGTAGCATTTGTCAGCTTGGCTTGCCTTTTTTACAGAGTTTACTTGTGTTTTGTCAAAGTCTGTAGAATACAAACGTGTTTATTTTATCTTTTTCACAGTGAATTCCAGGTCTATGAAGATACTCACTTACATAAACTGTCTTGTTCTGAGGGTAAGTACTCAAGTTTTTTACCATTAATGAGATGGTTTAGTTAAAGGCAGAAGGCAGCAAAGTAAAACCCAAAGCTCAGGTGGATTAGAAAAAAGAGAGTGTGTGTGCTGGTAGTGCCTTTTACCACACTGAGCAAAGCATGGAGCATCTGAAAACTGTCACTATTTGAAAGGACTTCAAGCAGAAGAGCACTTTTCTTTCAGTAGCTAGAAAGTTTTCTTCCATCTTTCATGTTTGCAGTCTTACTAACATCTCAGAAGAGTTTAATGCTATCATTAGATTGATAAATACCTTAAGTTCTTTTTCCTCAGAGGTTTTGC
Organism: Aegithalos caudatus; assembly: GCA_013389925.1. NCBI lineage: Eukaryota > Metazoa > Chordata > Aves > Passeriformes > Aegithalidae > Aegithalos > Aegithalos caudatus. The sequence continues at coordinate 2,666 of WEIU01022079.1, forward strand.
TAGAAACCAGAAATTGTCTAGTGTTGATTTTGTAAGTTTTGTTGGGAAGGTCACATCCTGAAGAACTTTACTTCTGATCAGAGTTGACTCCTGTTGCTGTTGATATAGCTTATCTAGACTCCTGATGTATCCCCAGATAGGTACAGTGGAAATACATTTTTAAACTCTAAGGAGGAACAGAGAAATGAGGGCAATCTTGCATAAAAATATACAAATTCTGAAGCATAATCTAAACCCAGCAAGTTAGCTCACCTAATATGGTGGTAAAGGGGTGGTTCATTAATGTCACAAAACCAAGCCTTTTTAAATTGGTTTCTTTATATGCCAGCTCTGTAACTTCCTGTTAGGAGCAGTACTTTTAAAACAGGGTATTTAACTATTTTAAGTAATGTTGGATATGCTGTTGTGGAAGAACTGTGGATATGATAGAGCCTCTTGGTTTTTCCTTACAGATGTAGGTCTGCTTCCCCCACTGGCTGCTGCTCCATTTTTCTCTGTCTTTGATGAATCCTCTACTTTGACAAATCAGAATACAAGGTAGAATTATTCAAGTCCTACATTTCAGAGGGAAAGAACAGGGAAGCATCAAAGCCCTTGCTGTAGCAGCTGAAATAACTGTTCCTTGCAGGGGTGTGTGGGGGTGTGTTTTGTTTTGTTTCTATTGGTATTTGTATTGAATTACTCAGAGGTGAGGATGAGTAAATACTCTGCTGTTGTTCATCTTCAACCTCGAACTGTTTCAGCTGCTTTATAAACTTCCTTCATTGTGGAGAGCTGTGTCTGTTGCTTACTGCTAGTTCTGTAGTAGAAACTGGTTGATTGAAAAGATCCATAGACTTAAACTGTTGAGAGGGATTTGTTGGAGGTGGGAAGCTGCTCTAACAAATATGTAACTGACTGTAACTTCTTCTTAGCTTTTCAGCAGTTGGTGGCCGGAGAAGTGCCCGTCACCCTCTCGCTGTCCGTGAGCCTGCGGATTCCCTGAGTGCCAAGGAAAGCCCAGCAGCAGCAGCAGCCTGTGTAAGGGAACAATTCAGCCCCTGGGAGGTTTCCTGCCCAGGAGTCACCAACACATCCCGTGGTGCTGCCAGACTGAGTCAGCTTGGCTGGGCTGGCCTCACGTGTCAGAAACAAGGGTTCTGAACTGCTGCCTGGCATGGCAGTGATGGAACAGGGTGGTGATGAGAGCACACTGGAAGTATCATGTAGCTGTGGCTGCCTCATCCCAGGAGGTGTTCCAGGCCAGGCTGGATGGGGCCTGGAGCAGCCTGGACTAGTGGCAGGTGTCTCTGCCCATGGCGAGGGAGTGGACATCGATGGTCTTTAAGGTGCCTTCCAACCCAGACCATTCTGGGATTCTGTGATATGTAGAATTCATGAAGACTGAGTGTCCTATTTATGTTGGAAGGGGGTGGAGTGGAAGCAAGGCCAGAGAAATGTTCAGCTTTTAACTAAAGAAAAAACCACAACATGAAAGACATGCAGGAAAGGGGCCTTAAGGTCCTGCATAGTTTTAAAGACCTTTGTTCAGCTTTTGTTCATAGTCAGCTTTTAACTAAAGAAAAATTGGTCCTAAAAATCTGCAGGCTTTCAGTGCCTTCTCTTTATTTTCCAGGATGAGCTGAATGGAATCGAACCTTTGACTGAGGATGCAATTGTGACAGGCTCCTACAAGAACAAGACCCTTTGTGCCAACCCAGAGGACACGTGTGACTTTAACAGGGCTGCCCACCTGGCCTCCACGCCCTTCCACGGGGTGGTGGCTCAAAGAGTCCCAGCCCCTGCTTTCTGTCAGGGTGAAGTGAAGGAAGACAGTCCAGAATCCAAGAGTGCACCTCTGAATCAGGAGACACCTGTGTGTGAAGGAGCATACACTGAAGCTCTCAGTGTAAAAAAACTGAGGTAATTAAAGGTCTTTAAAACTATAAGGGACCTTAAGGCCCCTTTCCTGCATGTCTTTCATGTTGTGGTTTTGGTGTTGCTAAGGAAGGGGTTTTCTGAAAAGTCCGGGATATCCTGGAGAGAGCCATGGCTGTAGCTCAGAGTCCACTTTGCCTTGAGCAGATGGAAGAGGTACCAGAAAGCCCACTTGGCTTTTCAGCACTACTGCTGTGGGACTTCAGTGCAAGGTTTTTTAACCAAATAGCTTGCAGAGAAATTAATAAATGCATTTTGCCTTCGTTATCAAATATGAAAAGCTGAATCCCCAATCCCTTTTACACTTATAGGCTTCTGCACTTGTTTTGGCTATATATAATGTGGTTAGCGTTTTTAGTTTAGTTCTACAGAATAAAAAAGCTGGAGAGAAAAAAACCTTTTTGTCATTGTGAAGAAAAAGTGTCTGTTCTATGGGAGTTTCTTTACCTAGAGGTGACTTGGATTTGCTGGCTCTTAGGATATAAACATGTATACCATGCTGAAGGTGTTTTTTACTCAGGAGATTCCTTGAAAAACCCTGCTGATTATATTTAGGAGGAGATATTTGACACCTAACCCTTCACTGCTTTGAAAGCTCTGAAATTTTGTAGAAAGGGAGTAATAAATATTCAGGATGTCTTCTGTTGTAGCAGAGCAGTCAATTTTGGTGGAAGAGAAGATTAAAATAATTATCTGTAGACTAAGATTCTGAGTATAATCAATCATCCAAACTGAAATGAAACTCTGGCATGACTGGCTTTCTGCTAGGGATGAGAAAGAATTTCTTCATGCTAATTAAATCTGGGCGTGCACAGCAATGTCTCCCAGTCCCGGGGTTGACATTATCTACAACTTCTATCTTTGGCAAGTCTGAGTAGCTGATGGCTTTATTTACAGCCCCATCATGGAAGCAAGCCTGGAAGATACTCGCTCCTCAGGTTCCTCAGTCTCAGGAGGTTCTCTGTCCTCTGTTACACAAATGTCTGCTATTAAAGACCTGCAGGTCAGTGAGAAGCTGGAGCTGGCTCAGAGCTTGCCTGCTGAAGTGGTTACTGATTCTGGAGGTGGAAACATTACTGGTTAGTACTAACCTGAATTTTACTCACAACAAGTAACTTGCAGCTGTCACTAAATGTGGATTTTTCTGTCCTTCCTGTATCCCACTGTGCTTTGTGTGTTTCCCATTACTGTGACTGAACTTGCCTCCCTTGTCTGAAGCAGCAGTGAGGTGCAGTACATGATGCTTGCCAGCATCCAAAGCATGTCACTGTTAAGCTGACAGAGAAGTTACTTAGGGTAGTAAAGAAGGCAGTCTGTAGGAGTAATAAGGTCAAATTCCAAAATTAAAAATCTGGGCTGGATGGCAGTAATAACTTCTAAGATAGCTTTGTTTTGGTTTGTCTTCATTTTTTCTCTGTAATCATACAGTGTGTCTCCTGATGTACTGATAAGCTACTACTTTGAAAAGGATGAATATGAATTTGGAGTCTAGTGCAAGCTGCATAATTTTGGATTAAATCTGCATTTTAACTATGCTGTAAACTGCTGTGTTGCTTCACAGTATCCTTGTCATTCCTATTGAGGGAAAACAGTATGGGTACTTAAATAGTCAATTTCTTTCCTTATTTTTCTTCTAGTTAAAGGCCCTTGTTTCTCTCTGTTCTAAATATTTAGATTACAGTTAAAACAGAAATAGTCACAAAAAGCCTTCAAAATCTGGGCTGTGGAATTAGAAATGTGTTGGATGGTGTTCAAGGTGTTCAACCTGCTTTAACTCCTTTGATTTTGGTTTATGGTGCTTTATTAGAATTGTGTATTTGAAAATTCAGTGTATCTACTCTATAGAGTTAAGTTCTCATGTGCCTGCAGACTATTTTATGATGAAGCATGCTTGGGACTGGGAATAAAAAGGCAATTAGAAGTGATGTCAGTGAAATAGCTAGGATATTTTGGATGGATTTTTGTCTTGTTTTTATCATATGTACTAAACTTTAGAGCAAGATGAAAAGTAGCTTCAGAAAAACAGAAAGCATTTGTTCAGATGTTTTAATGGTCCTTTCTTCAACTTTGGATCTTTCCAGTTGCTTTGTTTCTTTATTTCTACACATTTCCCTTGAACTGTAGCTCTTACCCTTTACTGTGTAAAGAATAAAAATTACTTCACATGTCTGTCAGTTTACTCCTGCAAAATATGCCAGTAATTTTCCTACGTTTGTGATGGCAAAAGCTTGGAACACATTGTAGCCTCCAGCCTACACTGTTTCCTGAATTTTTCACAGAATTGCTTCCTGAGCAGTACTTACTGCAATGCTTTCCAAATAAGTGTGGATAACAGTAGCTGATCTGGTTCTTACCTGTGTACTGTGAAAGTTTAAAATGCTTTCCCTCATTACAGCCATGGCATTTGGGAGAAGGCAGTAGAGGCCATCTTTTTCTTGTGTTTTATCTCAAATGATCAAGCAGAGTAAACACTTGAGGCTACCTTGATTTTTTACAGATCAACTCATCTATTGAATGACCTTATGTTCTGTTATGAAGGAAAATAAGTCCAGTCCTACAGGTGTCTTCCAGGAGATAAAAGCCATTAAATTCTTAACATTGCAGTGAGCAGCAGAGTTGGAGTCCAACTTTGTTTTCATTTTCTTACATAAAACTTCTTCTGTAATCAAAGGACTAAATTGCCCTAAACCCCATCATGTAAAAACCCCAGACTAATCACTTGCTCTGGGCATAGATTTAAAAAAGGAGTGTTGATTTGCAGAATGAGTTTGAATTCTGCTGTGGCTGAAATAATTCAAAGCTTTGTCTCTTGTGAAAGATACATTTTGCATGATGCTACAGTAGAGCCCTTGAGACCTCATGATAAAAGTCTGTAAGGCAGTTTCAAGGACAAGGGTCACATTGACTTCCCAGAGCTATTGTAAGAGAGGAGTTGACTTGCTAAGAGATGAAAAGTAAATTGGAACGTGGCTCCAAAGTTTCCAGTATCCAGGTTACTTTTACTGACAGATAGAACCAAGTTGCAGAGAGTTAATGCAGTTTCATCTCATCTTTTCATGTTGTTTGTTTTCTTAGAGGATGATGTGACGCCGGTCCTGTGGAACCCTGAACAGCGTAAAAAGCTTTTAGGTTCTGTGCTGTCATCACTGGTTGCTTCTCCAGATTTTCACTTGGAGACTGGAGCTCTGCCTCACATGGAGGTTGGGGAAGACGTTGAGCTGGGTAGGTGTGCCAGACACTCTGCAGTGCAGTTTGTGTTCTAATGGGTTTGAATTATGGTTCACATTCACCCTCTTAGTTTTATGTGGTGCAGGTGGGGAATGACTTGGGAACGGCTATTTACTGTGACAGCTTATGAATGAAAACTTTTAACACAGGAAATGAGACTTACTGCATCAAAATGGAATATTGGAACAATGAAGAATACAAGATGTTTTTTGCCATTCCAACTGGATGCATTTTCCAATGGGATGCTAAGGGATTTGCAATAAAGGTAACACACATGGTGGTTATTGTACAGGAAGTGTGAACTGGTAAAATTAATGGATATTAATATAAACTCTTAATTTCTGAATTCCATGCATGAAGTTTGCTACTTCAAGCCTTCTTCCTAATTGTGGATCTAGATTAAAAGTTTCTGACTGTGAAAAATGTCTTCCTTGGTCAAGTGGGAGGGGGAAAAAATGAGGATGAGAAGAATATGAAAATGAGAAATTTTCACTTTATTCCAAAAATAAATGTTCTTCTTATATACCTTCTTGTAGGTGTATTCTCAGCCTGTGCCTTGGGATTTTTATATCACCCTGGAGTTACAGAAGCGTTTGAATTCTGACTTTGACCAGAGCTTCAGTGAGAATTGTAGCTGTTACCTGTACCAGGATGGCTGTGCCATTGTGCACAAGGATACATTTTGCTTCACACTCAGGGTCAGTACAGACAAACCAAGGACAACTGGAGGGTCCAGACTCCTACTTGGTTGCCAGTAGTGAGTTTGGAATGGTGTTATGTTCCTTGCTGAAGAGCTGCTCCTGTTTAATCCTGCAATACAGGTGCTCTGGTCTTTATCTGTGTACAAATCAGGGCTGTCTGTTAATGCCTCAGTTGGGTTGGTTTTCTAATTCATGGATCATGTGCTTCTCAGTGACAATCTTGAACCAAATTTTCACATTTTCTGTCTTTGTGAGTCATAAAGGACTGGAGCCAAGAACCACATGTTATTCCACAACAAGATTTGCATCTGAAGCTGTTGTTTAACTTGACCTCTTTCAATACATTCCAGTCAGCTACAGCAAGGTCATAGCAATTAATGTCTTGCTGAATGATTCACACTGCAAGTCTTATAAGTGCATTTTGAATTGTTGCATATAAATAGGACTGAAAGTCAATAGTAATTTCAGTCTTTAGTTCAATTTCCCCCTCCTGACCTTTTGTCCAGTTTTGAATAATAATGTTTCCTAAGAGCTAACGGTTCTTGTAATTCTGTCTGGGCTGATAATGGGCAAAATCTGATTATACTGAGTTTATGGTGGGACTACTGCCTCTGTACAGATGAACAATGAAACAAAAGGTGAGCTATGAATATTTCACCTAATCTAAGGCAGAAGGGTGCAAAGATAGATGTTTGTTCTCTTTTCAGGATGTTCTCTGTGACCGTAAGTTCATCACTAAGGAAATCCTCTTCTTGGTTGTTCACGATCTTCTGCATGTGGTAGAGAAGCTGCACAAAGCTGAGGTTGTCCATGGAGATCTGAGGCCAGAGGTGCTGTTTCTGGGAGACAGGTTTGTCTCTGCTTTTGAATGTGAGAGGCTACAGAACACTCATTTCAGCTACAGTTCCTGTGCTGCTCTAACTCCTCCCCTGGAGCTGGTGTAGAAGTACTGGGGCCTGAACAGCAAGCCCTGAGCCAAAGTTGACCTCTAGATGAACCTTCCAACCAAATGTTATATTTGCATCCACTCATTAGCAAAGAATCATTAGCAGTAGGATCTATGTATCCACTTATTGTCAAAACACATATTCATCTTCTGTATTTAGAAACCAGATAAGGCCACACCTGGGTTTGGGGGTGTAGGAGCAAAGGCAACTCCCTGGGTTGCTCCCTGAGCCCTGGCCAGGCTTTGGGAGGAGGCCAGGAGGAGGCTGACCCCAGCTGTTCCTGCACTGGAAGCTGTGTGAGCCTGTTCATTGCCCCCTGCCCAAGCTGGGCCCTGTCCCAGCACAGGCCGAAGCCTCTTTGCCTGCGGGTGGATGCACCCATAGGAATTCCCAGTTCTGGGAGGGGCTCTCCAGTGCTTCTCTGGGACGGGGGCTCCCCAGCTGCTGTGTGCTCTGGAGGGTGGCGAAGTCTTTGGGTAACTGGTTCTGTATCTTAATGACTGTAGGCAATCTTGGGTAGCAATGGTGAGGTGCACTGCTGAGCTTCTCCTTGTGGTATTCTTTACAGACTTGCTTTATAGAAATTTACACTATTCCTTAAATTGGTTTCTGTGCCTCTTGTGCTGAACCTGCCCACTGGCAAAACAGGACTGATTTTGCAGTCCAGGATTTTTAGGCTCCAGTCTTTTCTGATAAGAGTGAAAACACTTAATTTAGAAATAAACCTTCCTGGAGAAGTAGTATACCTGACATTGTAGAACTTACGCTTAACAAATTGGTTTTGCTATTACCTGTGCTTTTAAGTTTCTGCTTTACCAAGGTTCTGGGCCACTGACCCAATATGGTTCATAACTTGCTTTACATATCTGAAACCCAGGAAATTAGAAGACATAAGACAGGTGGGACTGGAATATCCAGATACCCTAAACAAAGTATTCAGCTTCCTCTGCAGTCCAGCTTGAACCTTAATGATAGACCTAATTTTCTTCTTTAAGCTCTTTCCCATGTTACGTTAACAGAATCGTGTATCCCTTGGAATGTGATATGTGAACTAAGTGTGGTGATGCCTGGAAATAGAACACAAACTTTTCCAGACCATGTTAGAATGATAATGTAAAAGCAAACCTTTACTTGAAAGCTTTCAGGTACACAACATGGCAAAAAGCAGTGCTCAGGTTTGGCTCCTTACAATTGATAAGATCAGTCAATTAGAATTATCTGGCCAATATAGTCCAATGAGAGGAGCAGTGGGTTAGGTAATCTCCCCCCTGGCTTCTGCCCTCCCACCCTACCTTTATTATGCCTATAATTTCATAATGCAAAATAAAATGTTCTTGGAGAACTTACAGGCAAGACAGCAAAATTTGAGGAATGTGTCAATAAGTGCCTGTTCATCGTGGGAAGAAAAGCTGGAAAAGTTCTGGAAGTTGCACTGAGGCATTTAATAGTCTACAGAACTACAAATACACGAAAAATACATAAAAGCTAAAAACTTCAGGCATCAGTGGGAAGCCAGTAACCAGAATGTCTAATGAATCAGATATAATTCCATTACATAAATTCACTGGGGCTGTTCTTAGTTATCACTGATATGATAAATATAGCTATTAAATTTAAATTTACTTTGAGCCTACTGTCATATAACATGCATGTTCCCAATATATTTTACTTCTAATTTCTTTATGATTATTTTATTAATAATTTATTTACATAATTATTTATAAATTACATACCTGTGTTATGCAAGTTCCAATATTTTCTTCACATCCTACAATGCTTTGTCTTGCACATCCCTTAAGGTGCTGTGTCCTATTTTGGATGTCACTGATATAATAGTGGCTTGATGGACTTGGATAGCTCCTGCTGGATTTCTCTGTGGCAAATACAAACCCAACAACTGCCAAAAAGTTAAGATAATGGTTTGGGCTTTTTCAGATAGCAAAAGGACAAGTTCATAGTGTAAGTTAGAAAATAAGCTCACTGCATAAAAGTATGTAAGAAGAGTAGTAGTGAGAGCTTGATATGTGGATATTGTTGGTTGGCAGTTGTTGATAAGAGACACTACTCCCGGCCCTTCCTGTTTGTCCTTCCTCACCTGCAGACTAGGAAAAGTTTGTGTAAGTTTTACCAAACTTAATTACTTTCTGTATCAAATATTCAGAGATTTAGGAGTGGGAGAAGTGCAAAACCTTACACTGATGCCAAATTGAATCTTGCCTTTTTGCTTTTATCTATTCTCTATATTCTTTACATATGTATATTTGTAGCTCTGTAACCTATTATTGCATTCGTAGCTAGCATTTTACCCACTCTGTTAGACAGAAGGACAAAAGAAATTCCCCAGTGGCTCCAAGCCCTGGGGTCCAAGGTGAGGCTCTCTGAGAGCCAAGGTTGAAAACCAGCTCTTCAAGGCACCTTTTCATAAACAAAGCTTAGTTCCTATCCGAGGGGGGTTGTTCAGAAAAGGGTAGAACCAGGGGGGAATTGCCTCGTCACCTATGTCTCTAACTGGGGATTCTTGTCAGTTATGCTAATATGCTAAACATACAAAAATTGTATCTGCTTTGTTATGTGTGCATCTTTGGCACTTTCCATCTGGTGTGCTGTGCCCCATAAGGATCCTTGAAAAGTAACTCCTTATTATCACCTTTGTCTGGCTCATCATTTCAGGACCAGTGAAAAGGCATCACACTATTCCCCCAGTCCACAAACTTTGTTTCAGATAACTGTGGCACACGAAAATAGCATCATCCTCAACCCTTTATTGTTTCCTATTGCTTACTGTGGAGACAGCAGTGTCATCCCTAAGCTCCCTGCTGTGAGCCCGTGCCATCCAGGGCAGCCCTTGCAGCAGTAGTTCTGACAGCAGCCATCAGAGGGGAGCATTGACATGGCTAAGACTCACCTTCACTGTACTGTTAAATTTAATTCTAAAAGAAAGGAAAACTTTGTTGGATCATCTTCTGCCTCATGTGCTTCCTCTGCCCAGGATCTGTGATGCGTTTTCTAATGAGGAAGTGCCAAATGCTCTGAAGATAGTGGATTTCTCTCACAGTCTGGATTTGAAGGTACTGCCTCGAGTCAGCTTGCCCTACAGCTTTCCCACAGCTCAGACCCCTCATGGACAAAAGCTTCTGGCAGAAAGTTCTCTTCCTTATCAGGTGAGTCTGTATTTAGTGGGATATCTTAATTTCTGTGTTTCCTTTACAAAACCCATTTTATTAAGTAAAAATTTACAAGTGCTATGGAAAGCTCTGATCAATAAATACTGAATAAAGAGAATTTTGCATCCGATGGAATATTTGGCATTAAGTGAAAGGATTAGAAGTGCTGTTCAGTGATTGTAGCTACTGTATTTATTTAGAAACCTACAATGAAAACAGAATTTTACCTTTTGAAGTTTTCTTGCTTAACAAGTCTCTGGGAGATCCTGGTGCAAAGATGGTTCTGACTTAAATGTGTGAAAGCACTAAGAGCAAAAAGCGATAGACATTGAACTTTGTGATGTTTGTTGTGATTACAGGTAGACTTGGTTGGCATTGCAGATATAGTCCATTTGATGTTGTTTGGGGATCATATCCAAGTTTATCAGGAGAATTCCATCTGGAAAATCAACCAAAACTTATCAAAGTAAGTGCTTTTGTAGAGGGGGCTGCTGGGAAAGAAGAGATCTCTAACTTCGTTTTCTTTATAGTGATACTATATTCAGAGCTTAGACCCCATACTCTCTTCAGAGTTTAGAACATACAACAACTTGGGGCTTTTTTTGCCAAAAAGTATTGGTTTTGTGGGACCTGAAATTGTGAAGGTTTTGGACTTGTTCACTGGTAGCCTTAGTGCTGTGTAGGAGACAATTTTAAGGTGAATATGAATAATCTGATTGAGGTGGGTGATTCTGCCTTTTCCATCCTTTCAGATGAGACTGACTTAGTCTCTCTGCACCTTACAGATCCAGATTGGAGAAGTTTGTAAGTGGGTGGGTGGTGAGGGGGGCAAAGATCACATCAGCATGTTGCCTCAGAAATGGATTAGTTTGGCTTTCCTGGGTCTTTTTTCATTCTACTAAGACACTGATGGCAAGATGTTACAATTGTAGAAACAGTACACTTGTACAGCAAAGAAAATAATTTAAAACTCTCATCTAAGATGCAAGTGTGCAAACAGCTGCTTTTTGAAAGCTGCTGTTTGTCTCAGGTATTAAATTCTACTGGTCTCTCTTAGCTGCATGTTTTGGCTGTAAGTCTGCTCTGTCTTCCTGTGCCCTTTGTTTGTTCTTAGACTGAACACTTGTGCATTTTGTTAGGCACATACTGCAGGTTTTTTTGCCCTGGCATTTCATAAGGATTTTCCAGAACTCTGCACTTGTGACAGCAGTTGCTGGACAGGTATCTGATTCAGGATCTTGGATCACTTCTAGGACCATACATAGCTTTAAGAAAACCTACTACCAGCGTGGGAGTTGTCCAGTTCCCTAGCAACCTGCACTGCTTACATCTCCCAGTTTGTTGTATTCAGCCTTTGGAAAAAATCCAATCTTCTTAAGCTGTGTACAGAGGAAAAAATGCTGGGATTGTTGTTTTTTTGGTTTTTTTTTCTTTACTGGGTATACATCTGGTTTTCTACTATGATACCCTTCATTTAATTCTGCAAGAGATTAAATTGAGCTACTGCTGCTGAAGCCACATACAGCTGGAGCTGAGAAGCCTGGGACACAGTGTCAGGGACCTGATCAGGATGTGGGTATGGAAAAAAGAGCAGAAACTGTCTGGATAACTGGAGCAGGAGGAATAGTAAGTCTGAGCTGGGAAGTATAGGGCTGGCCATCTGTCAGTGGAGTTTGGAGGGAAGGGGTTAATTGGAAAGGAAGTGTAGTCAAAACTGGGGACTCTGGATTGAAAAAAATTAGGATTTTGGGCTGAGGTAGAACTTGGAGGGAGACTGAAGGAGTGAGACCTGTGAAGGGCTAAAGGAGACACAGCAGGAAGAAAGTAAAGCCTGGGCACAAGTTCTGTGGAGCTGGAACCAGGCTGTAATGGCTTCTCACTCCCCTGTGTGCATCAGTTCATAATTTGGGAGTTCAGAGTACAAATAAGGGATTTCTTTTCCACCCTCTCTTTTGCTTTGCTTCTGAAAGTATTATACACTTATCATTCCTCATCTATACTTACTTTTCAGTATCAGTTATTCCAAGAAGTGTCTGCATAGGTGCTTTAGCTACACATTGTACTGAAGCCTGATATCAACAGTGTAAATGAGGCATTTCATTATGTGGGAATAAGGAATTTGCACTGAATCCATTTCCATTCACACATGGATCTTTTAGTCTGTCTGGTTCTTATTGATTGGTAGCACTTCCTCTAGTCAGTCTGAAGCTTTCAAGTAAGCTGTGACAGGCAAAAATTCACTGCTGCACAGAGCCTTTATCCACCAGAAGAGACTCCACAATTAGGTATTCCCTGGGAGAAGAGTCAGCTGATGGAGATTGCTCTTCATCCCTTGCATATAACCACGCGTGCTGGAGACACTTGTAACATCCCTGGAGACACAGGATTCTTCTTCCTGTTGCTTTTAGTAATTCTACTTTTGTAAAGATGACATTGCTTCTGTCCTTTGTGTTCAACATTCTCCAAGTGATTTGGAAAGTGACTTTTTTTATTTCTTTGAGATTCATTTATTTAGTGGTTTGTTTTGTTTTTTGGTTTTTTGTCAAGGATTGTATTGACAGAATAACTCTCCTCAAAAAGGGTTTGGAGAATTAAGGTATTGACAACTACAAAGAAGACTTCTTACTAGAAGGCTGACTGGTGTTAAATATAACAACCATGACCCTCTTATCTTAAGAAAGCTTTTTAAACAGGACTTAATTTTTTTTATTAAACAAATGTAGCTATAGCAGAATGACTGCAGGAGCTACTGATTTTACTACCAGTTCAGCAAAATACTGAAGCAGTGGGGAATTGCAGAGTAGAGCACAACATTTTTCTTCCAAGATCGATGGCTTTCAATAAAAGAGAACCTACTTAAAAGGTGACAGAATGAATGGAAAACACTGAAAAATTGTGTTAGATTTAGGAGAAGGTAGAATGCAAATTCTGATCAAGTTGGGTTTTTTCATCTCCGAGTATAATGCTGACAGCCTGCTTTTCAGGGGAGGGGTTTTACCATTATTAAAGAATGGATATGGTGATTTTTCTCTTTTCACTGTACTATTTTGGGAAACTTTATCTGTGCAGGTTTATATGAGGCAGGATATAGAAGCTGCATTTTTATTTTTAGGACAATTTTTGTCACTCAACTCCTTACACCACCTCCTTAGCAACACTTCATCTCCCCTGCCACACCTCTTGCTCATCTAATCCCACAAAGAAAATGGACTCAAGTCTTGCATATTTTTTGCTTGGTTAGGTTCTGCATTGACTTAATTATTTTAGCAGATATAAGAGTTACCAGTGAAATAGTACAGGCTGGATTCATTCTGAGATCGGCAGCTGCTGTTTAGTGAGTCACTTAGATAAAGCAGAGGCAGATAATTTGTTTCAAAGCCACTGTAACTCCTAGCTTGAGGGAGAAAAGTGCTTCAGTAGTCAGTAGCAGTGCAAGATGGAAGAACAAAGGGTTTGCTCTAATATCAGCTTTCTGAGACTTAAATGAGTCACTTAACCTTTTTATTCGTGTTGTGTGGGTACATCTGGGAGAGAGGGGATTTATTAATTGTCTCCAAAATGTTATCTGTACAGAACTCTGGCAGATGGAAGGCAGGGAACAAAAGGAAGCAAAACTGTCTCTAAAGCACCTTTTTCTATTTCTTTTTCTTGCAGCTTTCCTTTAATATTGCCCTGTTAACTTAGCTTGCAAGTGGCTAAATAAGATTTACCTCTGCCCTTTATTCATTAAAGGAGTTTCCCAAGCTGTTTGGTTCAAAAATGTTCTTGATAATTCCTCTAAACTAAAACTGCCATGGCTTAGTATGGATGGTGGTAGTGGTCAGATATACTAGAAGAGGTAACTGTATAAACAGTTGGTATAGACCTGTGTAGTTATTATCCAGAAACTTATTGGAGAAAGAAAATGGGGTCCATACATGTAAAATGAACAATACACTCCTAGTTTTCCTTTATATTTACTCATGTGAGTAAAATTATTATTTCAGGCATGGTTCTCCCCGGATGTTTAGTGCTGAATGTAAATGGAGACCTTGATAGACATGTGTGTGTTTATGTGTGTACTGTTCCACTGAACACTGTTCTATTTCTTTTAGGACCCCTAACAGTGATTTCTGGAGTAAACTTTTTGAGAGAATTCTGAATGCAGATGGCAAGTCCACAGTACCTCTGCTGAGGGAGTTGAGAGAGGAAATCAGTGAAATGTTTGACAGCTCTTTCAAAGAACGACTTTTGTTGACCTTAGCTGCTGTGGGAGAAACTTTCCTCCTGGTGAACTTGACTTCATAGAAGACAAACACATTTTGTATTCTAGAGAAGAATTTATTGTTGCTTTCTTATGTTTTCAAATGTAAACATGAGAGTGGCTGGAGCCATTTCTGCAATACTTCACATGGGACTTGCTCAAGAATGTTTCTGTTGCAGGAGTGCGTGGAAAACCTCCTGAGCCTCTACAGGAACGTTTCTGTTTGGAGCAGTTTGTGAGAGTTCACAGTTTGTCTTAACTGCTGCCTCCCCTTCTTGTACAGCTTCTTAAAAATTTAATGCCTAACTTGAACCACACTCTTTGAAATGTCTTTGTCCTGCATTCAGTTGATCTTTTAATTACTGTTTAATCAATAAAGTTGTGTTTTGGTAGTGAGTGTCATATTTAACATTGCTATCAAATGGTTTCAAAAGGCTTCATTTAGAATCTCTGCAGGAGTGCTGCTGTGTGACTGGGAATATTTTTGTGGCCGCTGGATGTGCCCCTCATTTGGTGGCAGCTCCCATAACCACATGGGATTTCCTGGACACCTGAATACAACTTGAATGATTCTATTTGGAATGTGCTCTCGTAGAAAGTTGTCATAAGAAGCAGTAGATGAAGTTACAAGTGGAAAAGCTGCACATATAAACCTTTTTGCTTCTTAAGGCAAGAGTTTTGTTTGCTTTCACAAGGATGCTGGAGTTCCTGACTGGATTTGAGCATCCCCGAAATCTCTATTTGCCCTAAGTGAAGTGTTGGCAGGCTTTTGTGGGAGGTTTTGTGGATAGTTAGATGTGTTAACCTTTTATATGCTGCATTACTGAAACCAGTACAAAGGATTCATTTTATTCAAGACAGCAGAATTTGCCAAATTCAAATCCAAGGTGGTACTTTGAAGTGTAGGGAAAATTCTCAGACTTGGGATTTACTTCCTTACAGTTTCTTCCACACAGGAAAGTGAGAGTAGACAAGTGCATCATTAGCAATTTCTTCTCCCTAAGAAGCCAAATTGGCTGTGTTTTTTTCATTTAATTGAATTCTCCAGGCATGGTTCTGTTTGGTTCTCCCCTTTTGTGTTATCTCCAAATTTTGGGGTGGAACTCAGTTTTGTCTTTTCCACATTGCTTCAAGACACCTTTTTTCCTGCTTTTTTTCTGCATATTCCATCACTGTTCCTCTTACTTTGCCCTGTCTTCTTTTTGCTCTCAGGGATTCATAATGCCTTTTTTTACACTTTCTCTGAGAGGCTTATATATTCTAATTCAGGTTTAGGACCTAAATGCCCTTGTAGACCAGCTTTAATATTGAATGTAAACTGTTGCTGAAGAATTTATTTTGGTTCATTATGCCTTAAATAATGCTTCTTGTACACTGATTAGTCATCTATTGAGCTAGCTGATAAACAATGATCTATCTCTAAGCAGAGTTTACAGCCAAGATCACTGGTAGAGCACTCAGGAGTCCAATGCATAGCTAATTCCTGCTAGCTCTAAAAAGATGATGTGTTTGTTCTTTTATTTAGCTGAAATTTGGTTTTATTAATCTTCTAACTGCCTTTTAGACAAAATCTGGAGAATCTCGCTGTCTTCTCACTTGCAACTTTTTCAGTTTGTATCCTGCAGCACTGAGCTAAATACCAGGTAGATTAGGAAGAGAAGGCTCCTAACAAAGTATCAGTCATCCCAAGGACTTCTCAGACAAGACTGTTTGTAGCCAGTACAGAACAACTTCACTGTGTCTAATTCACACAGAAAGCTTTTGAGAACAGGCTGAACAGAGATAAGAGCTCCCAGCAGAAGTTCAGTAAAGGAAATCTGTTCTTCAGGTCTTTAAAATATGTAAGTGAACCTATTTGTCTTTACTTAAATGGGATCTAAAACAAAACTGCAATACTCCACTATTACTTTTTTTGTTGACTTGGCATCTGCTTTCTTTCTAAGCAATAAGTGTGCTATTCCTTCTCTGTCCGATATGGCTGCCCATGATCAATTACTCTTCGTGTACATCCCACACAACACAGAACTGCCCCCCAATACTGTAAGATAAGAAACAGCCAAAGGCATTATAAATTTCTCCATAATAATGAAGAGGAGCAAGCAGGTAGAATAAGAATGAGCAGTCATCTCTTGTGATGTTTGTTCCCACTTCTGCTCCCATGGAACTCTGCCTCACGATGCACAAATCAGTCCATCCCCTATGCCATGAGCTGATTGCACCAACATGTAGCAGGAGCTCAGGGAGGAGCTCTTCGGGATATTCCTGTTGCCTGTTCAAGTAACTCTGCCTCCAAGCTTAAACAAGCTTTTCCTGAGCATCACTTTTTGAATCATTGTGTAACACATGGAGACTCTGTGACACTGCAAGCTGGGATTGCCATAGACTTGTCATGAAGTAGGAGACACACCAGCCTTGCCCACAGGAAGTTTGAAGATGAAAATTGTCTTAACATTTTCCGAGGGAAAACGGGCATCTATAAATCCTGACATGTTCCACAGCAGGTAGAAGGTATAAGGAAATTGTGTGATAGCCAGATATAGAAGTCATAGTGAAGTTATCACTAAAAAAGAGAGTGATGGAATCTAGGCTGTGGCAAATTTTAATGCCTATTATATAAACAGAAGGGCACAAAAGAAAAGAGGAGTGTGATGGATCATGGTTGTACCTGGGTGCTTGAGAACAAAACTTGACCAGAGATACAAGAGGGATGTCTGGAAGATATCTGCAGGTTTCAGCTGTTTTGATTCAGAAACTGAAAGAAGCAAATTGTTAATGACCACTCTGTTAAGCTGAAAGTAGTCTAGAAATACTTGCAGGAAATCAATGAGCACCCAAAAATGCTAAAGGTAAAAAATGGAGGCTGATCAACTGTGCTGGTGTGAGCCATTTTCTTCTCCTTAAGCTCTGAAGATGCAGCTGGAGTTGATTGCACTGTTTCTAAGGGCTTATGAAGATCATTGCCTACACCTGTGAAATACAGGGGGTCCAGGTTACCTTGTTAGTGGCTGTGGAGTGACCAATGATGTTACAGAACCTAATTGCTTTTTAAGGTACACCTGCAGGCACAAATCCCTTGAGAGCTCTGAAAACTGCTTTATTTGCTCACTTAACATCAGAAGAGATCATTTTAAGGAAGCTTGAGGAAAGGTGGAGACTTCTCATAATCTGCTGGTCTTCAAAGGTATGTGATGTGTAGATTTAAAATCCTAACAGATATAATTGGGAATCCTAAGATTTGTCAGATAAGTGCACTCAGAATATGTGTAGCTGAGACTTTTCCACCCTGGAGTCTGTGTTCAATAGAAAGATTAAGAAAACCTCAGAAGAGAAAGATGCACCTGATAACTGGTACATTATCAGAAGTGTAAGCTTGAGCTAGCAGATAAAATGATTTTGCAGAATAACTTAGGATTTTTGGTTTTTCCAGAGTGAACTACAAGGGGCAAGCAATTCAGGAGAGCTATAAGGATGTTGTGAGATTATGCAGGGACAGAATTAAAATGGCCAAATCCAAACTAAAACAATCTGGGTACTGCTGTGAAAGATGGTATAAAAATGCTTCCATAAATAAATGAGCAATAAAAAGAAGAATCTGCATCTTTATGGGACTTCGGGGCACTCTTTAGTAAGAAGTGGTTGAGTCAGTGTCCCTGGGCAGCATTTAAATGTATACAGGTGGTACTTGGGAATTACCTGGTTTAGTGGTGAACTTGGTGGCACTGGGTGGGCTCCTGGAGAACTTTTGCAACCTTAATGATTCTGTTATTTAAAGAAGACAAATCACCCCTCCTGCATGAGCATCAGCAAACAATTCTGCATTTTTCTTCTGTTCCGGTGCTGATTTCCCAAATAATATTTCAAAATGCCTTTGGGCTAAAGTACAGCCGCTGAGGTGCAGCGCTCCCTGCTGTGCCCCGGTGATTTCCCCAAGGATGCCTTTGTACAAAAGCTGAGTTTTTATTCGAAATGAGGAATTTGCCTGTGGGCTAGGGAATTGGTGGCTGGAGTCTTTCCTTTAGCCTTGGGCTATGGGCGCTGCAGTCACACGGATGTGCCGTGCTTACACAGGTGGCACTTAAAGCTTGACGAGGAACACCATCTCCTTTAACAGTTTCATGCTTTTGGTTCATAATGTTTTCACACATGTTGCCCCTCTGCTCGGTTAATCCAGCAGAAGCTGGATGCTGTTTGGAAACTTAGAAATATGAAGATTTCATTTCCATAATAGTTTAAATTATTAAACAGCATGTGAATATCAAGGTCATTCAGTAAAGACAGGAAGAATGTTGTTCCCTTAGCTGGAGCAAGAAATGTTTGTTCCCTCCTTTCTTTTTGTAGTAACTATAATCCAAAGCTATTTAATTATTGAACTCATCGTTCCAGCTGCTATGAAAATGTGATTTACCAACCAGGAGCAGCAGCTGGGTGACACAATGCTGACAGAAGACAAATGTTAGTGTTCACTTTCTAGGCCTGAGCTGATATTTTTTCCCCCAGTGCTTTGGATTCTCTTGAATTTTCAGTATCTCTGAATTGTGTAGTTCTTTGAAGCTAAACTAGTAATGTACTTTGTACTGCAATACGCTAATATATATGTATCATTCACTCAGGAATCATTTTGTAGGAAAAAAGCTGGAATATTGTAGAATTCAGTGGTGGCTATGGCTTATTGCTATGCTTCCTTGATATGCAGTAAAGGCACTGGACTTTTCTGCCCATCTGCATCTATTCCTAAACAGCCAACTTGGATTAGTACTTCACCTGTATGTGAATGGAACTGGCTACACTTTGTCCTGTTCTTAAACCACTATCTTATTCCAAGTGCATTGTAAAATTATTTTGTTCCTCTCTAAGTTCTTAATCTTCCCTTTTCTCTCCTTGGCATTTTGCAGTTTTTCCATGCACTGAACATTCATTCTGTGAGAGTTGTGCTGGTATGCAATGGCACCCCACAGAGCCAAGGCCAAACCAAGTGCCACAGGGTCCTCAGGGGCCCCTTCCAGCTCAAGCTGATCTGTGATTCCATCAGTTATTACTGAGTGGGTTAAAAGCAGTATGAAGCCTTTACATAAACCAGGGTCTCTGTCCCCTCTCTTTTTGTGATGTGTCTTTCCTCCCAGAAGTGGTTGTATCTCAGTAATGCTGTGGAGATTTTCAGGGTAGAAGTTACTCTACAAACATGAGTGTTATTTAACCTCAAACCCAGCGAGGAGCTGGAAAGATAAATCTAGCTCTAATGAATGAAGTCCAAAAGCTGACAGCATTCAGTAATTTCACAGGCTTGGGATATTTTCTGACAAGAAAATTCATTTCTGAGACTTGTTGACAGAAACATCAAGAATGGAGCTGCTGCCTTTGCTTCCACCCACCCCAGCAAAGAGTAGGGGAAGAGAAGCTGCTCTTAAAAATAGCTCAGTTCCTGTTGTATTTGTAACTTCGGTGCTTTTTGTGTCAATGACATCACCCTCTTCTCCATGGCAACCCCCTACGATGTCAAAACTGCAGGGTACCATCAGAGGAACTCAGACCAGCAGATGATCAGGTTGAATCAAGATGATTTAACTGCAGAATAGTGCAGGGGTAACAAAAGGAGGTGGGAACACAAACAAAGGAGCTACTGGCAGCTCTGTTACTCTGGAAAACAAGCATCTCTAGCAGCTGGTTCCCCGAACTCTGCTCTATCTCTTTTTCCAAGGCCTTGTCAGGAGGAGGTAGGTGGAAGGCAGGCATCTTATTCTGTATCTCCAGTGTGTCTGGGGAGCAGAACTACAGGTGACTAAGCAGGAGGAGCATGACTGACTCACTCCTGAATTATTTCTCACTCCTCTTCCCCCTCCCATCTATTCTATTTGTTTTTTTAGCTTTCACCCAACAGCTCAGATTTTCCCCCAGGCTCTGATGAGGAAGAATTAGCAGCAGACTTTCTTGTTACCTAATGTTCACAAAAATGTGCTTGTGGTTATCCAGGTGAAGAAATAGAAGCCAACTCCAAGAGCATGAAAAATGAGTTGGCTCTTGGATACAACACCTTTATCTGGGAGGGGAAAAAAGGTGCTTCTTTTTTTCTGAATGCTGTGTAGGAAATACTAAAGTAACTGACATGCCAGGAAGCTGTAAATAACTGGCTTCTTTATCAGGATACTATGGAAAATACCTAATTGCCTCCCTGGCAGCCCTGCTGGTGTTGATTTCTAAACTGACTGCAGTGGGGAGAAGCCATGGCACTTGCTGTCTTGATTATAGCATTGGATTCTGCTGGGTTGCATTTGGGACTCAAGGATCAGGAATATAATGGTTACAGCTGCAGAGTTTCAGCCAGTATGAGCTGTTTCAATCAGCTTAATAAATCTGTCCTCATTTACATCCTTATGAAGTCTGAAGCCTTAGAATAGTTTACTTTCCTTCTGAGGGTGCCAGAACTGTTGCTGAAACCAAGCCTGCAGAAGTGTCAACTTTGTATTAGCTTTTGCATTTTTTTAAAATTTCCTGACACAGGACCCAGGCAAGTTATGCTCTACCAGCACAATGTACCAGAGTCCTGACATCCACGAAAGGATGTGGCAATGCTCCTCACATAGAGAAGGAAGTCTGTGATGGAGTAACACTGTATTTGCCACTTGTGGCCTGCAGTTTACAGGGCATAAGAGCCTTTAATCAGAGATTCTTGAAGTGTAAGGCTCCCTTATGTCTGTAGCTCTCTCCCCACCCCAGTGTGATGCTAAGCCTGTGATTTCTAGGCTTGGTTGAGGGGAAAATGCATGGAGTCTCTACAGACCAGAATCTTGATTAGTATCTTGCTCTTGCCTTTTGTGCAAAATGCCACTCAAGGCACTGTGCCATCCTCTTTGCTGAGCTCACAGCATCAGCCCACGATAAAAAAAGGTCCCAGAAAACATTGACTCACTGCATCCCAGGATTCTGACAGGGCTATGTGTCTGCAATGAGATCTCAGCTGGAGCTGCGAGGTTTCAATGGAGTTGGTGGTTGTGAGGCTGTTTTACCTTCCCGGAGTTGTGCTGCCACCTGTACTGCCTGTCGGGAATAGGGGTGGGAGCACTGGGATCGCTGCCCAGCACCTGGCACGGGGCAGTGCTGCTGAGGAAGCAGCTGGAGCCCGGGGGTTTGCATGTGCATGAGGAGTTTTCTGCAGAAGCTTTAAGACTAAATTGCTGAGAATTTTTGCCTGAAGCAAGGGATGTTTCCCGTGCTTAAGACAAGCAGCAACCTGCAGTCAGAAGGAAGAAGAGACTGAATTCACTCCAAAAGTATTTCTCCAGGATCTTTTTTCAAGGTAAGCCTGCTTTTGTGGGAGGTAGATGGGGCAACAAGATTCAGCATTCTGAACACTGAAGCTGAAATGACTTCTGCATTTTTGTTACCTTCCCGGTCTGTAGAACTCAGATAAATGTATAACGTCTCTGGTACTCCATTTTTAGGCTGAAAAATCAGCCAATAAGAGCTAATATCCTAAGGTATGAAGCCATAAAAATGAGGGAGAATGTTTTTAACATTGCCTTGTGCCTGTGGTTTTTTTAACACTGCCTGTGTTCTAATGGTGACTAAGTGCCATGGACTGTGCCTCTAAAACATGTATTTAAGTAGCAGAATTATGGGTATTGAAAGAACTGTAGGTGAATGAAAGTAAAATTTAGTAAATAGAAATCAGCTTATGGTTTATTATTTTAGTGGTTTTCAACATTGCTGGATTATTTGTTGTTCTGTAGGAGGCAAAATGAAGATGTTTCCTGCCTTGGGAACTTGGGCTTAAAGGTTTTTAATTGGCATGGTTTGAAGAAATGCTGTTGAAACCAAGAGCAAGGAGATAAGATTTATTTTTTTAATTTGAATGACACCTGAACAACCAGTTTATTGCTGTAGAAAACTATTGGTTGAGAGGCCAGAAAGTAGTAGAGAGCTTGTCCTAGCTGCAGGAAAAGCCTGTTAAAGGTAGGGAAAAAATACCTTGAATGTACAGGGATGGCTCTGAAAAGAAACTAGTAATATGTAAAAAATGTTTGATCATCAGCATCCCTTCCTTATAGTGAAACTATTCCTAGCTGGGAACTCTCCAGCCTGAGAAATGTGTGCTTAGGTTGTGGGATATAAATTACAGCCCTTGGTGGGAGGGCAGCAGAGCATGGATTTGGCAGGGCTGCTGGAGCCGTGGAGGGAAGGCACTTGCTGAGCCCGGAAGTGCAGGGCAGAGCATCCACGCTTTCTCTTGGCATGCTAACGGTGCTAATACTTGAATGCAGTTCCATTTTGCTCTTGGAAAAGGGATAATATATGCTCATAAAACAAAACCACCTACTGGTTAGGGGAGAAACTATAGTCAGTTAGGGGAGTAACTGTGGTCAGTAAACTTTTGGAAAAAAGCCTTGTCAAGTCTGTGAAGAGTGAAATCAAAAGACTTGGTTGTCTCTGCTTTTCCCAAGGGAAGGTGGGAACAGAGCAGTGCCTGGTGGGAAATTGTGCTCTGGGCAGGCTGCAGAGTGGCTGGGTGAGATTGCCCGTGGAAGGGCACCTGTGCCCAACGTTGAGGCAGGGGCTGGTGGCCAGGAGAGCCTTGGTGCCAGGAGTGGTTGTGTAATGTTGTGCTGCCTCTGCAGCTGGATCAGCTCATGCACTTGGATGTAGTTGCTGCAGCTTGATCCCACTCCGTAGAAATAGTTGAGCATATTCCTGCCAACTTCCCAGTCAGGAGTCATCAGTTCTGCCTCTGTCACTTGGGGAGCATGAATGAACAACTCTTAAGTCATTAATCTAGGGCAGCTTCCAAGAATCCTGTGTACCCAAATCTGGAATACATTGTGACCGAATTAATTATCCAGGGACAGCAAAGACTTTGAAGAGGTGTTTACCCAGGGGGTGGCCACACTGCACTTCAAACTCCCAAAGAAAACCACAACATGAGAGGGTAGTGGGGAGAAAGGGAAGTGCAAGCAATGCCCCAGAGGAGCAGGGAAACTGGAAAGGGACAGTAGCAGCCACATGCTGTGGACAGGCCAGCACAGCAGCCTGTGGCTTTGGGGGGCGACGGAAGCTGCTGCTGCTTTTGGCAGCACCACTTGACATCATTTTAAACAAATTCTGCATGACCAGTGTTAACATCAGGTTATCTTCCATGGGATGGTTTTTTACATCTGGTAAAACCTTGAATTTTGGTTGATAAGATTTGGTGATAGAGGGGGGGCTTTCCTGAGTTCCAGAGAGAACCATGAAAGGAGGGATAAATAAAGAAGCGTTGCTGGTGGAGAATGCAAAGCACAGCAACCTAGATAAAGGTGATCCTAATTGAGGAGGAGGAGGATTGGTATTTAATTAAAACTACTCCTAAAACACAGGCTCTTAGCAGTAAAATAAATAATAGCAGGACATGAGTAATTCCTCTCAGGGGAAATGTCAGAGACAAAATTACACTAATGTAGTAATAAGAGGGGCCTGTGTGCATTTGCTCAGAGGAATAGGACAGGGCAGAATGATTTTTCACTGTTAAGAAGTTCAAATGTAGTTCAAAGGGACCAGTGTTGGTTAAAGCACACGCTCTTCAGGCCACTTCCAAAGGCAGAGCTCTGAGTTCCTGAGCTGGATGTTCTTGCTGGACTTGGCAAACCCAGCACAGGGACTGAGCTCCTTTGCTTTAGCAAATGATGGCAAGTTCTGTGTCACTTGCACTCCTGCTGCTCAGTCAGGATGTTTTCAGTCAGTTAAAAATAAATATTTCAGACCCAGACTTAGGACAACTGTGCCATGTGTTATGCATCTGAAGGCAAGAAAGGACATTAAATGAGCTTTTGCTTCCCTATTTCCCCTCCCAGTCCTCATTTTCAATCATCTTAGGGTTGTATCTGCATTCCTCAGGCTGTGATGTCCATTCTGGGGAGGTGGTTAAATAGCATGAACTCACTAACCACTCTTGACTAACAGCCAGTGACATAATAGCTGCCTTGCATGATGCTGCATCTCAGTTTTGGTTACTCTGTCCATTTCATGCTTTTTATTTCTGTTTACCAGACAAGGTGGAGAGTGGGGCATTAGGGGGGTGGAAATAATCCCAGAATACAAAAAGAAAAACCCATACAAGTGAGGCTGGCTGGGGCTTGAGGAGCCCTGGTCTATTAGAAGATTCCCTGACCATTGAAGGGGGTTGGAACTGAATGATCTTTAATGTCTCTTCTAATCCAAAATATTCAGTGATTCTATGAGTATATAGAGGGAATTTAATGAAGAACAGAGGCATTGGGACACTAGAATGAGAACTGCTGTTGCAGTGAGAGAAGATCCTGGGTACTTGGGGACCAGGAAAGCATGCAGTAGAATCTTTTACCTTCTGTGTTCTTCCTTTCCTCCCCCTCTTACTCTATCTGTGAAAAGAACCAACTAACCATACACAGCTCCCCCCCAGAACCCCCAAGTTTAGTCAAAGGAAAGAGTAAGGTGATGGCTTGTAGTAGATGTGGAAGGTAATTTGTAACCTGCTCTGAAATATCAATGTAGTCAAACTGTGTCTTTGAGCAGTGTCATTTTTGGGGCAGACCCAGCTGAGGCACTGCAGCAGCATCCCCTGGCCAGGGGCAGGTGGCCTGCTGATATGGCATAGAGAGAGTGTATAGACAAGATGGTGCAGCTGTTAAAATGAAACATGGCATTGCAAACTAGAACACAAATGTACTCAGCAACTTCAGCAGAGACAGTGACTCCATAAACTGATAATGTTACCTTGATGGCTCTGAGCTCAATTGTTTGTCCCTGAGAACTGGTTAAATGGGACTGTCTGCAGGGTCAGTGTTACCTTGTTGATGGCCTAGTTTTTTGAGTTTCTTCCCTGCCAAGTGTTGTGGGAACCTTTTTACCCCACCTGCATCAACCTTTGAGTCTTCTAAATCTGTGACTTTTCAAGGCACAGAAAGAACTGAGGGTCTTCACAGCACAGCTGGAGAGCTGTGCTTAGAGGGGGAGAAGAAGGGTGCAAGTCCATCCTTAATCTGGGCCAGGAACAGAGGAGTTAACATGTAGTGGCCAGAAGGCACTACACAGATCTTAAAATAACCAAGAACAGGATAATTTGGCTTAAAAAACCATCTGGGTCTTGATTCAGTGTTCATTAAAATTCATAGTAGCCTTATGATTGGCTTCTGGAAGAATTAAGCAGGGTGTTACACTTCATAATGAGCACTTTGGGCCTTGGCCAAGAAGTACATCATTGCATACAATAATGCTAGAAATTAACTTCTTTCCTGTAACATCCAGCTTAGAATGAGGATCTTTCTAGCACTTGTGGGAGTCAGTGAAAAAGCTCTGGTTTCAAGGGATTTTGGATTGCATCCGAAGAACAGATGTTCCAGCTGACTTTGGGAAGAAGTCTCTCTGGGCAAGTCATCTCTGAGCTGGTCATGCTGCAGCAAGCTGTCCACTTTGGGGACACTCATAATCTTCAGCCATCAGAGCTCCTGAGTGTGCAGGGAAAGTGGGAAAGTCAGACTGCAAACCTAGCACCGGGATGGAATAATTGGGCCCTAAAAGGAAAAACGCCTGCTTGTGTTTATTTCATTAGAAACCTAAATGTATTAACTAATGGCACAAATAGCTTAGAATCCCGTGGCACCTCATCAACCATGAGATGATGTCAGTAGACAAAATGCTTCTGTCTGTGACTGTTGCTCAGAAAACCTCCTGATTTCTGCCTCTTTCTTATAGAATACTGTTTGGTGTTAAAGGGAAAAAATACTAATTCTGCTTGCTCCCAAACCAGAAATTTGCAAAGCTCTTTGAGCTTTTGTGCTCTCTTCCAAGTTCTAAATATGTTTTCCCAAAGCATCTTGAAACAGCAGCCTGGGTGACATAAAGCTGAGCCAATAACTTATTTAGGGAATATTACCTTTTATGCATTTAAAACTGTGTTTTTAAAAGAGTCTCTTAAACTTTGGCTCACCTGAATTTTCTGGCTACTCTTAACCTGTGGTCTGGGATCACCTTCAGTAGTCTGTGGCTGTTCTTAGACTGGGACTGCTACCTGTGGAAGGAACATGAAGGAATTTTCCAGATAGATACTCAAGTATTTCTGTAGGACATCTTTTGGCACAACTGTTACCCAGGCTTTCAGTTTTCATTAAAATTCTGAAGAAGTAAATAAGAAAATGGTTGTTTTAAGCGTTAACAAGCCGCCTTTTTTTTTTTTTTCCCCAAAGGTCACATGTGGAAATGACCTAGTTAATGAACTATCTTCTATCTTTTAAAATGAACTATGTTTTGTATTGGAATATATTTTTTAAATTCATTTATTTACAGAATTTATTTGTAAGAAAGCACATGAACAAGAAAAGGGTTTTTATTTGCATTAGTATCTTGAGGAATGGTGATTAAGTAGAAGATTAATTGAAGTTTTTCAGTTATTTTTACAATGTTAGCCTCAGAATCTCTAAACATGCAGATTAGGAAAGATTGCATCTTATTTACAGCCTAAATGGATATGTCTTATTTCGCTCTTTTCTTTAAGGATGATGGTGATAATGGAGATTTTCTTTAATCTTTAGATATATACACACATGTGCATATCAGTGGACTAGTTTCTGGTGTCATATTGAAGAGGATTCTGGTTGAGTTGTTCCACCATGGTCTCCCTCTCTCAGCAGCCAGCAGGATCTAGACTCCTTCCAAAGGACGGGCATTTTCTCTGCCAAGTGCCAGCAGGTCCATGTGCTCAGGTAGGCTGTGACTGTGCTCAGTTTGGCCTCCTTTAATTGTAGGGTAGGGCTGTGGTAGAAAAATGCTCCTACAGTACCAGAGACAGCCGGCGTGTTCCAGTCCTCTCTAACGTGCATTGCCTGACTCTGTGCGTGCTTTAGTTCCTTATTGTGGAATCTGACAGCCTTAGTAGTTGCACACGTTTTGGGTAGTTTGGAAACATGTTTTTAATGGAGACAAATGGTAGTTGGAACTTTACTGTTTGCCCACTAATCTGTGTTGTGCTGAAACTGGTACCTCAGAACAACCAGCACCTCCTTCTGTCTTGGGCAGTATTCAGGCTATTAAAAATTCCAGCCTAAATGAAGGCTGAGGATAAAGAAAGAAAGAGGCTTCTATAACTACTATCAGGAAAGACCAAAACTCACTCTTGGGGGATGTAGGAATTAACTTGTTCCTCTGTTGTAGCAGTTAGAATGCAAGACAAGGATGTCTCAGCTACCATTTTTCTGTGCTATATCAATAAATCTCTGAGTGGGGATTATAATAATTTAATCCTTTGCAACCCCTTCTGTGGACTCCAGAGCATTCACTGCTTGTGGAGATAAGGGAAAGCGAGGGTACAGTATTGTGACATGCTGCTCTCAGTGGCAGAACAAGAAGGTCCAGTTCCTGCATTGCAGGTTGTGGCTGCTGTGTTGTGGCATGACTTTGTGTGGCTGAACTGTTGGCCAGGCTCCTGAAACAACCACAGCTTGAAAATAAATTAAATAATAGTAAAAAAAAAAACCCAAAAAACAAAACAGAAAACAAACAAAAAAAAAACCACCCACCCCAAACCAGGTTTAACCCTTCAACTGCCTCCTATTTCCAGGGAGAGGAAACTGAATACTCGATCCAGCCTCAGCAGCTAGAAGTGGTTGAAAAAAATTTTAGATACTTGTTCCCATTGCAATTGTCAGCCCTTCCCCTCTTTTCTTCCATAGAGAGGAATAGCTGCTCTGCCTCTGTCAGCCTCCCCCCTAAAAATGTCACCCACTCACTACCATAGGTCAAAGCCCTCTCCTGTACTTGCTGTAGAGAAGCTGCTGCTGGGAGGTGACGCCTGTTCCCTGGCACGGGATTAGCACTGCATCTCCCTGATTTTCCTGGGCAGAACGCTTTCAGGCTAAGGCTGAGTTGGCTGCGAGGACAGTTGTTCCCTGCCTCCACAAAGCTGCAAGTGGGATGGGAAACCTGTGCTGCACAGAGGCACGTGCCTGGATTTTGACAAGCATAGGCTCCAACCCTCAAATTATTCTAAGCTCTTGAGAGTTGGGTTTGAATGTACCCAGAGGTAGAGTGACTAATGACAGCAAATGGTGTTAGACTTTTGCAGCCGTTATTTTAGCCACTAGGAATTCGCTGGATTCTGGCTAATACTTCAGCGATAGCTGACTGACCTAGTTATTCAGAACAGAGGCTGCGGTCTGTATTCCTCTGGTGCCAGCGAGGGATTTCAATCTGCATTTCTATAGCATCCTTAAGGATCGCAGCATGCTTGGAAAAACAACAGATTAAGCCGCCTCTGTTCTGTGGGAGTTGAGCATTGTCACAGTCATTTTACCAGCGTGCAGAATGCCTTTCCCAAGGTGACCTGGGAATCTGTAGGCAATGTTGCCTTTCTGCTGTGATGTCGCCATTGCAGGACTGATCATCGTGAGTTTTGTGGGAAGCAGAAGACTCACCTTTTGTAGAGGGTGGCACAGGCTTGTGTGGAGGACCATGACGTTACTTCTGTTATAGCCAAATAAGTCTGTGAATTTTTGCAAGTAAAAGATCTGGAAGAAGTGTGAGGTGGCTGTGTTCCAAGCTGTATTGATATTATCTGCAAGGAACATCTACCAAGCCACAGGAATTTAACCAGTAGCAAAATAGCATGTGCTGTGTTCAGGTGATCTTCTTGAGCTTTAACTTCAATTTCTCATCAGAGTGGGAGTTGAAATTTTCAAAGAGTCTGACGTTTTCTTACTCTCTCTAAGCTTAACCTGCTTTCTTCACTGAAACAGTTGTCAGGCACTGGGGCATTGCACCAGGGCAGTGGTGGAGTCACTGTCCTGGGGAGGTGTTCAAGGAAGGACTGGATGTGGCACTCAGTCCTCTGGTCTGCTTGACAAGGTGGTGATGGGTCAAATGTTGGACTTGATGATCTTAGAGGTCTTTTCCAACCTTAATGATTCTTGCCCCTGGCATTCTCAGTTTGGTAGAATTTACAGGTATGTGAGATGTTTCCTTGCTGGCCGTGCTTTGCTCCACCACAGGAGTTGTGTGGCCCCGGAGAACCTGGCTGTAACCCAATATGAGCCTGAAACAGGACCAATTCCATTCTTCCATGTGCCCCAGTCGGCATTGTTTGGCATAGGGTGAAGAGGGTCTCTGAGCTCCCCACTGCCCTGCCAGATAGGAGTGTGGGGATGTGTCCAGATCTTCAACAGCACCCAGAGCTCTGGCAGAGGCAATGGACTTGCTCGATGAACTTCCAGTTCTTCAGCTCTCAAGCATTTGTGTATTGTTTTGAATCCGAAAGATACTCCCCTGGTTTAGACTGTAAATCTTGGATAAAAACACTGGGTGAGCTCATGCAGCTGGAGTGCAAGCAGGGCTTTGTCCTGCTGCCTCTCAGGACACTACCTGGATAATGGCAGCAATGCATAGTAAGCAGGAGGATAACCCAAACCCTGGAGCTGGCTATCCATGCAATGCTCTCCTGGAATGTTCTACCCACCTCAGAATGGGATACCTATGAGGAAATGTGGCTAAACACTAAGCACTTATTTAAAGTGAAACTGCCTCTGGATTGCTCCCTCCTTATCTCCAGCCCTGGCTTCACGTCATGTGTTGATTATGAGACTCCCATACTTGATTCCTATCTCGTGCTTCCTCCCACCGGTTGGTGCTGATGTGCAAATTTGCAACACACCCTTTCTCCTAGTGACCCCTTTGTCCCAATCCTTGAGTGTATTCTTTTACTTCCCTGGCCAGCTTCTCCAGATTTACAGAACCATGACAGAAAAGGAAGGGATTCTGTGTGGAAGAGCATTATCTGTTTCTTATCTGGTCCCTGAGCACAAAGACTTGATGGAAAGTCTGGTCCTAAGCCACAGCCTGGCTTCATAGGTGGAATTGCTGTAGTTCTTACTGGGATTTCTTGTGCCTCGATGTTATGCTTTTCTTGGAATCTCTATTGAATACAGATCCATTTTCCTTAGCAGTTTGCCCAGTTCCCACAAGCTTCAGACAGGTGGGCAGGTATGTTTATCCTGGCTGAGGTAGAAGACAGACATTGTATGTAGTATAGTTGGCCTGAGTGTCTCTGACCTTTTATTTTTTTAAGTTAAAAATCCCCAGTGTTGCCTATTGGAATAGGAAAAATATTGAGTAGTGGTGTTTTCATCACAAAATCCTCCTCCAGTGGCAATTAAATGGGATTAAATGGAACCTATTGCAGCAGCAGTGTGAGATCCTGGAACTTCCTAGCATAGCGATGTGGCTGGGCAGGGTGAGGAACAAGGTGAGATCAGCACTTTGGATCTGAAATTTGCTTTGCTTTGTGTCTGGGGAGGGGACATGGAATATGGAATGGCCTTTGCTGGGAAGATAAATCAGGCAGGCTGCAATGCAGACATTTAGTCAACGTACCCTGCAGCACTTGTTGCTGCCAGGAATGGCTGTCCCCAGGACTGACAGGACCTGAGAGAGCAGCTGTAGGAGGAGTGGGGCGTGTATCACATGTTTACATAAATGCACCAGTATAATTATTTATATTGTCTTGTGCAATTCCCTAGGTAAGAAGGGAGCAGTAGGCAGGCAAGGAGCAGTAAAATGTGTAATGAAGGGATAGTTGCTGAAGGGGAAAATTAGAGACGTGTCGCTTTTACTGGGAAATTGTTCTTCAAAGCGTACAGGACTGCTGGGACCAAACTTGTGAATATAAAGACTGGAAAGTGTCCTAATTTTTCATTAAGATTGTAGGCAGCAGAGGTTCACACTGACTCAGAACTGCCTTGGTTTCATCTAAGTTTGTGCCTTGACAAGTAAAATCAGGTTCTACCATTTATAACGAACTCAAGCCTTGTTCTAGAAGACTGTGCTAGCGTGTAACCCAGGAAATACAACACTCATGCAAATGTGGAGCCAGCTCCAAGGCTGGATGACTCCTTGTAGACGGCAGAAGCCGTTTGTGTGTGACGCTCCCTACGCCGTCGTTGTGCAATGACTCCTCGCTGCCTGGCACAGCAGCAAAGCCCAGCTGCACAGATGACAGGGATGGTTTGCCATCCACACCTACCAGGTTCACCCTCTGCTTCCTCATCTCTGATTCTCCACCACGCTACTCTGCCCTGGGAGTTCCAGTGCTTTGGGAAAGAATGTTGTCCCCCTTTGTTATTTACTGTGATTTTTTTACTATTAAAAGGAACTTACCTTCTTTCGATTACACCTGTGTATGCTGCCTGCCACATGAGAAAACAGCTAATCCCCAGACAGAAAGGAACTTGGCTAGCTCTCGTTCCTATACCCTGGGGAGGGAACAGGCAGGAAACCTGGGTCACTGTGGCAGGTAGGGACCTGCAGTGTAATGGAGAAGCAGTGACTCCGTGTTCAGGAAGAAGCCTTCCACAACTTAGCTAGCAGGTTGGGAAATGAGGATTAGGAACCTCAGACCATCAGGTCCAAAAGGTTCTCTCTATGAACCTTGGTTCTGTTCCTTCTCCATGATAGTACTGTAGAACTCATGGATGCCAATTACAACTGAGACTCTGGTGGTTGTGCAAAGATACTGCAGCTCTTTTAGTTGGAATGAACCGGTAGGGAGGAAAATGGGGATGGGGGAACATAGATAAAAGGTCACTGGACTGGCCTATCTCTGCAGGATAAGCCACTCCCAGCAATAATAATGGCCACCTAATGATTATTGGTAGTATGTCACTCATTTATTTTGTACAAAACGTTGTACAAAAATCCCAAAAGTTATGGGGGGGTGTTTTTTTATGGTTTATATATCTGTTGTTTGGACCTAAAAATATCTGAGGGTTAAGCCAGCATTGTCAGTGGTTTGGAGAAGCCAAGAATCCTCTTTGTTTGCAATGGAGCAAGGGCAGCTGATGGGTTTGCTGCCGTGAACTCTGACCGCTCCAGGCTGTAATCCCCAAAGTGTCCTCGGATGGTGGCCGAGTCACCGAGCCCAGCCGGCACTGCCCGAGCTGGTGTCCTGCTGCCTGTGGAAAGTCTGTTTCCAGGAGCCAGTAAACCCTGAGGCACAGGCAGCGCAACCGGATTAGAAGGTGCTCCCAGACTCCAGATCTGGCATCACTGACTCATGGCTAGGACAGGCGAAAAGTAAAAGCACCCGGTCATGTGCTGCTCATCTGCAATGCAAATAAATGGGGTGAATTCTTCTACAGCGAGCAATAAAGCAAGCAATCAAAGCTTTCCTTCCTGGAATGACAAGGGATTGGTGGCAGGTCCTGAAATCTGCAGCCAGGCTACACAGGCAGAGATGTCGGCTTTGTTAGAAGCTTCAGCAGCTCCTGGCCCCGAGGCTGTGGAGCCGAGAGAGAAGAGCTGACGAGTGGAGCTTTAATAAATCACAGTGAAGTGGGGTGTGAAAAAGGGCGGACGGGAATGGGAGATGATCTCCCCAAGGTTCTTGCCTGAGACCCGGCACATCGGGGTGCCCAGGTGTAACTCTGAGCTGTTTGTCTCTCTCATTCCCTCTAGGGACCAAGAGAGGAGACGGTGAGAAGAAGGCGAGATGGTCCCAAGAGGCTCTGCTGTTGGCATCTGTCGTTTTCCGTGGAACAGGAATCTGAGGCTTCTCCACGCTGAGCGCTCATGTGTCCCATCTGCTACCACACCCTGAAATCAAACTCGGCAGCTTAGGTGAACCAGACGCTGTACAAACATGTCAGACTTGCCTCCACCCCTTTTTCTTCTCCCGCTTTCTCCTGCCGTCTTTCTCTCTCAAGTTTATGGACGTGTCAGCGGATTCCGGTGGCGGAACATTCTCACTTCACCTCTGGTCACGGAGCAATGAGGAGTCAGGGGTAAGCGCCCTCCCGCAGACTTGGGGATCCACATCGATTTGCTTGCTTGCTTGCTTTGAAGCCAGAACAACCGTCCTAATGGCCGCTGTTTCGTGGGATTTGTTCCCTGTGTTTACGGAGGACTGGGTTTGTCAGTTTAAACTAAGTCTCCACTTCCCAGTGGCTGTGCTGCCTCGGCTTAACCCCTTCCCTTCGGAGCTGAGCCGTGCCACTGCCAAGGATTAGCGTAAGGATCACACGTGTGTTGGCAGTGCCAGCCTGCGGTGGAGTGAGAGCGGAATAGTTCGGGGGGTCATACATTTTTTTCTCTCAAGGGATGCTTCTGGAAGGGAAGAAAAACTGGGGTCTGGATTCATTTGCGAAGGAGTTTACTTCATCTTTACTCCTATAGCCCAGCAACACCGTTCTCCAATCGGCTTTGCTGCATGACAGTGGGAGAGTTTGCCTCCAGACCTTTCTCTCTCCTCTCCCTTGGAACTGTTCACCACCGGCATTGTTGCAGCAGGACTGCTAGTAAGATCTTGTGGTTTTTACTTTCCAGGGTCTATGAGGTGGGACAACGTGTGGGGCTGAGGTCTGGCAGTTCAGCCAACTGACACCCAAGAGGATGGGGAATGTGGAGGGAAAATGCCTTGTTGAATCTTGCAGGGTGATGCTCTTAAAACCTTGGGGTGAAGAAGGAGTTAAAAATTACTCTGGATGATGCTTGAGAGAGTAGACAGCATGTCAGGAACATGCATACTCATCGACTTTACAGGAGACAGAGCAATATCTGCTCTTAAGTATCTTGTATCTGCAAGAACCCTCACCTTGCCTTACAGAGAGGTCTAGTTAAATCCTTCCTGTGTGTATTCCCAACCTTCTGGCGGCTCTGCTGGCCAGGATCCTTTCAGAACACCTCCTGAAGCTATGCTGGAGTACTCGTGTGGGGCTGGGTGTGTGTGTGTTTTGGCTGGCTGAAAGCTGCCTAATCTCGTCCTATTTAAGTTACAATATACAGTTTTATTGGGCATTTGTACTTAATTATTTTTGTCAGGTAATCAGTGCATACAGGCAGGTATTTGCACTGACAGAAAACAGTCCTGTCTGTTAATATTTGCTTTCTTCTTTGCCAGGACATTAATGCTTTAATGTATTTGGGGACAGAGCACTGAGAAAACAGAAGAGCAATTTGTGTCTGGTGAGTGTGAGCTCTCAGGTGAGGCTGGGGGATGTACGAACAGTAAGGGACCTTTGCCCATTCTTTGTCTGCTTCTCTGAGTTCTCTGGGTACAACCTGAGTCAGCTCCTAACACAGCTGCTGGGGAAGGAAAACTGCTGCCTTGTCTCCAGCCCTGTCCTATGGAAAGGTCTCATTCCTGATGGTGTGGTGAAGCTTTCTATTGCTTTTAACATTCAGTGCTGCCTTGGTATGTACATGCTGCATGCTGTGTGAACAATGATTTATGAATCTAGAAGCAAAGCTGATCAAATAGTGGAAAGAACTATCAGCAAATAGCTTGTTGGATTAGCAACTGTGCTCCCAGATGGAAAGCCTGCTCTGTGCACAGGCATGTGAGTATGGATGTACCTGGGAAGGCCACCCTGGGTCCTGCTGCCTAGGCTTGCAAAGTGAGAAACAATCCTTGCTTGGTCACAAAATGGTTTTCATTCCCAAGGGGAATGAAATTAAGGAGAATTCTTTAGTTTGGCTGTCCTGCCTCTAATCAGGAAAAAAGAGCTCTTTTTAACCTACTTCTGTAATATGCTTAGGGAAATTCACAAGCAGAGAAAAGAGCTAAATATTTGTGTAAATTGCTTTAAACAAAATTACTTAAAGCAGCTTGGACTAGCTTAGCCCAACTCCAAACAAAAACACACAGCCAGACTCTGAGCTCTGTATTGCACTTGAGGGTTTTTTGGGTACCCACAGGGGTACCCTGCTGAAGTTCCATCCCATGCAGAGCAGCACGTGAGTTCTGTACCTGGACAGGACACAGGTGAGCAGGAGCAGCTGAAGGCTCACAGGAGTTGTGCTGCTCAGCACTGAGGGCTGCAGAAAGCACAGCAAACTCTGACACCTCGTTAGGGCGGGTTCTGCACTGGGGAGCAGCTTCTTTGTCTGTGGCACCAACGGTGCTCCTGCACCAGTCTCACTGACTTTGAGTTATACTGGCATAGACTTAGTGCAATGGAGCACAAAATCAGCACTTGGCTGCTACAGGTCTTGTTTTTAAGGAATTCCTCATTATGGTTTCTAAAGCTGCAGGATTACCATGTGGTTCCAGGACTAATGCACTGCCATTCGGTCTTAGCAATGACACTGTTGTTCTGAGACTGACCTTCCATTTGTCTGGCAAAAGAGAACAGTGGGAATGGAGGGTGCCCATAGACTAAAAGTTGACATCTGTTTCCCTCAAAAATATCTCAGGAAATTACACTTTCCCTAGGGCTCAGCCATTTAACTTGTAGTGTTAGTAATTAGATTATTTTGTAATAAATTGATGAACGGAATGTAGCTGTAGCCAATAGCAGTCATTTATCTCGTGTTAGGAGTGTACCTCAGGTTTTAACATACAGAGGGGCTGTGTGAAAGCCCACAGTCGTGGCAAGCAGAGCAGGATAACCGATATTCCCTGAGAGAAGGCTTGTCTGTTGTGATTTAAATTTGCATCTCAGTGTTGGCAGCAGTGAGCAGGAAGGCACTGAGAGTCAGGCCAGTTGTGGGGTTTAAGCGAATCTGTCCCTCCATGTTTCAGGGGGCACTGCCTGGGCTGCAGTTTTCCTATCAGTTATCCTGAGGGGATAACACAAGCAAACTCCCTTGCAGGCTGCTGACAGCAATTAAATATATTTGTATCTCTCTTTGGGAGAACATGATGAGCTTAACTAGGGACTGAGATTGTCTAGTGCTGGCTGGAAGGAAGTTTAACTCTTGCATCTCTACACTTGGGTGATGTGGGGAACTGCTGGGGCATCTCTGTCAGCCCTTTGCTGAGCTGCTGGAGTGAGTATGGTGATCCAGGACAGTGGTCACCAGTGCCTCTCTCTCTGGGAATTCAGCCCTGCTCCCTGAGTGTGTGGCTTCCTGCACACAGTAAAATCTGTGCTGTGCCCATTTGCAGCAGAGAGCTGCAGCTTCCCTCTGGTAACCCCGTGTGCCAGAGGCAGCTGGATCTGCGAGCCGTGTGAGGATGTGGTGCCCAGTGTTGCAGCCCAGTGCCTTGGCTCCTTCCCCTGCCATGTGACCCCACATGCCAGATGTGGCCCCTTGGCTTGTCCCAATGTAACCTCTCATCTGATATGCAAGATGTTGCTATTCATGTGAATTTTTGGAGACAGGACCTTAAATGTTCTCATTCTAATCTTGATAGTACTTTTATGCTGATTTTGAATGGATCTGTCACACAAGACAGTGGAGAGTGAAGCCCTGAATCTGTCAAGCTCTATCTTGAAGCTCTATGGTGCTTTGGATTAACAGCAAAATACAGCAACTTGTTTTTATCCCTGATGCATCCTTCATGGCAAAATAATGTCAGGAAATCCATGTGGAACAATGCAGCTGCTCTTTGGACAGGGGTCAGGGAGGGGTGGGGTGTATGCGTGTGGTGAGTGTCAGAAGCTCAGCAAAGCGTGGTTTGGTGTAGCCAGAACAGGACACAAGCCACATGAATCACATAAAAGGTGGGGGAAAGGGGTCAGAGTTGTTGTGGCTTTGGTCTCAGCCTGGTGACCTGCAGCACGTCTCCTGCTGGCTCTGCGTGCCAAGGACATGATGAGTGCGCTGCCTTCCCTGGCGCTGCAGCAGTGTTTGGTGGCTGTACCCTCTCACACACTGAGCCCAGGTGGGAACGGCTGCTCTTGTAATGAAGGCACTGGACTGCAGCTGAGGCTTGGGTGTGATTTCTGTCTGTGCTGCTGTCAAGGCTTCTGGACATACATGCCAGTGTCCAGATCAAACCTGCAGTCAGAGCGTGTCTTGGTCTCCGCTGCACTCGTGTTTTCTCCCTGTGGAAGCCAGGGTGTGTTGGGCCTGGATCTGGCCTTGATATAAAGTTAAAAAGCAGCCAGGAGACATACCTGGGAGTTGTTGTAGATCTCCTAATCTAGACATAGGTGAGAAGAAACAGGGCTAGTAATTTTTCTGTCTCATCTGCAAATGAGGATAATAATTCCCTTTCCTCACCTTTCGTGTGTTTAGATGAAACCTCTAGAGGGTGGGGCCTGACTTCAGAGAGACACACAATGGGATGGTGACTTCAGCTGGGATTTCTAGGGGACTGTCAATAATGGAAAACTTTTGTTATTTGTCAGGGGATAAAGCCCATTAGCATTTGGGACATGCCTGTGCTGGTTTTGGAAAGTTCAAGAGGTCTTTTCTTTGCAAGTGCTTTTATATATGTGCCAGAATGAATTTGGTATGGTATAGCTAAAACACATCTAAAGGTATGCAACCCAGCAGCGTCCCAAACAAGCTGAGCAAATAGGCGTTCACTGGGTTTTAGGTTTTAGTCCTAATTTATGAGCAAGGAAATGGAGCAGGGGAGGGAGAGAGAGACAGCACTGAAGCCTTCAAACCCTGCTCAGTGGAGGCAGGCAAAAATGTCAAGCCAGTTGTGCTGTTCTTCTCATTCCTCAGAAATAAACCCACCAATATAACAAATATGTCTCTCCCTAAGCTTATTTCTAATGTAATATTAATCTGTGCTCTCATGTGTGTTTGGGCAGGATTTAGAGCATCACATCAGTTTGCTGTGCTGTTGCTTTGCTCCAACACACAGCTTTGCAATGGGGGGCTAGTGAGGGAGAAAGGAGTAGAAGGAAAGGATTTGAAATGAGGAAAGGGATAGCACAGCAAGGAAATATCCACTCTTCCTTTGGGAGGAAAAAACGTACTTCAACCAGTATCTCTAAAACTGGAATTGCAGACAAATGTGGAAGGTGTCAGGGCAGTGCTCTTAGATCCCATTTCAGATTTTGGACCGTTTGGCTTTTCTTTTTCCCTTTCACTGACCCTTGCTGCCATTCCTTGCTGTGTAAAGTCACATTTGGATTTGTCAGCTCTTCAGAGACCTAACCTGTCATTTTCCTTTGTTTGCAAACTGCTGTGGTCATTTATGACTTGTTATAAACAGTAAGAGTGTTGGAAACCTCAGGAAGGCAAACATGAGTATTTTAGAAGGCATGGGATGCAGTGAAATTCCATGTGTGCATATTCACACATACATTTGTGTGAACACATGCACATGATATGCATGGATAATGGCCTAGTTAACCTGTAATCCATTTCAAATGCAGCACATGACAGCGACCTGAGTAGCAGAGTATGGAAATACATTTTTCCTTCTAATTGGTGGGTTCTCTGGGATCTTCATCCTCCTACTGCAAACTCAATCTGCATATTGCAGTTCCTCAGGTCCTGTAGGAAGAGTTCTCCTTCTCTCCCTCTCCTCTTGGAGCTGGCCAGAGCAGTTTGGCAGATCAGCTGTGGGAGGACTTGGAAATGATGGGAATGGCTTTCTTAAGCCCAGGGACCAAGCGTTATCTCTCGTCCGGGGCAGCAGGAATGTAGGGAGCCGCGTCCAGATCCGCGATAGCGACGCAATGAGCTGATGAGCGAGTTCAGTGCTGCAGCAAGGAGGGGGAGGGAGAGCTTATTTTTAACTGGAAACTGCACAAGTGAGACTGAAGTAGCTCTGTGCTGCCGTGCTATCATCAAGTGCCTGTGAGTGAGGGAGGGTGTGAGCAGGGGTCCGTGCAGCGCGGCGTTCTGGGGGAACGCGTGGCTGGACGTGAGCAGGGTGGAGGCAGGTCGGGTGAAAAGGCAGTGCACGCTGCTGCCTTTGTCTGGGCGTTGGAACGAGCCACTCCTGATAACATTTATACACTTTTTTTTTTTTTTTTTTTTTTTTTTTTTTTTTTTTTTTTTTTTTTTTTTTTTTTTTTTTTTCCTCCTCCGGGTGATGTTGCTTCTTTTCTGTGCCCTCCTCCTCGGGTTGCCTGTCTCCCACCCGTTCCTCCTCTCCTTACTAACTCTCATTCCCCTTCCATCCTCAATATTCCCACCCCTTCCTCTCATCTGAGGCTGACCCCTCTCTCTTCTTGCCCCTCCTTCCCAGTTGATCCCTCCCCCTGCTCTGGATCTGCTGGCTGTGGGATTTTTTTTTCTCGTGCTCTCTGGCAGATGTGACAGCTTTTGGAACTGTATCATCTAGGAACAGCTATATCTGGAGTTGAAAAACCTAACGTGGTTTCCCAGGCAGCAGGAATGGATCGCTGAGAGAATTTCAATCTCCGACTGCTTTTGTCTTGTGGTAGTGACTTTTATTATTTATGTTTGTGACATTTCTTACAGTTGTCAGCACTGAATGAACGACTAAAGTCTAGTAGATTATTATAAAATCAGTGTCACAGTATTTGTGTTGTTATATTAAAGGGATGCTGTCTATGTTTAAATACAGGTTTGGCTTGATTTACAAAATTTTATATGCTTAAAATGTTCTTATGAATTTCTCACTGACTTAGAAGAGGCCTGGTTTTATGTGTTTTATTTAACAATAAACATTCTTTAGCTGGGTATTGGAGATACAAATAAATAGCTCTTGCATGAAAACCACAAAGTGAAAGGAGACTGGTTAAATACAGACCTCCTCAATGAGATGCAAAACCTACCAAGATTATTAGAATTCATTGAATTTCAAATAACTATTTTTAGTGTATGTATTTCATTTGATCCTAATACAGTTTACCTTTAAACCACCTGTCTGATCTCTTTGTAATCAGGGATTGATGCTGACCATATAAAGCAA
The DNA here is from genome assembly GCA_013389925.1 of Aegithalos caudatus. Lineage (NCBI taxonomy): Eukaryota > Metazoa > Chordata > Aves > Passeriformes > Aegithalidae > Aegithalos > Aegithalos caudatus. The sequence goes on from WEIU01022079.1 coordinate 42,421, forward strand.
ATGCTATTGGATGCCCAGGGGTGTGTTGTATTTGGAGCTGATTACATTTTGTTGTTTTTAAGCTGTCTGTTTTAAGCCAATAAGGTAGGCCATGCCAACTGGTCACTTAAAACTGACCAGGAACTCAGTAGGTGCTCCTGTCTGGGTTTGGGAAGCATGCTTTTGGTGCAGTCCACGTGTTGATTGTCAGGGATAGGGATTTTATGTAAATATACAAATGTAGTGTTGTGTTTATGCTTCTGCAAACTGAGATGGTGAAATAGAGCCACTGTTCTGGTTGGGGCCAAAATATCACCTGGGCTTTGAAATTTTGCATTTCGAAGCACTTAAGCCAGAATCATTCTCCTTATGGGGAAATACCTGATGTGTTCAGAAAACCATTGATGCTACAAGTGCTAATGATTGTGGCATTTGCAACACCCTGTTTTACAGGACCCTTTGCCATATGAAGCACTTAAAAGAGCAAACTTGAGACTGTTTGCTGTACCCTGGGTATCCTCTCATTATGAAGCTGTGAGAGTAGGAGCAGAAGAAGAGGTACTGGTTGAAATAGTAAGATCACTGGGATTGCTGTGGCTGGGTCAAGGTGGACCAAGGAGCTGTCATAACTCACATGTAGACAAGGACTCAGAACTGAGCCACTTGCTGTAATACTACAGAGATACTCCCTGCTTTCCTGGGAGGCTCTCAAGCTCCTCAGCAGCTCCAGCTGTTGGTTTGAGCACTACTAACTCCACAAGCTATAAGAGTATCTTTCCTTTCTGGGATTGTCTGCACTTTTTTCCCCCATAAAGAATTGCCCTCTGACTTTAGTCTTGATTATTAGTTAATAAGCAGCACCTAAGGGGTCTGAGAGATGAATCACTGTGTTTTAGGAGCTGCAATACAGACCAGGAGCACAGACACCCTTCTCTTAGCTCTCCATTAAGATGTATTTGGGTTTTCATTGGAGCTTTTTCTAAGCAAAGATTATTCTGGCTGCAAAATCCCTTCTAGGCAGAGCAGTTGCTTCCAGCCTCTTTTCTAAGTGGTGGTGTTTTTTTTTTTTTATTTTTTTGTTTCCTAGCCTTTTATTTTCTTTTTCGTGTGTGAGGTATCTCTAGTAGGCTGTTGCAATGGGCAGTGTGTGTGAAGTTGGTGTTTCACCAAGGATGGATTGCATGACTGGGGGTTAGTTGGAGCAAAGGTCCTTGTTTGCCATACAAACACTTCCTATCCCTGTGACTGCAGGATCGTGGTAACCAGTTTGGATTGTGTATTGGATTTTCAAGACCCCAGTCTACCACCAGGGAGTAAAGTCATTGTTCAGCTGGTGGCTGCACTTTGCTCCCTAAACAAGTTTAGAGTGGGACAACCTGGGAAATGTTTGACATAGATTTCACTGTGATGTGCTGATTTTGGAGGCTGGTGTCCTTTCGAAGTGTGTTCATGTCTCCACCACAGCAGGTTATCTCTCTATGTGGTCTGTCTCTCTGACCCTTGTAAATATTTATTCGGCACAAATAGTTGGAGGCTGAGGTCCTGTACAGGGGAAGAGTGACTGCTACAAAGTTGAAGATTAAGTGGCAAAAGTCCTCCGCCGGATGTCAGGGAGGAGATGGCATTCATGGCTGTAAGCAATGTTGCTGAGAAGCAAATGCCAATAGTAACATTGTCTGTGGAAAAGGAAGAGCATATAAATGTTATTTTTCTTTATTGGTGCATGTTAATTGCTTTAAAAAACCTGTGCAGCTTTCCCCCAAAGCAGTGAACGGAGTCATAGAACATTTCAGGGGAGAAGGGACCTTGAGAGGTGCAGCCCAACCCCCCAGCTCAAGGCAGGGTCAGCTTGGAGGGTCAGGCTGGATTACTCAGGGTTTTGGCTTTGAGAGAAAACCCCTGAGGATGGAGCCTGCCCAGCCTGTCTGGGCAGGCTGCTCCAATGTTGGACTCTCCTGGTCATAGGAAAGCTTTTTCTTCTATGCTGTTGGGACCACTCCTATTTTGATTTATGCCTGTCTGTGTCTCACTCCCACCACTCCCAACTGTGAAAAACCTGGCTCTCCACAGAAAATCTCCTTACCTTACCCTGTCTTCCCTGTCTGGTTTTTATGAAGAGGTTGTGTCAATCCACTGCAGTCCTCCAGCTTTCCCACCTTGACTGCATGCAGAACTCTGGTTCTTCCTTTTCCTTCAGATCTTCCTGATTTCAGAAAGGTCCCATATCTTAGCTTTCTATCTAAGTATCTTTTTCTGGTTATAAATTCCTAATTGAAGTCTCCTGTGTTTGGGTATATTTCAGTGTTAGGTGCTTCTGGCTTGTTGCACTTGCACTGGCTGTTCACACAAGCTGTCTCTCTCAGCCCCCAAGGGAAAAGAATCTTAGTTTTTAATTTTAGCTTGTTCAGCTACCTGCTGACAGAGTTTGATTTCCACCTACCACCTCCTCTCTCCCTCCTGAGCCCTCTGTCTAAGCAAGAAAAACTGAGATCCAGAGTCAGTCTCAGGAAGCTCTTCCTTTGGCAACAGCTCTGCTGTTTTTAATGGGAACCAAGTGCATATTACTTGGAGTAAGCAGTGAGAAGACAACCTGAGCCCTGTTCATAGCAACCTTAAATTTCAGGCTTGTGGTGGAATCAGTGCTAATTGCCTGGACTCAAAAGCCATTTAATATAGGTACAAGCAGGTAAAATATAAATATATATCTCTTAATTACTTTATAAATTGTTTTATCAGGAAATATGAATTTGTAGAAATAAAGGAAGTCACTAGAAATCCCATCTGAGCCATGAACCTGCAAGATTTGGCCTTAGGCAAAATCTCTTTTGGTGCTTGTTTCCTCACCTGTAAAAGCAGGTGATCAACTCCTGATAAAGTGCTTTTCATTGGAAAATGTTCTCAATGCAACAGAATTAATTCATAGAATTGATCCCTGATTTTACTGCTTGGGCACTTCAGCCCTAGACAGGCTCTGATGGTGTTGCCTTCTCCCATTCAGGCACCATGTTCCGGAAGAAGAAGAAGAAACGCCCGGAGATCTCAGCCCCACAGAACTTTGAGCACCGTGTCCACACCTCATTTGACCCAAAGGAGGGCAAATTTGTGGGGCTGCCACCTCAATGGCAGAATATTCTGGACACGCTGAGGCGCCCCAAGCCAGTGGTGGACCCTTCGAGGATCACAAGGATGCAGCTCCAGCCTATGAAGGTAAGGGAGGGAGACAGTTCTTTCCTGTTCCTCAGGGAGCTGCCTCCAAGTTGAGGCACTGTTTCTGGTGCCCCATAAATGGGACACACATACATTCCACATCTATGGCATTCAGTGGGTACAGGCTTTGATAGCCAGAGGTGACAGTAACTTCATCAGGAATAAGGACAGTAGGATGCTGACCTGCTGCTGTCACTGTTGGAATAAGCAGCTGTCTGCCTGTCACAGTGGTGGGCACCTGTGAAAGCTCCTGTGGTAGCTGACAGGACCCAGGATGTGTTCAGCTGTTGTAAAGGGAAGCCAAGAGAAGTATTTGTCGAGAGACTTTTTTTAGCAGGTTTGTCATTCTGGTGAGTGAGCAAATTTGTCTGGTAAGTAAGTTACCAGGGAAGCCTAAGTGGGGGAGAGAGCAGTGTAGCACTGCCTTGCTTTTCATGGACAAGTGAGGACAACAAGGACTCAAGTAGGGTCTGAGCTAAAATGGTTGATAAACCAGCATTTTAGTGGAAAGTGGGACATAGTAATGGCACGATGTCCTTCAGTGAGGAAAAACAAGTGATTCCTGTAGATGGGTGGGTTTAGATGGCTGCAGGTACTGGCATCTGGAGACTGACAGCAGAAACATGCTGTGGGAAAAGGCAACTTTGTGATGACCTCTCGGGAAAGGAAATGAAAGATGGTGACAGAAATATTGTGCTTAACATCTTGCTTGCTTGCTTAGGGGAAGTTTTTGTTCCCAGTTAAAAAAAGCCCTGCAGGGGCCTAAAAACTGAAATGTGCGTTGTAAAACAGAGATGTTGCTGCTTGGGTTTTAGGAGGGATATATAAAAGACTTGGCTATCTGATGAATATATTTAGCTTTTTGTGTACAGGTGCTTAAAACATGAAGACTAAAGGGGACTGTATTTGATTTATGTAAGCTTTAGTACATAATCAAACCTGCAAATGAAATGGCCCACCAGGATCTTTGAGAAGAATGCTGGTTTATAAAGAAAAAACTTGCTTAGAAAGAATAGGTAGAGAAAAAAAAAAAAAAAGCAGGAGGTATTGCCTGATGTCCTGAATGTGCTTTGAGGTTCAAAATGTAGTAGAGGATAGGAGCACAATCCAGAGAGGAGATAAAATGTGTAATAAGAGACCAACTTGGTTAGATCAGGAGCTCCGTAATGAGCTTAAACTGCAGGAGGATTGCTCAGAAGAGTGGAAACTAGGTCAAGTTATAAAGGGCAAAGAGAAAAGAAATTCATGTAGGAGCAAAACTGGAAGGCCAAGGCACAAAAAGATATGTTATTTTCAAAGAACATAGAGGGCACTAAGGACACATCATGAGTGCACTGAGGAGGAGGAGGAGGATGAAGGAAAGAATTTGTTCACTGATGGTTTTGGAAGAAAGTTAACAGATGACACTGAGAATTCCTAAGTGTTTAATGATTTTTCTCTGGTTTTCATTAAGTGTGATCAGTGGGCTGACAATTAGCATGAGCATGAAGGAATGAGCATGCAGGCCAGAATAAGAAATGAACAGGAACAGAAATGAGACTTAGCTAAGAAGTTGCATATTTTCAAGTCAGCTGGGCCTAATGAAATTCAAGGAATTGCAGATCAGTCAGAATAATTTCTATCCCCAGAAAGAGACTGGAACAAATAAGCAAGTAATCTATTTGCAGCCACTTCCAAGGAGATAGCAGGGTAGTAGCTGGCAGCCAGTATGGATTTATCAAGAAAAGAATCACGTCAAGCAACCCAATTTTCATTAATCACAGGGTAGGGGGCTTTGGGTCAGGGAGAAGTGATAGCATTCCCCTGTATCTTGACTTCAGTGAGGTTCTGGACGCTGCACTGATGGTGTTTCCAGAGCAAAGAAAGTTTCCTCAAGTGTTAGGCAATGGATGCTCGAAAAATAGTGTGAGCCATCACTGTTGAAACAGAAATATGTGTGAAGTGATTTCTTGGAGTTTGCCCTGAGCCTTATGCTGGTCAGGACTTTCATGTCTGACTTACTAAACCCAAAGGTGGTAAAAGCTGAAAGGAGGTGCAAATCTTTAAGAGAACAAGGACAGAATACCCAACAGGCTTTAAAAACTAAAGAGTCATCTTAAACTAGCACTGTTTTTCCCAGTAATTCCAAATGCAAATGCTCTCATAGACTGCATAACAAAGCTGACTGTTTCTGGAAAACTCCATTTGAATTAATTCCTGTTCAATGATAACGATTAGTTTTGGCTTTTTTCTTTTTCAAGTGCTAGTTGGCCAAGCCTTCATATATAGTCCCGGATTCAATTATCAGAGTAATTCCTGTTTTTGTGTGCATCTTATAAAAATGTGTTTTTCTTGTTATAATTTCTCAGTTTTGGTCAGTAAGTCATGAGCTATGTAAGAGCACTCCACGTAGATTCGGCTCAAATTTGGATGTTTCCGCATTAATCTGATGCAGTCCTTAAACACGGCAGCAAAGCAGGATTAACTCCCATCTTCCCTGTCTGGTGGGGCTAGGTCTGACTTCATGGGAGTGACCTGAGTCTAGCTCTAGGGAGTTTTAGCCAGAAGGGGAGAAGAGCACTGCAGTGAATTTTCTGGAGAGGCCATGGCATGTTGTTGGAGACTTCTTGTTTTGAGAATACCCACATCTTTCTGGAATGACTTTTGTCCATTTTGGACAAAAAGTTCATGTTCCCAGCACACTGTTCTGTGACAGCAGCTGGGCTGTGGAGGAAGGGGTGTGTGTGTGGTGAGGGAGTAGGAGTGAAGACCAGAATTTCCAGCTGCAGCTGGTGTGTGTGCCATGAATGAGTTGAGTTGTCCTTTCTTCACCTTGTTGAACAAAAATCTTCTCTTCTTGCCTTTCATTCTCAGACACTGAGCAAACCAGGTGCTCGTTTGTGCACTGTGGTGGTGTTCTGTTGAAATTACTGGAGCTACTGTGTTGCACCAGCTAAGTATTAGTCTCAGTGTAATTAATTCAGCATGTTTAGAAGATCCCTGGAGTTCAGTTAGCAAACAGGAGATTGCTGTCACTCCAGGGAAGGACTTTCCTCAGGCAGAGGTTCATGAAAGTGTAGGAGTGATCCTGTGCTGCAAATTTCTGTGGAGAAATGAAAAACATTTTGGTTCCCAGCACTAGAAAAGCTTTTGTAAGCTTTTCAGTTTCAGGAAAAAAACAAGGTAGAGCACTACATAATATCCCAACAGCTTCAAGTGTCCTACTTGTACAGAGCTGGTGCCTGTTTGGATGGAAGCCTTGTTCTTCAGCGTTTGCTTACAAGGCAGTTGTGAGCTGCTGTGACCCTTTGTTCATAATTTTTAATTATAATAGCTTGGCAGAGCAGGGAGGCAGAGTTGGAACAGCACGGTCTGCACTGGTCAGGATTGGGATGTCTTAGCAGAAATTGTAGAGAAGCAGACTGAGGGACGCTGATTACAACGCTGTTGAGAGTGCTTCAGGCAGAGATGAACCTTCAGTTGGCACAGCAAAAGTGAGTTTTGAAATGGAGCTTGCAGCGTGCTGGAACTTCTGAGAAGTAATATTTCAGGAGTTTGGCGAGTGCATTAGTGATGTAGTGTCACACAGTTTCAGCACAAGAAAGCCAGGGGTGTTGAAATATCCCAGTTTTGCTCTAATATTGTCTTTTAGAATGTGAGCTGAGCACAACAGCAGAATTGACTGTTCTGGCTGACAACACTGCTGCTCTGACAGCAGGATGTAACCCAAGGACTCTTTTTTTTTCCCCTCAGTAAAGGACAATGAAACAAAAGACAAAAAATTTAATTTTCTTGAATTCCTTGAGTTGTCTTTGGCTATATGTACAAAATCTATCCTTTGGCAAAAATGAGCTCTATAAATTGGCTCAATAAATTGAGCCTCGATTCATACAACTCTGACTTGTTTCTCACCTTCCTTGTGTTTCCCAGACTGTGGTGCGGGGCAGCACCGTGGAAGTGGAAGGCTACATCTCCGGGTTGCTCAATGACATCCAGAAGCTTTCTGCCATCAGCTCGAACACTCTGAGGGGCAGGAGCCCCACCAGCAGGAGGAGAGCCCAGTCCCTTGGGCTCCTGGGAGACGAGAGACCCCCAGACATGTACCTTCACAGTCCTGAAGGAGACTGGGCAGACAAGTATGGGAACTACCTCAACTGCAATGGTGGGTCCAAGGTGGCCCGGAGGCAGACCATGTGGCCGGATTACAAATCCCGCCTGGAAGGGCAGCCTCATCCCAATGGGATGGTGACAAAAGCCCAGTCCCTGGGGCCGTCAGAGTTCCAGGGCGCCGATGGCAGCTGTCTGCAGCGCTCCTCTGGGCTGCAGCAGGTGGGGGAGAGCGAGATGGCCATGAAGAGCCCGGAGGAGGGATGGCTTCAGCGACAGCCCAGCGCCAGGCCCTCGGGGGAGGGCAGCCCCAGCTCCAAATCACGGGACAACAGCCTGAAGAGGAGGCTCCTGCGCAGCGTGTTCCCCTCCTCCAGCACCTCCAACAAGCCAGGCCCTCCCCTGCAGATCAAGGTAAGGGTTATTCACTGGACTGCAGTGGTGACTTTACAGTTCCAGAGGTTACGTACGCAGCCAATTTAATTGCAAACATCGGGCAACCATCTGTTCTTGTTATGATTAATGTTGGAATCAAAATAGTCCTGGGCAGGGGAAATGCGTGGCCTGTCTGAGCTTCATGAGATGCTGCAAGGCACAGCTCAGGATGGCAGCCAGATCTCCAGCAGAAGGTTTGGCGGAGCTGCAGGAGCGTGGGCTGGGAAGGAAGAGGGGTCTTAGTCATTACCTTCTGTGAGGTAAAGGCATAACTGCAGTGCCATTCTGCTGGCACCAAAGAGCCTTTGCCATTTGGGAAATTGCCACGATTTGCATTAGCACAGCATTCTTCTGCCTGTGCAAACCAGAACTGCCTCGGGAGAGAGGTGTTGGTTATAGCTGTGTCTGCCAGGCCACTACAGCAGGAGGGTTTGCATGAGCACCCACGGTGCTGTCACACAGGAAATCAGCCTGTTGGATTTTGGAAAGGGTGGGAGAATTCATAGCTACAGCTCCCCCAGGAAAGCCCTCCTGAATGAATGACTCATTTCTTGTTAAACTGGAGAAAATCTCCGGCTCCTGGTACTGGATAGGAAATGCAGCCATTGCTTCTTTTCCATTTTGGGCTGACCCAGCATCTGTTGTCTTTGCGTGGCTTGTCTGGTGGCTTCAGAGCTGGTGCTGGGCCAGGCTGATTCCCAACAGCCGTGAAGTGCCTGAACGGGGACGACAATGACAAGAACCACTGTCCAAACCAACCTGACTGCTCTGAAGGGTGTTGTAGGGAGGGGATGTCTCCAGTCCAGCTTCTTGTAGTTTGCATAAGGATCCAGGCTCAAGGCTTTGGGCACAGTGGGTTTCCTTTCCAAGGGAGGAGATTTTGAAGGAATGCAGTCCTTGTGTAACACAAACTGTGCTCATTGCTGTCTCAGTGACTCTGGGCTTATCTACGTTGCTTTGAGGGCTGTCCCCTGAGTACCTAGTACTGGCCACTTCTGTCTTCCCTAGACAGAGTGTCTTTGCTGTGCTCAGCATTTCAGGAGCAGGACCAGAAGTTACCAGCCAAGTGGATGTGCTTGGGAGTGTTTGAACTCCAGCTGTTTGTCAGAGGAGAGGAGCAGGGAAGACCTTGAAGACTAATCTGTCTCCCTACTCCAGCGAGGGATCTGTGCCATCCCCAGTATTTGGTTATCTAAGATATTCTTACCAGCCTCTGATGATGAAAACCTGGGTCTACTGCTCTGATGGAGCTGATGATGTGTGAGAAATGTGTAATTGCAGATGAAAGCAGGGACATAACTGAATCATGGAATCCCAGACTGGTTTGGGTTGGTAGAGGCTGCAGTGCCCATCGGGATCCACCCCCTGCCATGGGCAGGGACACCTTCCACTAGATCAGGCTGCTCCAACCTGGTCTTGAACACTTCCAGACATGGAGCATCCACCTCTGGAATGGGATACCCAGGCTGGGTATCTGGCTGAAATGGGAAGGTGGTGCCTTGAAAAGCACCATGGGAACTTTGAGTGCATCTTCATTATGAAGGGAAGGAGTGGGAGAACTGGTGAGACCTCAAAATGTCCCAAGACAGAAAACATGTATGTGGGGACTGTCAGATTGCAGGATAGGAAATAAGATTACACGTGGTTAAGCAAACCTGTGTGAGCTTGCATGAGTGTTTTGTGCCTTTCTGCATGCTCTGGGTTATGTAAAACCTGGGTTTTTTCCTCTCTCCTGAGACAAAACAAGATTTGGGAAATAAATTCTGTGTTTCTGTGAGCATGTCAGCACAGGACTGCAGGGGTGGAGCTGATATAGGGAAGGAAGGAACTCCTGACAGGCAGTTGTGTTTGTGTTGTGCCCTGATGCTGCTAAATCGTGTTTTCCAGGGCCTCTCTGTGTGTGAGGCTTATGCAGATTCTGCTCTTGACAAAAATCCTTGATTAAAACCCAAAGTGCATAGAATTAAATCCTACACAATTATTCCCTCTCTGAGACAGGGAAAATGAGCGCTGTTGTAAAAAAATTCTCGATTGGCAGTTTTTGGTTCCCATGCCCCTGTTATTAACTTTATTAATAATCTCTCTGAATTGTGAGAGAGAAAAAGCTTTTTGCTTTGAAGTCTCTGTTTTGCCCTATAATACAAATGATGGGTTTGCTCTTTCTGAAGTTGCTTCTTTGACAGATCTACTATTATTTTGCATCTATTTATATACATGTAATATGTATATTTTACATCTTCATATGTACGTATATAATGTATTTTGTACCCCACCTGCTAAATGTTGTTGAATTTTAATTAATCAGCATTTCCAGGGTGAGTATTAGCACGACAATATTTATCCTTCCTGCCATGGGAATGCATATCCTGAAGCCACATTCCCACAGGCTGTGATCTTACTACATCTCCTACACTAACTGGGGTTGGGCCTGTTTGTCATTTGAGTGGGAGGTCTCGAAAAACCTTTAGCATTGCTAATCCAAAATCACTGTAGGTCAGTTTTAAGCCAGTGAGGTGGCAGGTGGCTCTGTGTAGCTGGAGTTTTATGTTGGCTGCCTCCAGCTGTCCTGGTGCCTGGTGCTTTTCCCGAAGTGGAGAACTAATTCCATGCCTGATCAACAGGAATGCTCTGCAGGTACCAGTGGAAAGTGCAGAGAGTGTTTTCAGTAGGCAGAGTGTAATTACCCAAAGGGAATTAGGCCAAGACATCAAAGTGATTTACAGCCTTGGCATGAATCCCCTTTCCTTTTATACAAAGGAAGATCAGAGGCACAGAGGGATAAAGGATTTTCAAATTCTCTGCAGCACAGGTTGCCCCTGAGTTTTGGTGGCAAGGTTGGAATGCTTTTTAGCAGCTGGGTTTTTTTGTTTTTTTTTTTTTTGTGGGTTTTGTGTCTTGGTGGGTTTTTTTAAAGCATGTTCCCTTTAAACTGCCTCAAGTTGGAGGCCATGAAATTGTAGCACCCATTCCCGGAGGGATTCTTGAAGATCTGCATCTAAGGAGATCATCGAAGCCATGTGTTGGGCAAACCTGGAGACAGGAACTTGAAGCTCTTGACTCTAGTCTGCTCCAAGGTGTGCTGGGGCAGAGTGGGATGACACAGAACTGATTCCTCATCTCTCTGCTTGTTAATCCAACCATCCACTTTTTTTTTCTCTCCCTTTCCTCTTTGTTCTTCTTGAAGCCTAATGCTTTCTTCAAGCCCCAGCAATGGGGTTCCCCCCACAGCCCTGCAGCCAAAGCCCAGTCTCTCCCCCCAGACCAGCCTGCCTCCGAGTTCCCCAGGATGATTTCCGAAGCTGGGACCCCCCAGAAGTCCCCAATGGCAGAGAAGGCTGTGGCAGTGCCACCAGGCCGGCCCTCCCCGGCGGGGTCCCCCAGGAACCGGCAGACCCAGACCAGTTCCAGCAACCTCCACCTGCCCCAGGACTCTGCTGGGAAGGGGCAGCCAACCAGCGAGGACCCTGTGGTTGTGACTCACGAGCAGTTCAAAGCAGCCCTCAGGATGGTTGTGGACCAGGGAGATCCCAGGGCATTGCTGGAGAATTACATCAAGATTGGGGAAGGCTCCACAGGAATCGTGTGTATCGCTCGGGAGAAGCACTCGGGGCGCCAGGTGGCCGTGAAAATGATGGATCTGAGGAAGCAGCAGCGCCGGGAGCTCCTCTTCAATGAGGTGAGTGTGCTGAAGGCAGGGGGATTCTACTGTCCACATTGGAACAGTCAGTGTGGCCAAAGGAAGGGAAGAGCAGGATCATCTTCCTTTTAGTAGCCTTCTGCTCATACCAAGAGCAGCTTTTGCTGGGGGCATGTAGGCTCTGCGCTGTAGTCTCAGGGCTGCGCTCGCTTGGTTGGAGAAGGTGAAGCGTGGTGAGTGATTTTGTGGTGGTCACTTGTCCACTGTGGTTTTCCAGGTGGTGATAATGAGGGACTATCAACACGTCAACGTCGTGGAGATGTACAAGAGCTACCTCGTGGGAGAGGAGCTCTGGGTGCTGATGGAGTTCCTGCAGGGAGGAGCCCTCACAGACATCGTGTCTCAGATCAGGTACAAAGCAAAATCCCAGACATCAGTATGGGAGAGCAAGAACAGCAGAGTGGGCATTTCTGGGACAAATAGGTTCCCTCAGAGATCTTGTGTTTGCAGTGCCCTGAAACTACTACAGTTTATAACTGTTATCCATTTTGAATATGTGAAATACTTCTGATGTGGAAGGGACTAATTTAAAGTACTGATACCTTTAGATACCCACCAGTCATCTCCTTGATGACCTTCCCTGTAATTTACAGCACTCATAAAAAGTATTGTTTACTATATCTGTTGAATCCTGGCCAGGAACTTCATTGAATAAGTATTAAAGAGCATGCAGAAATAGTTTTCAGTGGTGCAACCGTAGCCACAAATTCAACCTCACCAACTTCTCTGGAGAAGTGCAGCAGAGCCCTGAGATCTGGACTCCTTCCCAAATTTCATTGCCTAAAGATAGCAACTACTGGACACTCTCCTAAATTTGTTTCCTTATCTACACTGCTTCATATTCAACAGTGCCCAAAGCATTTCTGTAGGGCAAAGAAATTGTTCTCAGATGGCCTCTGGTCCCTCTCAGGTGTTCTGATGATGCAATTATGGTGATTGTGTCTTACCCATGACTCTGGAGCACCCTCCTCCTGCTTCAGAGCAGTCCTGCAAGGCTGGGAACTGGGGCTGGGAATGCCAGTGGAAAGACTGACCAAGAAAGTCTGTGGGATGACAGCTTCTTTTTGGAAGATTCAGAATCTTAATTAGAGTTAGGCAGGATTGCTAGCACTGATTGTATTGAGTTTTTTAAAAATTGTAGTATACCTTCAGTTCACGTACATGCTTGGCCTAGGTCCCATGGTGGGTTTAAGGCATGTATCTTGCTCTGTTGGGTTCTGTGTTTTGGAAGCACAGTTTTGGGAGGCATTAAGAGCCACATTTCCCTCTGTAGTCTCCACAACCCCACCTCGAAATAGTGTCCTGGAAACACCTGGGCAAGCCCTTCCAGAATTCAGTTGAGAGGCATCTCAGGGTCTGCAAGCCAACATTTAATCCTGAGGAGTGTGGAGTTACAGCTTACAGGGCCAGTGAAACTCCTGTAGCTCTTGGCTGGTACTGAATTACAGATAAAAGGTGATGAAGAGGTTTATGAAGGGTCTGTGTATTTATAACCACCAGTGAGACCTCAGCCTAGGTTTGTTTTAAGAAGCTTCCTTTGAACCTGTTAATGAATGCTTTTTATTTTCCTCATGATGGAAGCAGGATCTGTTATAACCATAACATTTATCAGAAGTAAGCTGCAGACCTTTGTCAGTTTTTCCCAGGAAGGCAAATACCATCATTGCAGTCATTAAACTTTTGCTGAGGGGGATAAGTGATTTACATCTCCAGGAGTGAGGTAATCCTCCAGTAATCTGTTTTACACTATGCAGTCACTTGACTGAAACCAAATTCCATATGTGACAGGGTAAAAGTGCACCTCTTGTGACCTTCTGGAACCACAGGGCTTTCAGGTGGATCAGCTCAGGTGCTATGAAATGAAAAGCACTGCTCCTAAAAACATTGGGTTGTGTGCTGGGAAGTCCCACAGGTAGCCTTTGCCCCTCTCCCTTTTCAGGTTAGATTAAAAAGGCAGAAATAGCCCCTTGACACCCTTCAGATTTAGTTGCCATCAGTGTTGCACAGTGCAGCTACAGCCCTGTGGCTGTCCTGATTTGGAAGAGTAAGGTATGGAATGCCAAGCAAGCAGCACAAGTGTAGATTTCTCAGCTGATGGTGTAGAAATTGTTATGGGTTTAGAAAGTGCTGGTTCATTGCACAGTTCCGCCTTCTGAATGCTCTCTTCTCCTTAGGCTCACTTGCAGACCCAAATCTGAGGATGTTTCATTTTTGTGTTTTTAACTAGGGGTTGTTCAGAACAACTGCTAGAGAGAGGCTGAGAATCTGCAGTACTCGAATTGGGTACTTCAGCTATTCTTTGAAATAATTTACTTCTAGAATTGCTCAGTGTAAGCATGCAGAGCAGTCACTGTCCCCAGGTACAGGATAGAATTTTAATTTCTACTATTTTCACTTGATTGTGAAGGTTTTTATATTGCTATTCTAAGCAGCAGCAGCTTCTAAAGAGGGAGTTCCTGGGGCTCGTATTCCATGTGCTAACAGTGGCAGAAATCAGTGCTCTCTTCCCTGGTTGTAGCCTGTGCTACCTTTAGTTAGGTGTGAGTGTACCCCAAGTGCCTGCAGGAAACACCTAAAGGATCCCTATATTTGCTGTCTAATGCTGTGTTTGGATGTTTTGTGGATACAGTTGCACAATAAGCCTTGTGAATAATGTCTTTACTGTATTTGCTTAAAAAAAGCTGTCTCACCAGTTACCGCAGCACCTTGGCATCAAACAGCACTGCTGCCTGTCAGAGCTGCTTGAAACAGCATCTTGCAGAATGAGCTTAGGTACAGAATTCAAAGTGCAATTTCTCTGCATTAAACCTATGAAAACTTAAAGTTGTCAACCATCAAGTGAAAAATATTTTCCTCAGTAACAGACATGGAAGAATGGTATAGGTGGGATGGTAATTGTCATGGAGAACCCAAGTGTCTGTGCTCTAACCCCCTGTGCAGGAGCAGTGTGCTCTGCAGTTTAAGTTCCCCTGTCTCTCCTTGCAGGCTGAACGAGGAGCAGATTGCCACGGTGTGTGAGTCGGTGCTGCAGGCTCTGTCCTATCTCCACTCTCAGGGGGTCATTCACCGAGACATCAAGAGCGACTCCATTCTCCTGACCTTGGATGGCAGGGTGTGTTTCCCCAGACAGATTGTTTCCTGTCTTCTGCTGCAGTCTCTGTCTCTTATTTCCTTTCTGTTCCCAATCCCTTGTTTTCCTGTCCTCCTCTTACTCTCTTCATCTTCTTTGTCTGTGCTGTTTCCCTCTGTGTTGTTTAAGGCTTATTTTTAAGGTTGGTTGCTTTTTTCTTTGTACAGGTCAAACTCTCTGATTTTGGCTTCTGTGCTCAGATCAGTAAAGATGTACCTAAAAGAAAATCCCTGGTAGGTACTCCTTATTGGATGGCTCCAGAAGTCATTGCGAGGATACCATACACCACTGAGGTAAGGGACCGCCTCCCTAATAGCAGGAGAGCAAATAAATATTCTGAATTGTCACAGCAAAACAACTATTGGCTTTTCTAGGAAGTCTCTAGGTTCTATTTAGAAAATAAACCCAACTATGACTACAGCTTTGATGGTGATGACATCAATATTTCCTAAATCAGTAGAAAACCAGACTGTTCTGCTTCTAGGAACAAGGCATCAACTTGTTCTATTCTTACACCTAAAGCTTGGCCTAGACTTGTAGCTGCTGTGGACAGATGTGAGCAAGGAGCAGCCTGTGACATGCATAGGGATCAGTAAATCAATTCCATAAAGGAAGTGGGGGAGATGTGAGTGGGGGAGATGTGAACTCTGAGAGGCTCATGTCAGGGAAAGCAGACATGGGAGCTCTGGAGTTCTGGGCAGGTGGCAGCAGACTGACTAGTTTTGTTTACCAGCCAGCCAGGTGTGGTACAAGCAGTTACTTGCACACCTTTACATGTTGCAATACTAGCATGGCTCAGTCCTGGGTGAAAAATTCACTTTGTTAAGCTCCTGAAAGGAGTCCAAAAGCATTAAGGGCATCAGTGTTGGACTTCCTTGGTACCGTTTTTCATGGGTGGGTTGTTGTGGTCTTTGTGAAAACAACAAAACAAGGACCTGCTCCTCTGGAGTGTGTGTATTGATGTGACATTGTCTCCCACAGGTGGATATCTGGTCCCTGGGGATCATGGTGATAGAGATGGTAGATGGAGAACCCCCCTACTTCAGTGATTCTCCAGTCCAGGCAATGAAGAGACTCCGAGACAGCCCTCCTCCCAAACTGAAAAACTTCCACAGGGTGAGCACGCTGCCAAGCACTTGTAAGCCTGATGGTTATCATGGGCAAACATCTGTATCAGCTGTTCCCAGTTACAGCTGGCTGTGGAAATGGTCTTGCTAGGACATGTTTCTTGGGAAACAGCTTTGGCCTCAGGGTCTTAGCTGCTGCTGACAGCTGGTGGCTGCTTTGGGAAACAGCCCTGGCAGTGTGAGGGCACCTGGGCAAAAACAGAGAGTGCAGGTCAGAGCTGCTTCAGGTCGACCCAGCAGTTCCCAGCTTGCTGATGTCAATTGAGTAGCTTATCTTCCAGGGAAAGGAACTCCCTGCTCTTGGGAGTTTCCACCTTCATGGCCTTCAGGACTAAAAGGCTGCATTATGGTCAGAGTAGGAATGCTCAGGACAGATGCAAACCCATGGAGACACTGCAGCAGCTCAGAAGATAAACTTGGCTTCATGGTTTCTTAGGAAAAAGTAGCAGTGGCATAAGAAATAGTGATCACCTTTCAGTGCCTGCTTAAAGCAGTCTTCCTTTCATTCCATGCACAGCCTCTGAGATCAAACAGCTTCTGCAGCATCCTGAGCTACCCAGCCTTTCCAATTAATCAGAGCATCTGCAGCTGCTAAAACTGAATTATTTAAGAGAGTAGACTGCTGAACTAACAGCACACACTCCAACATCAACAGCTGTTCTCTCCTTTTTGCCTTTGCAACACTAATTAAAATTTCACGGTCACATTCTGGACCTGGTGCTTGCTCTCCTTGAGCAGTGTAAAGCCACCCTGCTCTGGGTCACACCTTGCTTGGTGACATGGGCCTGCCACAGGCTGTGACAGCCAGAGCTGGTTTTGGTCTTGCTCTGCTCCACTTTGTACTGGGAAGCAAACTGGCTTCCAGGAGACCTCTGATTTACAGGCTGGTGGGCATCCTCCCCAGTGTCCTGCTGGAGTGCAGCTCCAGCTGTGGATCTCGCCCTCTATTCTGGTGCCAATCCATGACTTATTGTGGTCAGTGACTGCAGTACTGGGGGCAGCAGGTTAAAGGGATGCCACCTAGAATAATCCCTGCTGCATTAGTAAAGCATGGGCAGACTTATTGACAGGGATACTGGCTGGATCCTGGCACTCATCCTCAGCTATGTGGTGCCTTCTCTGTGAATCCCAAGCAAAGTCATCCAAAGTGCTCCTGAGATGAGCAATATCTCAGTGTGAACAGTATTTCAGGATCTACTAAGTAAACCAGAGCTGGGAAAATGCCCCCAGTCTAACTGGATGTAATTGTTAATATTAAAATAAATAAATGTATGCCAAGATATTTTTTTAGTCCATTTTAGCGATGCAAAGGATTAAACCAGCCAGAGATGTTCAGTGTCTCGAAGTGTTGATTGGAGCTGGCTACTCCCAGTCATTTACACCTCTTCCAAAGGACAAACCTGTGAGGTCATTCAGCTTTTTAGTACTTGTCCTGCAGCTTCTTCATCTTGTACCATTAGCATGAGGGTTTTTCAGGCTCTCAGAACCTATTGGAGTCCTCTATTTAATTGCCTTTCCATAATCTGTGACCAGTAAAAGAATGGATTGATGCCCCCTTCCTGCCTAAGTGATGTTCCCAGGTAGCACAAATCCTGCTGAATTTTTGAGCAGAAATCCAGTAAAGCTTAAGTAACAAAATGGGAAGTAGAAGTAACCCAAATGGAAGGATGTGGCAGGCAGTCTTATCTTGACTGTATCCCATTCAAAAAAAAAAACAATCTAGGTGTTGTGCCTAGCAGTGACAGAAAGTTATTTCCATGGCATAAAAAGCATGTGACCAGTGTCACATTGCTGGAAAAACAGGGATACAGATTGGGAATGTGCAGGATCCTTTTAACCACACCCACCTTGGCAGCCTGGTGTTGCATGAGCTGTGCCTGGTCCCTTTATGGGGTTGACTTGGTTTTTCTGCTTTTTCACAGACCTCCCCAGTTCTGAGAGACTTCTTGGAAAGGATGTTGACACGGGATCCGTTGGAAAGAGCAACAGCACAAGAACTTCTGGATCACCCCTTTTTGCTCCAGACAGGACTTCCAGAGTGCTTGGTGCCCCTTATCCAACAGTATAGGAAGCGCACCTCCACCTGCTGACTTTATACGAGGGGAAACTATAGGGAAAAGCAATGTTTATAAAATAATATATAGAAAAAATTAAGAGCCCAGGCAGTCTCAACCTGTGAATGGTGCTTGGAACTTCCCAGTGACTGTTTTGGAGGACGAATGTGAATCCTGTCCATGCATCCTCAGCCTCCTGTGGATTCTCCTTTGCTGAAGACAATCAATACAGACTAGGTCCAAGTGAGACCAAGTCTGTCTCAAGGATAAAGCGGGTATTCCATGGCTTGCGGATCGCTGCTGCCAAAGGATGGCATTGGAAAGTGGAGTCTGAAGTTGTGTATCTGAATGTCTGTGGATTTCTGCACACCCTGGCTGCTGACTACTGAGCTGGAACGATATTTCCCTCTTAGAAATGTGATCTTTGTTTCCTTCATTGTACACTGGAGCCATGAGCTGACTCACTTTGGGGCACAGACACCTTTAAATTTTCAATGCACAAAGACTTTTTTTTTTTTCCTCTGAGACCTTTTCACAGATGATTTTAATTTCCTTTGGTTTAATTTCCATGGACCTAGAAACTTGCACACACTTCCTTAGGGAGCAGCTGTGATATGTATATATTTGTTTCTAAGTGGCTCTCTTGCATCAACATGCTTCTCTTTTGCTGCAGAATATGTATGGTTTAGTGGTCAATCTTGAATCCATTTCATGATTTTAAACTTTTGAAGGGGGAAACCCTTGGATGTGGGCCTCAAAGTGGACTCTATGAAGACCAGGTGCTCTTACCACCAGGGATCTTATGGTTTAAAATTCCCCATTTGCAACACCTTGTGTGCTGGTTGGAATGTGAACCGTGTGTTCCTATGTCCGGTTTCCAGGCACCTTGCTTTCCCAGTCCTTTCTCCCAGGAGAGGCTGAGAAGTGCTGCCCTGGGGCAGTTATTGGGTAGCATTTGGGGATGCTGTAGGAGACCAAATGAAATATTTGAGCTATCCTGCATATCCCAGGATTGATTTTTGTATTTGTGTGCTGCTGTCTGGTTATTGGTCTGCCCTTCCCCGTCAGCCCTTTACATCTGGAAGGTTTCTGGTTGTCTAAACAGCTCTTTCTGTTATTTTAACATAGTTTTAGGTATTTTGTATGCTGCACTTCTCTGATCAGTGAGATCCTCAAGGTAATTGGACTCTAGGTCGGGATTAACATTGTACAGTGATGGTGTGTGTTGTTGTGAGGTCTCAAGAATATATTCATATGTGTGGAACTGGGATCTTGTTTTGAAACTCCAGATACCAAGGTTTTGGACTTTTAGTTATTCTCAGGACAGTCCTGCTGTCTCAGAAACTGACCTCAGAACTGCGTTTTCTTCAGAAGATGTTCATAACCTCTGTCCTCTGCTATTTGCTCCAGCTACAGACCCTGCTTCAAAATTGAAGCCACGGTTGATTACTTGAAGTAATTTGGGCTGGAATTCATCTGCACTGCTGCCAGCCATCAAAGGGTGGGCACCCAGTCTGCAGAGCGTCTAGGTTGGCTCTGCAGCCCATGGGGAGAGGAGCACCCCTGGGGAAACAACTCCAGAGGTGATTCATCCCCTTGGTTCAGACACCTGCTGAAGGACAAAATCACTCTCTTTCTCATCCATGGCAGGCAGAGAGGTCATAGGGGGTTTCTGTAGACTGGATGTCTAAGTTTGGGGCTGATGGAGTTGGTTGAAATTAATTCATTAAGCTCCTCCTTAGCTGCACTGGAAAATTTTTGATGTAAAATGTTTCTGTATTCCAGATATATTGCTCTTTTTTTAATGCAAAAAAAGCAGGGCTTGGAAAAGATTTATAATTTGAAACAAACAGTCCTGCTTGTCTTTAGTTGTGAATCCTTTGCACTTGTGTTTTAAATTAAAGTAGTTCTTGATTTATTCATAAGCCTGTTACAGTGTTGAGATGCTTAAAAATGTGTCTGTAGTTCAGAGATGCGAGTGTGAACCTTGGAGTTTGCTCTAACTTCCCTGTTCTGTGGCTCTATGGCTTCTAAAACAAGAGGAGACTGGGGCAGGAGCCTGGATCCTGAGTCCTGAAACAAAGATTTGCTAGAGACAGGTTTAGCATTTAACACCATTTTATACTTTAGCCCAAATCTGACTAAACACAAGTGAGGGAAGGCCCTGGAAAAATTGCATTCAAGTATCTTATAAAATTTTAAAATCTCATTACCATATTTGTGAGGAATGCAGAAAGGATCCATCTTCCTGTGCAGTGTAGAATTTAATTCCTGCTTCTTATGTTTCTCTCTTTGCAGTTCATGCACGGCACAGCACCAATTAACTGCTCCATTACTTAGATGAGTGTGGAATCAAACATAAATCCTAAGATAAACCTAGATTAGCTGAAAGATTGAAGCTCCGTCTCCAGGGCCAACAGCTCCTTCCCCAGGAACCAGGCAGCCAGGCAGGAGAATGAGGATGCAGAGCAGGTTTGGAATTTGTATTGCAGTGGTGTTCAGGGCGGGATTTCACGTATGCTCGGTGACATCTGACTGTACAACAAGGTGTAGCCTCTTCTCTGGTGAGCTCAGAGCCTACTCTGTGGGTAATTATGCTTGGAGATGATGTTTTCTCTGAGTCTCTTTCCTTTTCTACAAGGGTGCACTCGTGTCTCAGGGTTTGCTGCTGTTCTGTGTCATGTTTTCCCTGAATCTTTCCCTTTTATTTTCCTTCCTGTCAGCTTTGCTGGTATGGAGTCTCTTCCTTTCTGGCATAGCCCTGGCAATCAGCATCCAGGAGGCCTTTGAAGATGGCACATGGTATTTATATGAACAATTTGTTGAATCAAACGGGGAGTCTGTCAGTGCTGTCACATCCCAATTGCACTGGTTTATCTATAATGGTGCCTGTCTTCCTCCAACAGGCCTCTGATGTTGGATGCAGCAGCTTATTATCCCATTTATTTTGGAACAGAACAAGGCGTTGTCTAGAGGCCCCTGTTTTTTAACCAGTGGCAGCAGAAGGACCCTGGCTCAAATGAGGCTCTGGAATTTGACATTGAGTTTGGTTTGAGACATTGCTTGAGACAAACCCCACCCTTCCCCTGCAGACAGGGGAGAGCTGCTGGTTATGCCTTGGGTCCAGGGTATAAATGGGAATAACAAATAATAATCTAGATAATCTTGGAGAATCTTGACATGTGGGGCAGGGAGAATGTCTCTAAAATGGAAAAGTTACTGTGCAGCAACTCCTTCTGTGAGTGCCTTTAGACACATCAGCAGTGTCTGTTTTGGAGGTAAAAAGGATTGGAGTCCTTTAGGTACAGTGTCTCCTGTTTATGCCCCTTGCTGGGGTTGGAGTCCTCCTCTGCTTTTAGACATCCCCAGTATCTAATTTTTAATCATACAATACAAAGGCTGGCCTCACTTAAATATTTTGGGCCAGAGAATGAGATCTAAAATATGCCACTTAAAAGGCTAAATTTTTCAAAGGATCAGACACTGTACCTAAATCTTCTGCTATTCAGTGTCTGACCAGATGTTATATTGTTTCATTGCCATTGAATTTGGGATCTGTGTGTAAGGAGAGGCCTGTCTGAGCCAAGTACGACATTGCCCTGTGCTCACCAGGTAAGTGAAAACACAGGCAGGGCTGCACAGGAGGGAAATCACCAAGGATTCCAAGGAATCCTGTGGGAAGAAATAGTGTTGGAAAATCAGACAGCCTCTCTCCTCTGGAGTCTGTGTAACCAAACCCTGGTGTGACTGAATTGTGCTGCTGGAGGGATGGTTGGGTTCAAGGTGTGCTCAAGACCACTTGCAGTAACATTTGATTTAGTGCCTTTATTTATTATAGTTTATTATTTATTTGTCAATTTCCCATCTTGCAGAACTTTCCCCTATTTTGTGCAGACACTGGCACACGTGGGCTCAGAGGTACAGAGGGGCTTCACTCTGGGGAGAAAAGGGGTGATGCAGAGTGTGATCTGTGCTTCATGGGAGCCCTGGCTTTGCTTGCAGTGATGCTGCCATGTACACTCTGAAAAGTACATTTAGAAGGTGTTTTTTAGCACTGAGGTGAATGTGTAAAAGACTGCACCTGTTTTTCATGAAATTTGGCATCAATCTCCTGTGCCAGTGTTGGGTTCTGTAACAGAAGTGTTGCAGAGCAGAAACTGTGATGAGGTGGTAAGGGCACAAGTTGTGGTGGGTTTCCTTGCTCAGGTTTCAAATATCAGTGGATGTTAATGCCACAGATCCCAAGTGTTGAAGTTCCATATTCTTAGCCCCCTGTCACAGTCCAGCTGGGCTCTGGTCAATTTTGAAATGGCCATGCTTCAAGGATGCAAGGCAGGAATTAGAAAGTGAAGCTGTTTGGGAATTGTGACAGGCTCGAGAGGAGACTAGTGGTGTTGTCCAGTGCCACAGCTTGTGCTGTTGCAGGAGTGTGAACCTGACGTGGAGTGTTTGTCCTGTCAGATGCTGCATGGAGGGACGGAGCATGTCCTGCCTGCCACTGTCCCCATGCAACATCAACTTCTTTAGGGTGTGGCACTGGAGGAAGGAAAACTCCTGCAAACCCTGGTCCTCCTGTTGTGTCCTGGCTTTCCATGCATGTCTGTCTGACTCAGGCTTATTCTGTGGGATTCATTTCCAGAGAGGGTTTGAGGGAAAAACCCAATCCTTGCAACTTCGGCAGTGTGTGGAGAAGGGGCCACCCTGTGCCCATGTTCTGGTCTGATGCTGGTGTCTGGGTTCCCTCCAGGGAGTAATGGGACAAATGTTCCTTTAAAATAACCTCTAAAAAGCTCCTCTGGAGGGCTCTGAGTGGCCAAAGCTGGTGACACTGGTATAGAATGCAGGGCTCAGTGTCCCTGCGCTCTGGTTTGGAACTGCTAGTGCTGCCTCTTGGGATTTAAGGTAAAATCTCCAACTGCTCCCTGGCTGCAGTTGGACCTTGCTGGGATGTTTGTCCTGTGGTGAGGAAGGGCCTCAAACACCACAGGGAAGAGACACGTGGACAGACAAACACCCAAGGACCTGGACACACAGACACACACAGAACAGAGACAGACACGTGGACACAGAGATAGACAGGGACAGGGAATCATGGACAGACACACCTGGATACAGAGACAGACATGGAGACACATGCTCATAGACATGGACACGTAGAGATGTGTAGATATAAAGACAGACATGAAGACACTCAGGCATAAAGCCATACACACGGACACAGCTGGATAGATGGACACAGACACACAGCCACAGACATGGATAGAGCTGGACACAGACATGGAGACACACACACTAACTGCAGCTAAGCAACAAGTGACCCAGTTGTTTAAGAACAGAAATGTTTTAATTTTTTTAGAAAATAAATAACTCAGAAATGTACAATCCATAATTCCAGTACTCAGGTGACACCACAGGGGAAATGTGGATTCTTGTTGGCTGTTCAGACTAGGCTTGGAATGTGCTGTCTCAGACCTGCGTGGCCCAGGGTCTGGTTTGTTTTATAGCAGCATTTGTAATTGTTTATTAATGCAGCTTCAGGTGTAACTGTTTTGCTGTAGGATGCACAGCCTGTGGTGGTGGCTGTGATTGAGCCCACTTTCCACCTCGATCCCTAACTGTGGTGTCTCTTTGTAGCATTGTTTAGGGGTTTTTGTTTGGTTTGGTTATTGCTGTTTCATTGAACCGTGTGGAAGATGTTAGGATGAGTTGGACTGATGTGAAGGGATGCATGGGAGGAATGATGAGGGAACTGACTCTAAAAACTGGTCTGAATGCAAAGTAAATATTCCTGTAGCTGCTGCTGTGATGCCAACAGGGAGCTGGTCTGCAGGCACAGGCCCTTTCCCACTGCTGAAATACCTCAGAGCTCAGGCTGGGGAAGACAGAGGGTGAAGTACTCTGAAGGCTGAGCTCCCCAGACTGCTTCCAAGATATCTGGGATAGTGTAGTACATTCCTGAAGGATTTCAGGAGCTCCCCAGAATGGAAAGGGATGGCAGTAGTTCGTGAAGCTGTTTGTTACTTCACCATACACCTTCTTGCAATGAAGAGTAAGGAAGGGACTCATCTCAGAATATGCTCTCTTCTATCTCCACATCCATTCCAGCTCCTAAGGACTCAGTCATTGCCAGTGTAAGCCTGGACACCGCTGCCACTGGAATATTTGCTTCCAGTTGGTCTGTAAAGCCTTGTTCTCCCTCAGGAATGCTCTGACCTGCTTCCTTCACAGTCTGTGGCTCTCTAGGAGAGCTGGCTTTGGTGTAGTTCTTCACTATCTCCCGAACCTCCATCTTCAGAGCTCTCAACTTCTCCTCGTATTCCACCCGTACCTGCTGCTGAAGCTGCAAGTGGAGAATCAAGTCATTCCCACACTCTGGAGCCAAGCAGAGACCAGGAGCTCTGGGAGGAGCTGTTGGTCCTTCTGGGGTCTGTGTGGGCCCCCTCATCCACTTTGTCACCCCCTGGGAATGGGTGGGCTGAGGGTGGCAATATTGATTCTCTGGGGTTTTGGACTTGTGCCAAGGAACAGCCCTGACCCTAAATGCTGTCTTTACCTGGCTTTCTCTCTCCTTGATAGACTGGAGACTCGCTGCCTGCTTCTCCTCCAGTTTCTGCTGGAACTTGCCAGTCTTCTCTGTCACCTTTAAAAAGAATAAATTAACCCCCATCAGATTCCAATTTTATAAGCAAGGGCTTTGGACAGCCCAAGCTCAGCCCAGCAGGGTGGGCCTGGAGCAGCAGCCTGGATTCAGGGACACCACAACAGCCTGGCAGGGTAGTGCCCACAAGCATGTGGGACATAGGGACACACGCATACAGGGACACACAGATACATGGATGCACAGACATGTAAAGACAGATGCCTGGATACACGCAGACAGACACAGGGATACATGTACTCACACAAAGACAATCAGGTACAGGTATACATGGACATGCAGACACATGGACGGACACACAGATGGACACAGACACCCACATGCAGCCTCAGAGGGACACAGACACAGCTGGACACACTGTCACAAGGACACTGATGGAGATGGATACAGGCAGCTGGACACAGACACAAACACCCAGACAGAGGGACAGAGACACACATATGGACACAGGCGCACAGACAGACACAGGACATGGACACAGACAAACACAGATGGATATGTGTGGGGGCCTCAAGGTCTCCCCTAACTATGGATGCAGAAACACAGAGGCAGACAGGTGGAGACACACATGGACACTGACCCACACAGGGATGCATGGACACAGACACATGGTCACAGGCCTGAATACACACATGGACACAGACACACATGTGGACAGGGACACAGATGCATGGACAAGGATACAGAGACCTTGACACACACACCCCTGGATGTGAACATACAGACACATGCACGGACACAAAGATTCATGACAGATACACACATGGAAACAGACACAGGCAGAGACACATGGACGCAGACATGGACATAGACACATGGACCATGGACACACACATGGACGTGGATACACAAATGTGGACACTGCCACAGACACGTGCACAGGCAGGCATGAACACACAAAGACAGACACAGGCAGACACTGGACACATACATGGGCACAGGCAGACACGGACACAGACGTGGACACAGACATACGGTCACACAGATGCACATAGACACAAGCAGACAGACACAGACAGACACAAGGACAAAGGCAGGCAGACAGGCACACAAAGACATGCAGACCCATGTGCACACAGATGCAGAAACACAGGGATACACAGACGCATGGATGCAGACAAACAGATACTGACAGACATGGGCAGACCCATGGACACAAGCAGACACACACAAGGACATGGACACAAGGACACAGGCAGACAGACACTGGCAGGACACATGGACACAGATGGATACAGACGTGAACACACAGAAGCAGACAGATGGAGACACACAGGAACACATGGACAAAGGCAGGCATATGGTCACAGGCATGGATACACAGACACACAGATACGTGGATACAGGCAGACACATGGATAGATACGCTAATGGATACAGGCAGACACAGATGCACACAGACATACAAGCACACAGATAAACAGACACAGACACTTGGATGCAGGCAGATAGACTGACACATGGACACAGGCACAGATGCACACACAGAAACATTGACATGGACACATGAACACAGACAGACATGTAGACACAGATAAAGGCAGACACATGGACCCTGGACAGAGACACATGGGGACATGCACACAGGACACACATACTGACAAAGACGGACGGACACAGGCACACAGATACAAGCAGACACATAGAAGCACACACACTGACACAGACAGACGGACAGAGATACAGAGATGGATGCAGAAACCCAGGGATGCATGGAGACAGGCATGGACACACACAGACATGGATGTACACATGGACACATGCAGATATGTGGACACACACACACAAATGTAGTCAAACAGAGGCAGACACATGGATGTAGACAGATACAGACAGACACACAGACATGGACACAGACAGACACACATTCCTAGGCAGAGGCACAGGGACGTGCAGACATACACACACCTGGATACAGACACACAGACACACACCTGGACATGGGGACAGAGGCAGAGACACGGTCACAGACATGGACAGACAAACTGACACACATGGACCACCACAAGGACACACATACGGACATGGACACAAAGAGAGACATGAACATACACTCGGGGACAGGCACACAGAAATACATACAGACACACACGGCTGGACACAGACAGCCAGACAGACACATGGACTCAAATGGACACACAGACTCCCACCGGAACACGGACATAGATACACACAGACAGTCAGAGGACATGGACAGACACAAACACCCATGGACACAGACACGCAGATGGTCACAGACACTGGACATGGACACACATGGACAGATACACCCACTCATGGACAGATGGACACCTAGACACACACAGATTCACACATGGAAACACACTGACAGACACACATAGACACAGATGGATGCAGAGACAGAGGGACACACAGGGACACAAGCACCCCCTCCAGCACAGCCACATGCACACATCCAGGGACGTGGACACACAAAGGCACTCCTGGACAGAAGGACAGAAAAACATGGACACAGACACAAAGGTTCACAAAGACACAGGCTCATGCTCACATGGACATGCAGGGACACAGACAGAGGGACAAAGGCTGACACAAAATCAGACAGCCAGACATGTACAGATGCACACAGACACACCCACACTTGGACAGTAAAGGGCCCGCTGGTCTCGGGTTCGCAGTCCGAACCCAGGGGGCTGAGGCCACCCCAGAAAGGGAATCTCACTGGAGACAGCCTTCTAGGGGCCAGAGCACCCCCTCAGTGGGCAGAGAGCGTCTCAGCAGGGACAAGGCAGCTTTAGTGATTTCTCAGCTCTCAGTGATTTCTCAGCTCATGCCTTGCCCTGTGAGGCAGCCTCTCTCAGCCCAGGGAGAAGAGAGAGAGGGTCCTGTGTAGCGATTCCACAGAAGGCAGCTTTATTGCATGGCACCAGCGAAGGGAGCCAGTGACGGGTACCCCAAGAAGCGGGGAAAATGAGGGGGTTTTTATGGGAAAACCAGGGTGGGAGTGGAAGGGGACAAGCCAATGGTTTACAACAGATCTACATAAAACTCCTGGGGGCTTGTGGGACCTTTCTGTGATCGCAGTAACTGAAAAGTTACTTTCTTATCTTGGGGATCTGGCAGGAGGTTGTGCAATCCCTTTCTTATCTCCTCATCAGGCCTCTCTCCAAGGCAGGGCCGGGGCTTTGCCTATCCCCACAGGACAGATACACATGGCACACAAAGACAGACACCTGGTCACAGGGACACAGATGGACAAACATACATGGATAGACACACCCACAGACACACACTCACACATGGACAGACTCCTGGATTTAGAGACACATGGACACACACAGAGATGCACACACACAGATAAACACAGACATACATGGATACAAGTGGAGAGAGACTCACCCTAAGGCACACACACCCATATGCACACACTGGGATGCATGGACACACACAGACACAAAGTATCTCCAGCACAGGGAGGTATGGAGACACAGAAACACACACATGAACAAACACAGACTCACACACAGATGGACATGGACACATGGGCAGATCTACATGGACACACACAGAGACATACATGGAGAGGCACAGATGGACACAGGCACATGGACACACAAGGACACACGTACACAGACATACATGGATATAGGGATGCATGAACAAAGACATACATGGACATAGATGGGAATGCAGACACACAAGGGCATGCAGACACCTGAACCTATGGACACACTCAGATACCCAGACAGACAGGGAGACACAGGGACGTGTACAGACAGACACACATGGCCACTCAGACACACACACATGAACATATGGACCCAAATGTCTATGTTCACCGAGGGACACTCACTGACAAATAGACAGACATGGACTCAGCTTTGTTTGGAATTGGGTCTTCTGAGCTGGGTCTCTTTCCTCCTGCCAGGCTTTCCCATGGGCTTGGGAACAAGTGCCCCGGCCACACTGACTGAGTTCCCCTGGCCACCTCCCTGCAGAACAGTCTCCCTGAGGCAGCCTGACCCCCCAGAACTCACCCGTTTGACTGTCTGCACCACTTCCTGAATGTGGGAATTGTTAATTTCTTTCTTCAACCTTTTAAAAAAAAAGATAGACTCCTGTAAAATCCAGCTGTTCTGCTTCCATAAAACACATTTGTCAGTACTGATCAGTGGCATACTGATCAACAGGTGTGTTACATTCCCACACTGTCCTGCCACAGGGAGAAGCTGCTGCTGTAGTTTTAGGAAGGACAAGTAAAACACCACTCAAATTTGGCTGAGGCATAAAGCAAACTGTATACAAAATTCTACTTTTTCAGCTTCCAAGTCAGCAGGAGACCCTGCATCCTGCACAGAGCCCAGGAATATCCAGTCCCTCACCTCTCCTGAGCAGCCTTGTCACTGGTACTCTTCAGCATGGCCTGGACCCGCTCCACTCTCTTTGCCTCCATCCTCTTCTTGATGTCTTTAATGTTGCTGTGGAGAGAAGAGAGGAGATACTGGCCTGGTTACCAGCCCCAGACAGCAGAGCAGTCCTCCATCCACAGCTCTGGAGCGCTCCCCTGTCCAGAAACACCAAATGTGGGAGACTGCAGCAAGGGGCCTGAAGGCTTAAGGATATTTTAAGTCCTGAGTCAGGATGAGTCCTGGCCCAGCAGTGGAGACAGTACACACTAAAGGCAAGTATAAGAGCGAGCAAGTGTACAGGAAATTTTCCCTCCTCCACCTTTCCCATTTTCCAGTCAATGCATGTATCATGTTCCGTGATGTCACTCATACTTTGGAGTTTACCTCTACTTTTGGATTTCACAGCTCTTTGCTGTGAGAGGACAGTACTTAATACACAATGTGACAGAGGCACCTGAGACATTCACTGGCTGTCCCACCCTTCTTTCCAATGAGAAACAGTGAGCAGTCACTTCCCTCATCCAGACCATTCATGATTTACACATTCCTGTCACATTTCCTCAAACATCTGTTCTCCTAGCTGTCCCATTTAATTCCTTTTTGGGCACAAATTCCTCCTCAGAAGAAGGCTGTTCTTCTTGTTCTTTCACAGATTTATTTTGTTTGAGGTGGCACTCTTGGAAGGGAACAGCTCTACACAGATGGATCCAGTGGCACAAGGCTGACTCAAACTTTTTTTTTGTTTCCCTGTACAATTCCCAAAATCCTGTTTGCCACTTTGGCCACTGCAGAGCTGGGAATGAAGAGCATCCACAGCAGCTGAAGATCTCTTACCTGAGTGCCAACACCAGTGCAGAGCTGGGCTATGGCCAGGGTTTTCCACTCAGATTATTTTATATTTATTCTTGCTGAAGTGAACTGCCATTTTAATTGCCTGTTGCTCCAGATCTTGAAATCTTTCTGGAGCTTCTCCCAGCCAGGGAGATGTTACTGTACCAATGACATCCTACTGTCAGCTAACCATTACCTGGCTACTCACCTGTTTCCTTAGACTTGCCTGAATATGCTGAATAGCTGAGTAAAAAGACTGTGCCTTGGGACAGGACACAAAAAGAGGGAGTTTTATCAGAATTTGCAACTAAAGACTGAGACAGGCTTTAATGGAAAGTAGGAATGAGTGAGGATTTTAGCTTCAGGACAAAGTTCTTGCAAGAACAAATGGATACATGTCTGGCTAGAAACTGGTCAATTGATTCTGACAGTTTGTTTAAATACTAGAGCCAAGATGCTCGATTCATTTAGAAGATGGAGTGGATCAATTCCTGGAAGGGATTATTGTGAGGTCCTGACTGCAAGAGACAGAGATGGCAGCCAGGGACCAGCAGTGCTATTTCCTTTCCTTCTCCATCAGTTGCTCCAGGCTGCTCACTGCAGATGGAACACTACATCCTGCTTGGTGCCTCATGGCAGGAACACTGTTCTGGGGATCACAAGAGGCATCTTCCCCCCATACACTGTGTGAGGTCCCGTGTCACATGCCCCTGCCTCCATTTCTCACCAAAGGAAAAGTAAACCTCTTCCCCATCCTTACTCCCTGGCTGCAAAGATGCAGAGCTTTGAGATCCAGGAGAAAGTGCTGCCCTGGAGCAGAACCAGGAATTATTTGTGATTCCATTGCTGTATTTACCTTTCTGACGTGTCCCTCAGCACCCGCAGCTCAGCTGCCTGCTTCTCCCTGGCCAGCTCCAGGATCCTGGCAACTTGCTGTTTAAGGGATGAACACAAAAGGGAACAAACCAGGATGAGACACCCTATCTGTATCCAACTGCACCCAAGTCAGCTGTAAACCTCCCCACACTGAATTCCAGGAGCAACAAATTCCGAATCCCCAAGGCTTGGTGCAGATGCTGGCACAGGAGTGAGCTCAGCTGTGCACGCAGGCCCCACTGTGCCATTGGACTGACACTTGTCACACAGGAAGGTTTCATCCCTGGCTCCTCTCCCTGGCTCCTGATTCCCAGGTAAGCCAGTGTCCAAGTGTTATTTTCCCCTCAGGGTTGCACACAGCTTGTAGGAGGCGTGTCAAGCCTAAGGTGCACCAGGGAACTGAAGATTTAAGATGTCTCAGTGGAAATTCCTTCAGAAAACACTCATGTGAAAAGGCCTCCTAAGCCTGGAATCACTCCCCTTTCATTGGAACAGATAGCATATGCTGGATTTACCACCACCATGGCTCCTTCTGGCCTTGGCTGAGTTCAGCCTGAAGGATTCCCCGCACCTGGACTCTGACTTCCTCCAGGTCAAACAGCAGAACACGCTCTGATGGTGCCACTGGTGAACCCTCAGCCCACATCCACGTCACCCCAGCTCCCAGGCTCCCGGAGAGGTGGCACCTGGCAAGGTGTGAAGCCACTAACCACCCCTTTAACTCCACGCTAAGGCATCAGAAGAGCTGGAGCAGATGCAGCCTGATGTGCTGCAGGGCAATGTTACTCTTTTTTTAAAAAACAGCAGACATATATGTTCCTGCAGGATTTTTAGGGCTTCTAAACAAATAAGCTTCATGTCTTAATTCTCAGTTACCTGGCATGGACCTGACAATGCATGTGCCAGGTGTGTCCTGGGCCCACATTCCCAAACTCAGTTTAGTGAGTAACTTGGGATTTTTTGGGCTGTCCCAGGATACGTTTTCAGGTGACACTCACAGCCCTCACCTCGGTAGCATGCTGCTCTTTCTTCCTCCGGATCCGACTGTGGTGCTCCTCCCCAAGGTGGATGAGGTCCATCTCCAGCCTCTCCCTCAGCTCTACAAGCCACTGGCAGTCGATGCTCTCTGCTGCTTTTACAGCATTTTCATTGGTACCAGCATCACTTGGGGTCACACTCCTGCACAACAGAATCGGGGGCTGTGCTGCTTCTCACCATGCCAGTACAATCCCAACATTCCCACCCGCCCTCAGTGGGAACAACCCAGGGACACGCAGATGCCTGCACTGCTCCACCTTCCTGCAGAGAAGGGGAGCCCATGTTTCCCTGAGGATCCTTGTTTTGGTTTGGGAAGGTGACCCCCAGGCTGTGGTTACCTCTTCTTCTGGGTTTTCCTTGTGCGTATTGTCCTTTTCTTGCCCCCAGGGCAGGCCAGCTCCGAAAAGAGTGCAGAGTATTTCTGCAGCAGCTCCTCCTTCTGTTTGCTTCCCTTCCGCTCCAGCTCCCTCAGCTCCTTCTCCTGCCTCTTCAGCAGCTTCAGGAACCGCTTCTTCTGCTGCAGCTCAGCAAGGCTGATTGTCTCAGGCTCTGAAACACAAAATAAAAAGGCTGAACAGGGCCACCATATCCTAAGCAGAGACCCCTCTGCTCCACACTTTGGGGTGCCTGTCCCCAGGTACATATTCTGTCCTGGCAAACACTTCTCTTTAGGAATAATGTCTAAAAAAGCAGTGTAAAACAGTTATTTGCCATTATATCCTGAACGAAACAGGTTTCCTCTTGTGCCTTCAGTTCAGTTTTGAGGCACAATCAGGCCCTGTGTTTGCAGGACTTGGCATCACACTGCATTCAGGCACCCAGAAGCAGGTGAACAACATGTTGCACAGGGAGTTCAGGTGTAGTGAAGGAAACCTGTTCTTGAGCTCCAAGATTCCTGGGATTTGTCTTTAGTGCTGGCTCCACCAGGCAGATTTGGGACACTTGTTTTTAATTTGGAAACGTAAGATGATGGGCGGGGCCCCAACCCAAGTGACCAGCATGAGGAGTTACCTGTCATCTGCATTATTTCTGACATGGCTTCATCCTTCACGGACACTGATGCTCCTGAAATCCCAAAAGAAGTTCCTGTTAATGTCCCATTTTGGATGTCCAGGTTGGAAATGGACAGAAGAGAGCTCACTAGAACACAGCTTGTGTGAAGGATGTTGGTGTCAATACAGAAGAGTTAATTAAGCTGTCAAGATGCTTAAATACTTGGAAACTCTTGGAAACTTACCTGTGGAGCCATTAGAGGGAGGAATGCTGGGTTTCCCAGTGGAGCCTGCCACCCCGTTAGTCTCAGCAGGTGAGAGGTTTGTCTGCATGCCAGGCCTCTAAAACAAAGATCAGAGGTAAATGAAAACTCCATTATTTCAGGCTGAATTCAGGCAAGGTGCTTTAGAGAACAGAACCTGGAAAAACTCACCTCCTCTGAGGTATCCTTGAGTTTCACCAAGCACTTGTCCTGCAGGTTGAAGAACTTGATGGGGTTGGAGAGGGCAATAGTGAGATCTGGAAAAAAGAGCAGGACTTGGCTTGGAGAGCAAACAACTCATGGACTCATTTTCCCTGCCCAGCACAGGACACTGAAGAAGGAATAGTTTGTCTTCTCTGCTTGTAACCAAAGTCTTGCTGACAGAACAAGGGAGGGAGAAAGGGAACCTCCTTCACCTCAGTCCCAGCCTAAGGCCATGGCTCACAACTCTTGTTCAGGGCAGCTCTGTGATTTTGAGAAATCTGCTTCCAAAAGCCAGGGCCAGGTTAAGACTTTTCCCACCTGCACAGCTGCCTTCTCCAGTTCCAGACCAAGAGTTGTAAAAACCTCATCTTTTTAATAAAAATGTGATAAACCCATTTTCTCAGGATTTCCCCAGGGAATAAGGTTCATTTGTATGAACACAGGGGAGGAAAGAGCAAACATGGGAAGTATTCACAAGAGCTCCTGTGGCTGATGCTGTTACGCTGGGTTTGGTCATGACTGTTAATCCCTCTGGTGAGGCTTCTGTCACATCCAGCTCTGACCCTTCTCAAAGGAAGCTCCCCATATCTCAGTACCAGCAAGAACCTCCCTTCTCTTCCAACAGGAAAGAGCATCACTCCTAAAACCTCCCTAAACCCCCTGTTCTCTGCAGCCCCTGAGAGATGTCACCTATTTCCTCAAGGAAAGCTCTCCCTGCCTCTGAATAAGAGTAGGGCTGAGCCATTCCACACTGGAGTCTGGTACATTGCACCTCAGAGGTGGGAACCAGGCACAGCTGCAGTGGGAGGCTCCATGTTCTTCCCAAGGCAGTGAGGCTGTGACAGGATGCTGGCATGTGCTCAAGCCCCACCCTGACAAGGAATTGAGGGTGCAGCAGGAAAGCACTTCCCAGGCTGGAAAAATGCTTCTGAATCAGAGTTTGGAGGAGGCCAGAAGCACCCCCCGCACATTCCAGCGCTCCCTACCTGCCCAAGCATCCGGCACATAGTCCTTGATCTCCAGGAACACGAAGAGGGCGGGCATGGTGAGCGGCATGTTGCTCTCGCTGCGCAGGCACACGTGGTGGTAGCCTGGGGCAGAGAGGGGAGGGAGCTGAGCTGGAGGCATCCTATCCCTCCCTGTCCCTGCTCCAGCAGCCCAAGGCACTCTACAGGAGGGCATGCTGAGTATATCATGGGATGAAGCCAAGGCTATAACAAGATGGATTTGAAGGTTTCGCTGCCTGTGGGCGTGAAGATTAAGGAGCGAGGTATGCAGCTGTTTGTATCCTCTTTATGGCTCCCACTGGACAGGTCTCAAGGGCACAAAAGCTGAAGGAATTTTCAGTGATTTACCTGGGTGCATTGCAATGATGGGAATGATACGCTGGCCAATGAACTTCCCTCCTTCTTCCCAAGCCACCATTTTGAGAGATGCCAACTCGGGCATCAGGATCTAAGGAGAAAGCAGAGTTAAGGCACCAGTGTCCTCACCTCTAACTCCTGATAGCAGCATCCTCCCCCTTCCAACCAAACAATTCCATCTCTTCCAGGATGGCACTGCCTGTATCTGCATCTTGTAATTTAAGGGCACAGTTTATCATAGACATCATAGCTGAGTGCCCAGAAACTCCACCAAACTCAGGCTTCTCAGCCTGCCCAGGATCACAGGTTACCTAAAGACAAAAACAGGGCAACAAACCCTCCAAACCACTGCTTCCAGGAAGAACACACTGGAGAATGGAATTAACTGGGATGGATAATTTAGCAAACATGGGAACATTGCTAATAAAGGCTTTTGGCTCCCTCCTTCCCTGTATTCTTGTGCCACAAAATGAATTCAAAATTCATTGGAGCCAGGAGTGAAGCCTCAGAGCAAAAGCCTGAAAATATCTATAGCTTCATATTGTGCCTGACAGATGAATTGTACAATGTGTACTTGACTTAACTTCCTTGTGCCCTGCAGCTGGATTGGTGATCACTGAATTCCTGAGGAGAGGGCAGCTTTACGTGTTCTGGCACAACTGAAAACTGGTCCCGTTATTGCTCCAGTTTGGCTGTTTCTCATTGACAGTTTAACCACAGAAATTCAGTTCCTTTCTGGTGCTGGAAGTTTTCCAAACTGATCAGTCTGAAGAGGGTATCACCGAGGGGAGATTTTGGATGCCTGTTATTTCCAGAACCATTCCCACCTACCCCTTATCTCTTCTGGGAAATATTGATGCAGAGTTGTTTTGGATATTGTCGTTTGGATGTTACTTGAGAGTGTCCAAAGCCAGGCCTAAGGCCTCCGGAGGGGAGTCCCTTCTGCTGGCACTGATATCTCTCCCAAGGCAGTGCTCATGGCCATCAGGAGCTTTAAGGATTCTCTGTCTAAATTACTATCAGATGTTCTCACCTTTTCAAAAACAAAAGCCTCCTCTTTCCACACGGGGTTAATGGAGTTGGCCGTGGAGGTCAGTTTGGTTCTGTGTTTGCGTTTGGCATCCCTTGGCAGCCCAAGGAGCTCCACTTCCACATAGGTCTTCACGCTGCGGTCTGAGAGGAACTGACCAGAGAGTACCTGCGAACAATACAGAGTTAGCAACTGCTGGGAAGAATAAAACAGAGGGACCCACCCATTCCTTCACCCCAGAGTCACTCTTCCACCCTAAAACAGGTTTTCTGCTCCAGCTCTTCTTTTATCTCCACCCCTATTTCTCCAGCACTTCCTCTCTCCCCACTAGCACAGCCTTGGCTGCCTCTGCACGACAGATGCTCATTTTCCATTTTCATGTGATTATGATTAATTTAAAATAGCGACAAGCCTGGGAGTTGCCACAGTAACGCTTTCCCCCAGACTCCACGGGTTCATGTGGCACTGAGAGTCCCCCAGGGTGACACAGGACGGGGTCCCCAGGCTGCACTTGCCGTGACACAGACGGTAGTGGCCACCAGCCCGTCGATGCGGTCCACGGAGAAGGGGTCGAACTGCTTGTCGGGGCGCCGCATGAACTCGTGCTTGAGCAGGTACCCACACTGCCCGTTGAACTCAAACAGGGCCATGTTCTGCTGCATGGGGACATCTGAGAGCAGAGCCACACGGTGAGACAGGGCCGGGGGGACAGGCAGCCTGTGTGCTACGAGGGAGCTGTAAGCTGCCGCAAGCTTCCAGCCCCTGCCAGCCCACAGCTCGTAAAGCCATCTTGGAAACTAATTAAGCCTCTCATCACCCTACAGGGAAAAATATTACAGCAGCTGTTGTAAGGAAGGGAAGTGGTTTGCTTGCACTTGCACCTTAAGTCACGGGCAGAACTAAATTAAAACCTGCTTTAAGGAGCACCTGCTATTTTGGGGTGGGAATAAGTGGCTGCCTAAACCCCTCTGCTCCTTGCCCCTTTCATTTTGGGCCTCCACTGGGTGCATCTTCTGTCTGACACTTCTGAGGACACTGCCTGGTGGCTGCTGCACCTGCCTGCACTGTCATCCTCTTCAGAACCAACCTTGCACTGGCTCCCTTTTGTCTCCTGTGCTCTATACGTAACACAGCCCTCTGAGGAAGGAAGAGGGGTAAGGTACAGCTTTCTCTCATGGCTTTTCCTTCCTTCTTATGCTGGTTGTGCAGCAAGGAAAGGCCCTCCCTGGTCAGGTCAAAATCCTGGAAATAATGGCACAGACAGGTTAGTGCTGTGGCCAGACGGAGTTCTGCCTCTGCCTTGTAGAGGTAGCAACCTAAGGGATGGGAGCTGCAGGTGCCCTCATGGATATGATTCAGTGTGACATCGTGGAACAGGACAGCCAGGGACAGTGCCCAGACACAGGGTGACAGCAGTCCACATGTGCGTGCCAGGTCTGTGCTGGGCATGGAAAAGTGCTGTTGCTCTGTGGGAGATCAAATCAGAGGAGAACAGCACTTTGGGAAAAGGCACATGAAATAATGACCGGGGAAATGGCAGAAAAGGAAGAGACGGAGACCAGGAATACCCAGGGACCAGCAGTGACCTCACCCGCTTGGAGGCCGGAGCACACCCTGACACTCACCCATTGTCTGGAAGTTGAGTGCCACCATCTGACAGCCGACATTCCAGAACATCTGGGGCTGGTAATTGGAGGAGTCCATCCGGGTGCCCTTGGGGTAAATGCGGCTCATCTGCCACTTGTTGTATCTACAGGCTCCATAGGAAACAAGCCGGGAGTGCTCCTCTTGTGCCCTGGGGCCAACCCACGTATTCCCACTATGAAAACTGTGGGAGTTCTGCTACCAGATGCTCAGAGCCTTCCAGACAAGAACCCAGAGAGGCTCAGTCTCCTTGTCCATACACTTTTCACTTAAGGACAAGCATCTGGCAACCTTGACATTGGCTGCAGCAGGATGCATCCTGTCAAGAATCTCCCTCACACTCCAAGCACCCAATGGCACTGGAAAAGGCTGCCAAAAGGATACTCTACAAACTGCATGGGGAACTTGCTCAGTAGATCACAAGCCTTCATCTCGGTGAAGGAAGAGATGACGTAACTCCGGTTCTTCTCTAGAAACAGGAGATTGCATTTAGGAGCAAGGCACGCCCCGTCCCTGTTCTGCATGGGGGCCTGACAGAGCCAGGAAGTACTTGGCCCAGATTCCGAAGGGATTGAGCCTGACTTACTGGCAGAGACCTCGAAGGAGATGAATTTGATGGGCTGTATGTAGTTAACCAGGCTGGACATCTCCTCATACGCCGTCACTTCCAGGCCAGCTGTGCCCTGAGCAGAAAACAATCCAAAAGAAAACAGATGAAGAGACCTTCCCTGGAGGTGAAACAAACTGCACTGGGGCCTCCCAGTCAGAGTAAAGAGCTCTGGTGGCTGCCCTGACCAGAGTGCTCCAGTTTCTCTGGCTTCCCAGTCCTACAGCTCCATGTTGGGCAGGGGCACAGAGCTGGGTAAAAACTGAATCAAGGCACATGGAGAGCTTCCAGGGAGGATGTACAAAGCCCAGGACCTCTTTTAACCCCTTTTTAACCTTTTAACGGAGTCTGGGACAAACTGTGGATTTTGCTTTTCCCCCTCTCCAAAGAATACCAGGGAGATGGAAATAGGAAATAGACCTTTTATTCAAGGGAATGATGATCTCCTCCCTTCCCCTTCAGCAGCTGCAGCACTTTCAGTAACAACTTCTCAGACCAAGGCTAAGCCTCTCCAACACCCCCAAGGCAAACAGTTATCTCCAAATCATGCACAGTCAGCAGTAACTACTCTGCCACATTCTTTATGCTTGCAACAAAATTTCTCTTCTTCAGTTTCTCCTGCAAAAATCTTGTAGTGTGGGGGATGGAAAGCCCCTGACAGGTTCATTCCCCTTTGCACTTCAGATTCATCTCTATTCAATAGGGTGAGGCCCCAGAGAAAAATGGAAGCCAGAAAAAGTCCAAACAGAAAAGGAAAAGATCCAACAGTAACAGTACCTCATCTGACTGCATCTTTTTGATTTCCTCTTCATCCAGGTTTCTGAGCTGTTCATCCTCTTCCTCTGGCTCCTCTTCAGCCATATCACCTGCCCAGACTAAGCACACAGGCCCTCATCAGTGGTATGGATCAGGAGGACACAGACAGGACCCTGCAGGCTGCTGGCAGTGGAGGGCTCTGCCAAACCTCACCACCAAGTAATGCTGGAACACTGAGGGGAAGAATCCTACAATTATATTGGCCAAATCCAAATACGAACTGGTGCACCAAGGACCAGCACATCCAAGAGACCAAACTATTCCTGCTGCAGGCTCCCCTCACACACAGCAGTGACAACCACTGGGCTGTTTCCTCTCCAAGGTCAAACATATTTGTGGGCATAAATGCCCATTTCCAGGTGTTCTGCAGTGGTGCTTACCTTGTCCTCACATGACTTTGTGTGCTCTTACCGTGACAGGGACTGTTCTACCACAGGGGCCCTGAGCTCAAGAGGTGACAGGAAGGGAGGAGAGAGGGGCTGTGGGTTTCATGAACCTCCAAGACCCTCATGGTAAAGAACCAGACTGTGGTGAATTTTTGGTTATCAGAGAGCTACAAGCAGTAACAAATTCCCCTTCCCTCAACCCAAAAGCCAGAGTATATCAGCGGATCACTAAGGGATGATGAGCAGGTTGTAAATGATTGTCTCTTTTGTTTGGACTAAGTGGTCAAAGTATTCTGAAGATTTCTCTTCCAATTTTCTGCTGCTGCTTGGGATAACTGATTTAATGACTAGTGCTGTCTTACCCCAAGCTCATATTAGGTGAGTTAGAAGGCTTTGCCCATCACTTTTATTAGTCCCCCTTCCCTTCAGACATACCAGTATCTTCAGCATCCACAGAGGTTGGCTGCTCAGTGGTTTCTGGTTCCATGTTCCTCCCTTTCTTCAGCGAGTTCTGCCTCTTCCCAGTCATAGATTGGTTCTTTTTGTTTTTAATCAAGATTTTCCTTAAGAGATCCTTAGGACTTGGCAGAGGAACTCCTGGCTTCAGCTGCAACAGATAAACTTCATCACAGAATTCAAACACTCACCTCTCCTGTCCCCCAGCCAATTGCCAGTGCACAGACATCTCTCACCCACTATACTCCTGATTTCCTCCATCTGCCAACATATCCCACTAGATTAATGCAGATTTTTCCTAAGATTTCACCTGTGGTTTCAGACCAGCATTTTGCACTTCTCAGGCTCTGCCATGATGCCTAGCCACCCATGCTGCTAAAAAAACATCTACATGGCCTGAAGGCATCTGCATACTTCTGGCTTCCCATTCCATCTACTTCTTTCATTATATCCTAGATCCTCAGTCCCTCATCAGTACTCAGGCCAGACTTAAACACTGCCTGCAGCAGATTTAAAAAAGATCCCAGAGGAGGTGGCTCAAGACAAGGACATGTGACAGACTGCACAGACAGCAAAGGCCTGTTAATAGCTTAGCTGATCTCTTGAACTGTTACCCCCCTCATCCCTCTGTTCCTATTGCCTGGACATGGAGCTGAACAGTGGGCAGCTGCTGCTGGCTCATTGTTTCTTCCCAGCTCTTCTTTGGGTCTCAGTGCTTTCAAACAGATGCTTGGGCCACGTGCTTTAGTTGTCCCTTCTCTGTGCACCCCAAGGACTTGCTTCATGCCCTGGAGACAGGTCCTGCTCAGGTGTTTACAACCATGTCCCCTGGCAGGGCAGTTGTGGCACCAAAGGTGTCACTGGCCCCACAAAAATACCTGTTGTACAGGTAAGATGGAGACTCAGGTCAGGCAGATGGGGAACTTTCCTCAGTTATTCCATGCATGTGACACTGATCTGCCCACCTATGTTTGGAAGGGAATATTTCCAGGCTAGAAGCAGGATTAGGCCTTTGCTCCCATTTCCAAGTGCTGACAGACAGAGCTGAACCAGTGCCATGTACAGAACACACGTGGTACCCTTGGTACATCCTGGCCACCCAGAGCCCCTCAGGTGACAGAGTGCTAAACAAGAAAACATCCATGACAGAGTCTCCCACCCATGCCTATGAACCGGGATCCATGCCCATGGCATTGTGTCTGTTGTGGCACCTCCCAGTACCAGGAGTGACCAAGTTTTCCAGAAAGGCCTCCCCAGTGGCCTCCTGCCCCAGCTCCCTCGTACCGGGTACTTCTC
Organism: Aegithalos caudatus; assembly: GCA_013389925.1. Classification (NCBI taxonomy): domain Eukaryota; kingdom Metazoa; phylum Chordata; class Aves; order Passeriformes; family Aegithalidae; genus Aegithalos; species Aegithalos caudatus. The sequence continues at coordinate 82,967 of WEIU01022079.1, forward strand.
CAGTGGCTCTGTCAGCAGCATGTCTCCAAAAATGGTTCGGCAGTACTCGGCCATCTTTGCCTGCTGCTTGGGCCTAAGAGAGATCAGGCAGGAGTGAAGAGGAAAGTGAATGCCCAAATCCAGAGTTTGATAGAGATCCATGTCCTCTACCCAGAAAATCATCTCAGCTATGCAGATGTTAGGGTCCCATTCCCAAGCCAGCTCCCATGTTCATACTCTGCAACCCCAAGGCAAAAGGCTGCACAGCTGTGATCACCCCACTCTGCAGGTTAAGGCTCATCTTTCAGCTCTGACCCACTTTCAAGTTGCTTCAGAAACCTCAATTAATGCTTCCCTTCAGCTCAGCACTCGCTTAAAACCCAGCAGCCCTTGCCTGTGTATTTTCTGCTCTGGACACAGCAGACAATTCTCCCAATCACCAGATACTCACGAGTCCACGTGGTTCTCAAAGGACAGGATCACAGGGTACGGAGATGTTTTAAAAGCACTTTCTGCAATGGCCTCGATGGCATCCTGAAGGAGAGGCCATGGTCAGAGAGAAGCTCAGCACTCATTAGTAACAGACACACAGCTGACCTCCCACTGAACAGACTCCAAAATTATCTCTCAGGAGGCTCCTCTCAAAGTCACTAAACTTCTCCCAATAAGAAGGTGAGAAGCGTCATCTTTTTCACAATGGCCCAGATTTCCAGCTCCAGAGGATCCACGCTGAGCTGAACTCAACAGCTTGTACCAAAATGAAGCTGAAGATGCAAGCAGGTGAGTTTTTGGGTTTGCTGCACAGGTCAGCGTACACATCACTGCATGTGAGAGCATCTGGCCAGAGGGACAAACCCCTGTCCCAAGCACCTTGAACTGGCACAGAAAGGTGTGTGCAGCACCAGATTAAGCCACTGCAAATTCTATCCATACCTACCTCTGAACCTGCCCAATTTTCTATCATTTCTGCTGCTTATAAAATCCTTTTGCCTGGCAGCAGAGAGAGCTGGAGTGTTCAGTCACCAGCTGTGCTGACATTTCAAATGCAAATACCATGGAAACCTTCTCAGCATTAATGATGTAAGAAAAAATAATAATGTTTTCCCAAAGCCCCTGTTAAACTGCCACAAACTTTCCACTATTTTCCTTTCTGGTCCTACTAATTGGTAAGAAGTGCCATTTGCTCCTTTGCAATTACAGCCCCGTGATCATCCCAAATCCTGGATCAGCCATGACCTCAGCACAGAGGGAGGCTGCCACAGCAGCTCCTCCATGGACCACTGGGAGTCTGTCACAGAAGCCTCAAGGCTCTGAGGAGAAGCCTCAGACAATGATACGAAAAGGCCACAGGAATTGTAGTGGAAGGAAGGACTATGTGTTATGTAAAACCAAAACCCAGCACATGCTGTGTTAGCAGGTTATAATTTCCTTGAGGAATAGTCCCAGGCTTCAGCAGAACTCTGCAATTACAGCAGCTACAAATGCCATTATTTCTGTTCTATCTGCAGTGAACTGCTGTGCAAAAAGCAGCAGTGATACCACAGGGCTTTGTCTGAGGATGACAATACCTCTGACCTTAAGGACTGGTTTGGTGTTTTTTCTCCCCCTCACATATAAATATTTTAGTAATAGTGAAGTGTGGGAACTGGGGGGAAGATACAGAAGAAAAATAAAGAGCTGGAAAAAAACATCTAAAGCACCTCTACCTGTTGGCAGCAGCTGTGTAAAGGGAGTGCAGAAAAAAAAGTCAGTGTGATGCCTTTATTTGTAACTTGCAAGCTGTGGATAAATGCCCTGTACTGCCTGGCTTTGTGCTGTGCTTCTGAAGCCTGGGAGCTGAATCCTCAGGGAAGCCAGCTGCTCCACAAAACACATTCCAACACTCAGGTCATTAGGAAGGAATTGAACCCTCTTCTTCCAAAAGCCTCCACTTGAGGCTGTCAGCCATAGAAACCTGCTGCAGACCAGAAGATAAACTCATTTTAACTGTGTGTTTTCTAAAAGCCTGTTTGCTCTTCTGATGTGCTGCTAGCTATAAATCCACCAGCCTCATGCCATGTTCTGTGCACCCATCGTGTGATACAGCCCTGTGCACGCACACACCTCTGCTCAGCCATCTCTCCATGGCTTCTGCCTGACTTCCCACATTTCCCTCATTCATTCATCCATCCATCCATCTTCATCCAGCTGTCAACCTCTCTGCTACTTCTTCCATTCCAAAAACGTACAAATTCCAACCTAGTGCTTATCCGTTCACCTTTCCTTCTACCCACACATTCATTCCCTTGTCACCCCGCCATCAATCTTTTCCTCTCAAACATGTTTGTCCTCAGCCACCTGGCTCCCTCGGCAATCAGTCTAAAAGCAGGCAGGGGAAAGCATCCATGGAGAAAGCTCTTCCCTACCTTGAAGAGGATCTCAGTTGTCATGGTGAAGCCGTGGGTGATGATGGGCTCCTCGTCCGGGGGCCGGCCTTTCCAGCAGTCCAGCTCCACGCAGCGGCAGCCGGCCAGCAGCGTCTGGCGGTACATTTCGGGAGAGGACGTCCCAGAAAACTGCCCGGCTGAGGGAGAGAGGCTCAGCGTTAGCTACTCACACGGGACAGCTCCCACACACGCAGGCTCAACAGGACCCTGCCAGCCTTCAGCAGGTGGATGCAGCAGACTCACAAGATGTTTTCAGCTGCAGGGCAGCCCTGCTGCTTCGTGTCACGCAGCATTTAAAGTCAGCCCAGTGCTCAGGACCCACGGGGCACACACATCTGCCCCGCCCCGGGCGTGCCTGCCCGGCACTGCCCCCGCCCTAACCTGTCAGGTAGGTGTTGTGTGAGGAATTGATGTAGTAGTGCGACAGCGGCTGGGTCATGTCCTGGTACAGCATCAGCTTGTCCAGCACTATCAGGTTGTTCTCGGGGCCACAGAGGAACCAGACCATCCCCTCTGGAGACAGCTGCCCTGCAGGGCAAACACAGCTGTTAATGGTTAGATGCCAAACAGAAAGGTTCTGGCATCTCTTTGGAAGTGGAAAGAGCATCGTGGGAACAACAGGGATTTGTGGGAACCAGGCTAACTGCTCCCCTGGGAAGCAAGATGGCAGAGGGCACGAGATCTTCTGCTCTTTCATCCCACCTCTATAGCAAGTGCTTTGGGCTGAACAAGACTCACCTCTCTGGATGTTAAACCCACTGGGCTCATACTTCTCTATCAGGCTCTGCACCTGCTCGGGTTTGGCTGGCGGGAAGAGGATGTCATTGAGGCGAGCGTCACGCTGCTTCTTGTTAATGAACTTTGCCAGGTGCTCTTTGGTCATGTAGGGCTTTGCTTTTAGATGGCTGCAGTGAGAGAATCACAGAGGGGCAGAGGTAAAGCCTGGGAATTACCCCACAAATCTTTTCCCATAGGAGAGGTTGATCCTCCCTCTGGGGCTATATATTTCAGGGTCCAGTAGCACAGTGAGGTCTCATCCATTTTATTCAGGCTGTGAGTAAAGGCATTAAGTGATCTGGGATCCTGCCCTTCTAAGGCTTAAGGCCAGACAGACCACAGGACATTAAATCCCCTCCTTCCTTTCTATCTTTTGCCACAAGAGACCAAGTTCTGGGCTGTGGCTTGAGGGAAACTTACTGTGAAGTAAATATCTCATCAATCTCGGGTCGTGGACACAGATTCATGAGGAACGTCTTGTACACCGGCTCGGGGAAGTCCTCGGGGTTGATGGCATCATTCTGAGAATGCAATGAAGATGTGTCAGGACCACAAACCCATGTCAGCTCCTACCTGTCATGGACACCCACAGCTCAGCACTTGGCTGTGACAACCCCAATAAGTGCCTGGAACATCTGTCAGGGTGTTGCTGCTCCTTGTGCCACACAGTGCAAGTGCTGGAGTCACAAGTGTTACTGGAAGACAGTAAGAACTGATGCCAGCAGGCCAGAGTTAAGGCCTGGCAGTGGTAGGGTAAAGTAAGCAACTACCAGCATCTCAGCTGATGGTTTTTCACAGCCAAGGGCATCCCAGTCAAGGCAGGGAAAAAGATCCTTCTCAAGCTCATGAGATTTCTGGATACCCAGAGAAACCCTTACCTTGCCATTTGGCAGGTGACAAGCACTTAATGCTTCTTCCACCCTCTTCTTGTCTGCAGGGAACATCTGAAAAATACTGACCAGACAGGAAAACAAACATCACCATGGAGCAGGAGAGAGGTCGAGGGGCTGGAGCTGCAGGCAGTGCAGGACACTCCAAATGCACAGCAAGGGAGACAGGCAAGACAACTGTAAGCATGAAGCAGCAAAGACAGACAGTGTTTCTCCAGGGGAGCCACTGAGGGACCAAGTGTGATAAATCTACACATGATTTTTTAACTGCTGATTTAGAGCAGCAGTTCTGTATTTCTGCTATAGACTCTGTAAGAGCCCTGTCACTCAAAATCCCTCTCTGTCCTTTCCTGCCCCTCTTGGAGGTGCTTCCTATGGTACTGTGGAGAAGTAACAACAACTGAACTTTCCCACCTTTTAGAACATCCCTGTCAACAGCACCATGGTCTACTCCACAGGTAAATCCAGCCTCAGTTCTGTTAAGCTCCTGGAATCACAGGTGCTCACAGCAAACAGGGGAACAAGGAGTGCCCTGTGCTGCCAGGTGGGAGCGCCTGTCAGGGGCTGGAGCAGCTCATGCAAACCCTGCCCTTTGCAAGGCAAACCTGCAGCAGCCTGGTATGATTCCAAAGGGATTTACATATTTAAAGGAAAGACAAATGCTCGTGGAATTTTCAGAAATTTCAGGAGTTTTGAAAGCCTTACATTTACCTGCACCTGGAGATACAGAGTATTTTTATAAGCTGTGTTTGTAAAAGGAAGTATTTCAAGGTCTGCATTTTTATCATTCTGCAAGAAATGGGCACTGAGGGGAGGTACATCCTGTATCAGATATTTTTTTCTAGCTTGTTTCAGAGGAATAAGCTCTGCAGCAATGCTACCTTGCCTGCATTTTAAATATTAATTCAAAGCACTCTTCCCTAGTGTGTTATTCGTTACAGACCTACACATTTTTAACAGCCCTTTGATGAATATTCTGGTTTCTGACAATGAAATTCTGCTGGGTGGTGGTTTAGAAAACAAATAACAAAAAATGGTTAGTGTTGAATAAAGCTCAGCCCTCCAGGAGCTCACTTAGCACAGCCCTAATCCAGGACTTACAACACACCCTGGGGCTTGTGTTTATTTGGGGTGACTAGTGCACACCTCATGTGATACTGTTATACAGCACAGACCTAGGGCAGAGTGCTTCAGAACTTCCCAAATGCACTGTCTGCAGCTCCTTATTCTCAAAACAAAAGGTAATTAATGGACCCAAAAGGGAATTCAGCATGGCAGTGGCTGCCTTTTGTCATTCTTTGAGCTAAATCAACACAGAGGAGCCACAGGACCAGCCCTAGAGCCGTCTTACTTGGGAAGACACCGAATGGCACAAAATCAATTCCAGATTCATGCCACATAGTGCAGGGGAGAAGGGACAGGCTGGGCTTTGCTTCCCATTCTAATGGGAGCCCTGCCTGATGCACAAGGCCAAGCTGGGGATGGGGAAGGACAAATCCTTTCTGCTCCCAAACCAGCACTAACACTAGCCTAGAGGCTGCTTCCAGAGCAAAGGCTGAGGGACAGAAGAAATGGGGAAGGACTGGAGTGGTCACAGGGGGAGAAAGGAGATGAGAAAAGCAAGGAAGCCCTGCTGCAGGTGAGCTGGGGAGTCCAGCTAAGAGCTCTCCAAATAGAGAACTCCTTACAGGAAAGGGAAACAATCCCACACCTCATCCACCTTTCAGCTCAGGTTTGCAAAATAAGCTGTGATCAGAACTTTACCAAAGTTGCTTTGTTTTGTTCATATTTTTTCTTAGCAACAACCAGGATGCGATATCTGTGGCTATTTAAGCCATTTCTTGCTGTAGATGAAGGCCAGAAAGTCTCCTTTCCAGACTCAAATATGTGTCACCTAAGTGCAGCAGGAGAATTTCCATGGCCTGGACACAGAGGGAAAGTTCTCTGCCTCTTAGATGCAGGAGGAGTGGACAGCTGAAGCCACCATCCTCTCACCGGTCACTCTGCCTGTAGTCTGACTGAACACACAAAGAAACAAATATCCACACTCACTTCCGGACAGGAATCTTTCCCTCTTCATTCAGTTGCAACTTCAGCTTCACTAGACTGGAAAAAAAACCCAGACAAGATTACAAAAATGCATTTGTACAATCTTAAGAGACCCTGCTAAGTGAGAAGAAAGGAAAAACATGCAACTGGGAAAACAGTCTAACAATCAACTGAAAATCAGAGTCCTACAGACCATCAGCTTAATCTTGGCATGACCTTGACCTGGAGGCTGCCAAGGCATCTGGATGCTTAGAAGTCCTTTTTTTTTTTTTTTTTTTTTTTCCCTCCAGTACTGTCAGAGAGGGCAGGACATGGATGTTTCAGAGAAAAAGGTTTCTTAGAAAGGACTTACCTCTTCTCTAGGAAGGTGTAGCGGGGAGCGTTGTACATGAGGGGATTCCGGGCAATGGCCATAATATCCTCAGCCCAGTCCTGGAACAAACAGGGCAGAGGCAGTTGGGCACTGCCTCTTGGGAACTGCTCCAAGAAGTACACAACAACATGGAAAGGGCACAGAATCCTGGAATGGTGTGGGTTAGAAGGGACCTTCCAGTCCCATATCCTTCCATGGGCAGAGACATTTTCCACTATACCAGGTTGCTCCAAGCCCCATCCAGCCTGACCTTGAACATTTCCAGGCATGGGACAGCCACAGTTCCTCTGGGCAACCTGTGCCAGGGCCTCAGCACCCTCAAAGGGAAAAATTTCTTCTCACATGCAATCAAAATCCACCCTCTTCCAGTTTAAAACTATTACCCCTTATCCTGTCTGATACTTCTGGGCTTTACTCTATCACCCTCCTCCTGCCCATAAATACTAGGAGCTGAAACTGTTCCACTTCTCAGGTGCCTATTCATCCATACAAAACAAATGAAAGACAACAATGACCAATCTTCTATTGGTCCTTCTCCATGCAGGGCAGAAGCTTCTAGAACTGTGGAGATACCACACCTGACTGGAACATAAACCTGCCTTGTTTATAACCTTGTCAGTAGTGCTGAAAGAGCTCAGTGTCCTGTCTCCCCCTCTCCTTTCCTGCTCCCCACTGAATGCCCCAATCCTTAGTGGTTCCTAGTACTTCCCGTGACCTCAGGCCCTGATACCTTGCAAATATTCTCCTTGTAGGACACAAAGTTATGGAAAGTGAGGTCAACCATGTCAGGACCAGATACAATTGTCAGGGTCTTCAGCAGGAAGGTGCTGTAAGGGTAATCCAAGTTAAAAACCTCTCGGAGCTTCAGGGACTGCAAAAGAAACAGAACAGATGGGAGTAACTGCAGAATGAGGGAAAACTACCCAAAAAACCCAGACCCCAATACACACATTGGCCCAAATTCACAGAAAGCATCTCAAGGATTGCAAAATTGCTTAGTGCAATCTTCCTTTCCTTGGCTTTCCTTATTTTTTTCTTTGTTCTGGAGTGTGTGTCACTGGATGCTCCATGGGACAAACCACCATAACTAACACCCCTGCACAAGTCTGAAAAAGTCAAAGCTGCTCTTAAAGAAATTTTTTCTGAAACTTCAGGCTGGACTTGTAAACAAGCAGGGGAGAGTTTGGCCTGCTTGTGCCAGGGCTGTGTAACCAGATCATTTTATCAAAACACACACACAAAAAAGTGTATTAGTGTGACACCCTTATGTGTAACCCCCCTCCACAAGAAATATGCTTTTTGGGATGCCCTGTCACCCCAGAGTTGGCTTCTTCCCCTCCAAGCCCCATTCTGCTGCTGTCAGTTGCTAGTAGTGGTTTTTTCCATAGCAATTCCAGTACCCTACAGCAGTGGCTCACCAGAGACTTGTTTTGCTAAGTGTAAGGCTCATCTGATCAGTGGTACTTGGATTGCAGCACCATATGAAAGTATTTAAAGAATCCTTTAAATTATTCAGCATTTTCTGCATTCCTATGCATGGTGTCACTAAGCCAAGGTATCCAAGGCATCCCAGAGTTTTACTGATGGTGCTATTTATAATGGGAAGATAAAATTTCCATTCCTAGAATAAAGCACAGCAATCCATTATCTGAAGTGCAGGACAAATCCCTGTCCTGCAAACACAGAGCTGTCAGAGCACCTGCTCCTTTGGAAACAGGGCAAAATCCACAATCTGGGATTGTTAGAGCAGGTCAGACCTGGAAGTTAAACTGGAGCACCTTCAGGTTTCAGTCTGCACCACATCACACACACAGCTGTATACACATTTTATAAGGAACTGCAGTATTTTTTTACTTCAATTTTCCTAAATTCTGAAGAATTTCCAATTTTGACACGTCTGTAGCAAACAGGCATCTTTAAGAAAATCAGGATGGGCTGGATTGTAATTCAGGATCATCTGACTGCTGTGTCTTATTTTGGAAAAGCACCTCTCCGAGGGGGTAACTCTGAAATCTGTTTAATCCCAGAGTATTGGGAGGGAAGGAATATGAGTTGCCTGTTTTCTACAAGGGAATTTCTAAAATGGCTCCTTCTTGCCTTGTGAGCCATTTTCCTTCACAGAACTGAGCACCACCAAGCACCCACATCTCTTTCCCACACTCATGGCAGCTTCTTGTTGGAGCTCAACTTTCCAGTGTCAGCGGCAAAGTGTTGGGATTTTAACTCCAAACTTAGCTTCATCTTGCAAATGCAGCAGCATTTGTTCAGCTCCAGGGCTGTACAGGAGAAGAGGCCCAAACAATGGTGAACTTGTGGTTGTGCTGAACTCATTTCCTGTATTTGTTATCGGGGGCTCCTCCCAGCCCTTCCTTCTCCACACGCTGCTCTCTAGCTGACATTCAACACCTGGTTCTCTCCAGACCTCTCTGTCCAGGCCATGTCCTCCAGCCAGCCAAGCACTTTTGCCCTTATCCAGGCACTAATATATCCAACACCCAGTGAAAATGTGGAGGGAGGACCAGAGACTGTGTGCAGGAGCTCTGGACCTGACGCCACATCGTGGCTCTTTCACAACCTGCACTCCTTTAGTGCCTTGTGCCACAGCTTCACTCTGGGATTACTCACTGTCACCTTGCAGATAGCCATGAAGGAAAAATAGGAATTGCTGCATGAAAAGCAGGACATGCATATTAGCCATGCAAATCAGAAGGGAAACATTCTTAGCAAATCCCCTTTAAAAACCCCAGACAAGGAGAAAACAACCTACTAGCAGAGTGGCTGAAATACAGAGTCAGCTGGTGTTTCACATCCCACCCTCCTGATTTCCCTAAAATCCTCATCTGTACAGAGATCCATAGTCCAGAGAAGCAAATTCTAATGCAAATATAAACAGAGACAGACACGGGACAGAGAGAGATGGTCCTTCCTCTGCTTGAAAGGGGGCAGAGCCAACTGACAGCTGGACCTGTTGTGTCACTGTGCCCTGACAGAGCTGTGTCTTGTGGCACTAGGACAGCAAATATTCTCTTTTGGAGAAGAGAGGTCTTGCTTGGTTGCCAGAAGGGAAAAAGGAAGCCCGGAGATATTTCCGATGCCTTTAACTGTGAAGGTAACTCCTGTCCCCATTAGCCTTGCTGCTCCATGCTGGAGAAAATGGCTGTGGAATGGGGAGAGCCAGCCTCGCCCTGTGCCTAGCATCTCAGGGACACAGGCAGGCAAAAATCCACAGTGAAGCACACTCAGCCCTCAGTGTCTTACCTAAAGGAACTGGCAAATGAAGCAGCTCAGATTCCCAGGCACAGAAATAGCCCATGGTGTTCTGCAATCCAGCAGGGACACAGTGCCAGGGACAGAGGAGAATGTGTGGCCCCAGAGCTCACTGCACAGCAATGGTAGAAGCAGGAGGGCCCAGGATGGCAAAGGCATCACTCACACGTGCCCCTTTCCTTGTTCAGCTCCTGCTCCACCATTTATAAATCCTTTTCCAGACACAGGCTTGGACCTGCCTCTCTTTTGCACACTCAGATTGGTGTCTCCATGTGGCTCCATATGATCGCTCTCCAGTTGGGGGGCTGGAATTAGACTTAGCTCAGCTCCATCCTGGGCTCACAAGTTGCTGAATCCCAATGCCAGAGCTGCTCATCCCCTGTGCTGCAGCAGAACCATTAACCACCCACAGTGTTTACAGCCTGTGGCTCACAGCCACAGCTCGGCTCCGAGGGCACTGTGATTGTCTTGCCTGGCTCCTGAACATTCCCACTGGCTTCAACTTTATCATCTCAAAACATGATGAGTGAAATACCTCAGTCATTTTCTCCCTGTACATGTGCAGTTCAGGCTGCATCTCCAGGTTCAACACCAACAGAATGTGGACAGAGCGTGAAGCTGGTTTATAATCATGACAATCAGAAAGTACAACTTTTATTTCTATTAAAAAATATGCCTGTCTCAAATGCCTCCTGAAACATCTAAACAAACCCCAAGACACAGCCAACAGCACAGAAGTCTGGCCTAAAACATCGTGTGTTTTGGCCTTAATTATTATTAGATTCTCTCTCAGCATTCCGGGGTCTTGGTGCCTTAGAAACCACAAAAAGCCCCACAAATGGAGCAGCCCTTATTGTTCCTCATTACTGAAATGAAAACAGAGACCTGATTGTAAATAACAGCCTGATCGGTATCGGCACACCGCTGAACTAAGTCAATAGCTTTTTAATCTTGTCTCCTTGTTGTTCAAAGGCACTGCTCATTCTTATCTTTATTATTCTCTTGAACAATCGCCAAAGTTCGCTCTGCCCCATCTAAAAAAAAAAAAAAAGTCCGCGAAGAAAAGTCACGGCAGAAACCCGAAGCCGCTCTCACAGAACCTCGCACGGGCGGGTGAGTAGGGGAGCCCTGCGTAGGAGGGGCCAGGGAGGATTCTGCTCTGCGGTGAGAGCAGGGCTGGGGAAGGCAGGCGAGGGCTATTTGCATTCGGAGGTGGGTGCTGAGGCTGGCAGCCCGCAGTGAGCCCCTTTTCACGCCGTGCTGGGCAATCCCTGCTCCCTAACCATCCCTAGCCACGGAGGGGGTCCCAGCTGTGACCTGTGCTGGCAGCGCACACAGCAGCAGGTCTCTTCTCAAGTGGTTTCCCGCGTGGCTGCTTTGGTGTTATTATTCTTGTTGTGTAGAGGTTACAAAGGAAAACCCCAAACCTCCTGCTCGGCAGTGGTGGGAAAGTGCTACTGAAAGCAGGGAACTCCCAGCATCCACAGTGACCCACCTCCCCTGCCCCAAGGGAGACTTGTCAGTGCCACAGGACTGGAAAACTCAGGGCAGGTTACATCCTTGAGCCACAGCCCCCAAACCTGCACAGCTCCTTGCCGTGGAAAGCAGTGGTACAGATGCTCTCCATACAGCACTCTCCTTCCCTCTGGAATTTCTTCAGTCACAATCCACAGGAAAACCAGGCCACGAGCTTTGCCTCAGAACAGCTGCAGATTGACTGGTGATTGATTGCAGGGAAGGGCGAAGGATGCTCCTTTTATTGCTGGTGCTATCCGCAGCTCTTCCTACAGCTGTGATCCTGCTCTCCTTTTCCTAATCCTTGTCCTAAATAAGGCCGATGGCTCATTTCTTCTCCACCTTCAGGCAGTGAAACAAGTAACTCTTTGTATTAATTCCAACAGTTCTATTCCACAACCATTCCACGCCACTATTTTGTAACAAGGCAGAACAGCGCCCGTGCTCATTCTTCCACCTCAAGACAGATTGTTATTTGCTTCAACGCCCCAGTTTTTTACATTAATGCCTTTTGTAACAACGCCCCAGACACAGCCGCCCCATGTGGAGGGTGTGGTGCTGCATGTGAAGAATTTTTCCCTGCTTTCTGCATTCCTTTGTGAACTTCTGTTCTCAGGAGAGCCAAATGAGCACGACCCTAAGGGCTTTAAGCCAGAGGCATCAAGGATAGCAGAGCTTAGTGTAACTAAGAGTTTTCCAGACCCAGGTGGCACATCTTGGTTCAACACTCCTTTGGTGGCCACGCAAGACGTCCCAGGATCCACTAGGAAAAGGTGGGCAAGGAGTCAGTCTAGTGCATTTTACTACAAGTTATCACAGAATTCCAGAAAACTCCCTGAAGTAAAAAGGGGACTTATTTCAAATGAGTCTCTGTAAAATGCAGAATTCAAAAAGCACTTGGGATTTTCACAGCAAAGGTTGTCATCAAGTGCATCACTTCTGCCCACTGAGAATACTTAATAAATCAGTCAGTGCTTGACCTTTGCTTCGTTGTTCTTCAAAAATGAGCTGCAGCCAATTCCCAGGACTCTAAAATCCCATCCCTGGCCTATTACAACAGCTAGAACAGAGCAGCTCCATCCAGGTGCCATGGGAAAAGTACTGGAACATGCAAGCGCACTGGCACTTCCCTGACACATTTCTGCAGCTCCCAGCAATCTGGGATTCAGCAGCTTCCTAACCCAGAGGCATTATCTCACACTTAATAACCCTCTAAGGGCATTTCCTTCTTCTACTGACATTTTATACTCACATTTCCATGAGTGTGCAGGAAGCATCACCCGTGGCATGGTGATATGATGTGGGACAGCAGCAGCAGCACCTCCTGCTTGTGCCACTCCTATCTCTGGAAAATTCCACCTTATATGGAGACCCTGCACTGGAAAAAATCCTGAGTAACTGCTTCAAACCCTGAGTAACTGCTCTGTGCTCCCCTTCTCCATTCAGCTCCTGATATTACAGCACTCCACATCCCATTCACCCTACTCCTTCTGCCAGAATTGAGTCCCTCCTACTCAGATGCTCTGCCCCCAGCAGGCACTTCATCCCTTTGTTAATCCTGCTGCTCTTCCTTACCTTTTCCAGTTCCCACCTAATTTGAGAGTACACTAGAATTGCACATAAATATGGATCCATTTGAGGTGTACACAATAGCATTACTTCCTAATGATTTCCTTATAATTCCTAACATACAATTTATGTTTAGGGGCAAATACTGCTGAACATTACATTGATATTTTACCATACACCCACGATGTTTTCTGAGTAGCAGAAGTCAACTCAGGGCCTGTTATTACAGAAGGATGAGGGATATTTTTTTTCAGCGTGCATTGCCTGATTTTTATCTGTATAAAATGTATCACTCATTAGATCATGCAGTCAATCAGCAATTCAAGGTCTTCCTACAAACCAGCCTGACTTTATTACCCCAGATAACTGTACCATTGGCAAACTGTCTTCTCCTGGTACTCTGCAATCAGTCTTCCTTAACTAATTGTAAAATCTAGGACATGTTTCTCCAGCCCCTGTTATCACCATGAAATCCAGCCTCAGTACTTCCCCCAGAAATTTATCATCTATATCAAAGATCAATTCATTTTGCCAACAGGTTATTCCTCAAAGTTTAACACCCTAAAAAAGAATATCTCATACCTCCCCTTTAAGTCAGCCTCTTCCTTGGTGTGTCCCATCTGGAGGGGCAGCACCCACTCGAACAACCCCAAATATTTCCTTCTCTCAAATGAAAATCCAGCCTCCAACAGCATTTTTTAAGAACAATTCCCACAAAACAAGTTGCTGACAAAGTTTTAGGCTCATTGAAAACTGAAGTATGTTCCATTCTAGTGAATTTCTAAGGAGAAAGGCAGTTTCTCTGAAGGAAATACGATTTTTAAGAAGATGGGTGCTGTTCTTGAGCTCTGCTGTGCCTTTAGCACCCACTTTATTATGGTATTTTGAGAAATATTGGTCTTGGGGAGCCATTTTCAGAGCAGATTGAGAAAACAACCACATAACTTATGCAAAAGGCTGCTCGAGGCTCAGGAGATATTGCAAAACCTTTCCCCTTTGCCATAGAGAGTCACCTATGTCACCACGTGACCCATCAGCTTTACATCTTTGGACCCTTTTCCACCTTTGATCTTTACTGCAGTTTTCTGCTTGCCTTTTCCATACATGGAAAAGTTAAAAACAAACAAACAAACAAAAAAAGTCACAGAAATTGAGTCCTAACAAGGGCTGCAAGAAGCTTCAATTATAAGTTAAATTGAGAACAAAGCCCTGATCATGTACAAATGTAAAAAGTATTTTGGAATAAAACAAACAAACGAAAATTAAAAACCAACCAAAAAAGAAAAAACAACTAGTTTTTCCGAATGTGCATTTTCTTCCCTTTGAAGGGAAAAAACCCAGCGCACAGTGTTGGAATGGCACTGCAACTCCAGGTTTGTGGGTACCCTGTGCATCCTTACACAAGAGCAGCCCTGGTGACTCAGTGCAGGAGTATCAGAGTCTCCAGCAGGACTTAGAAGTGCAGCAGTGCACCTGGAAGGGAAATTGGTTTTCCTGGCTTTCTGACACATTCCTTCCAATGATCCCACCTACCATAGTCTGGAAGTGCTGCTTTTGGGTGCACAGAGGGCCCCTGGGAGCTCAGGGACAAGAGTCAAGATGGCTTTTCTGTATTACATTGCTATGATAAGGAGATGAGATCCTCTCTACCTTCTTCCTACAGAAATCCAGGACAAACTGCCTGAACCCACCAAAAAATGCAGGTAGTCCTGCTTTTCCATTGAAACACGGCACAGAAAGAAGCTGTGGACTTACCTTGGGCATTTTGGCAAATCGCCCTGTTCGGGTGTCTCGGATGCTGGTGATATCCAGAATTTCCCTTTCCTACAACAGAATAAGGACAAGGAAAATGAGGAAGGAAAACACTCCATGACAGAGGCTCCAGAAGCTGTAAATCAGGTTTGGCTTAGTGTCTTTCCCTGTGGAAGAGCTCTCCCAGCAGGAATAAGACAGAGAGGGAAGCCATTCCCACAGAGGACACTGCACAGCCTTCCCTAGGCATCCCTTCCACGTGCTCACTACTGGCTTGCTGTCTTGTTTGTTCTTTTAATATCCAACCTGAATTTCCTTCCTCTGTTACTAATTTTTCTTCTCACCATGAGTCTGGAGAACAAATTATACTTGTTGCAGCAGATAATATTATTTTCCAAGATCACAGTACAGGACAATGTGGATGCCATGTCTTCTGGCTGTATCCCCATTTTATTGTTAAGCAGGAAGTAATTTTACTCCTAATCCCACTCCTTTCTGAGACCCTAGTGCAAGAGCAGTTCACTTTACTTTAGCTGCTAAATCAACAGCTTTTTCCAGGAATGCAAGACCCCTTCCAGTCTGGGTTTCCTGGTGGCAGCTATGCTTCCTTCCCCCAGCCCCTTTCCCAGGCATCCCAATGAAGGATCTCTTTTTTTGTGGTGACACCAGCTCCCCTTGCCTCACTTCGTGCTCTGCTTCTTCCTGCTGGAACCTTAGAGCAGAAATTCCACTGCCTGAGTGGACCTTGGAAGCAGAACAGCAGTGAGAGACATCAAGGGGTGTGAGGGTCCCCAGCGCTGTGACACTGTCCCCAGGGGATGTGGCAGCGCCTGGTCCCAGCTGGCATTGGGCACTATCTCTGGAAAGGCAGAGCTGAACCAACCCCACCAGATCCCTGGCTGGGGCCTGTGCAGGACTGTCTGACTCTGCCATGGCATGTAGGTCAGGCAGAGGAAGTAGAGCTGAACCACAGCCTGCTCTGGAAAGCGGAAGTAAGCCCAGCCTTCCACCTCCCTTTCCATCACTTGATGCTACTCATCAGTGAGGAACTGAATTCTCTTTCCTCCATGTGTTGCCTCTCCCTCTTCTCTACCAGCTGGCATCTCGTGTTTTGCTCTGGCAGCCTGCAAACACCACCCTGAGCACAACTTGCTCTCCAGATTTCATGTAGGCCCTACATCACTACGGACACTACTTTCTAATTAAAATGTCTAAAATCCCAATAAGTCAGTTAATAGCCCCACTGTAGAGGTTAGAGAATCCTTTATCTTACAGAGTGACAGGGATATCAGCACAACTGTTCCTCATTAAGTCCTTTGAAGGACAGGTAATGAGCTTTGCAGGAGTCAATACAGGTGAAAGTGTGAAAGGCAGAGAAAGGCCACACTCACACCTTCAGTTCTTGCCCTCTCCTGGGGCTGTGAAGACCACCCTGCCACTGACCAGCTCCCGCTCCTGGTGGGGTGTCCCTGCTAAGAGCAATGAGTGTGGCAGTTTGCTCCCAAGTGCAGGACTCGAGCACTTGCAGTGCTGTCACCTGACACAAACCTGACCTGGCTGGTTGGAGCCTGGGCACTCTCAGCACTTACCGTGCTCTGATAGGTCCAGTACACGTAAAAGCCCTGGGGATCCACTCGGAGAATCACAGGAAAAGCATTTGATGTCTCCTGAAAAAAAAAAAAAANAAGAAAGAATGTTGGCACCTTGGGTGACTTGGAGAAGACATCTGGGATACAAGGTTCCCAGTTCAAATACAGACCCAGAGAGGTGAATACCCTCTGGGATTTATGAAAACTAACCCAAGGATTTTAGGACATCTCCACAGTGACACCTGTGAGGCTCTGGAAGCTGAAATCTGAGTCTCACCTAACCAGTGCATTTAACAAGAATAGCTCTCTTGGAGCTTCCTACACAAGAACTGAGAGAACAAAGTATCTGGAGATTCAATTAATTGTTTCATTGAAAAGTCTTCTTTGACCTGCTTCATTCTACAAGCGCAGGAGTAGCCCAGGCCAAGCAGAGAAAGCATTCATCCATGGCATCTCCCATTCAGGTGTTCATGCAGATTATCTGGCTCCTAGTCAGGAAGGCTTCAAGGAAGGGATGCATCAATGCAGTGTCATTATGCTGTTTTAGATGGGGATTCTGAAACTCCACAGATTGTCTCTACACTGACCATCAAAAGAAGGAGCAATGCAGACACCCACACCAGAGGCTGCAATCCAACAAAATGATTTGGGGCTGATCCTGAACCCCACACAGCCATTTCTGGGAAGGCTCCAAATTCAATTCAGGAAGCTAAAATACATCACTGCTAGTAGGAAACCAGAAATGAAATCTGGAAGTTGTCCTTGGTCTCAGATTCTTCAGTTTGTTACTCAACTCCTACTTCACTCTAGAGTGTATGTGTATGTTCAGGGACCTCCATTTCCATACACAATACTTACAGTGAACTGTTCATTGCACAGCACATTCCATGTGGTCCTTTTACTGCCTCCTGTCTTCCTCCTGTTGTGCCAGGGCCAGTGCCAGCCTGCCCAGCACCATGTCCATGTTCCCAGAGCTCGTGGCTGGCTCCCTGCACCCATGGCCATGGAGATCAGAAGAGGCCCCACAGTACCACCACAGGCTATTGTGCCATGTCCTAGATTACCTTATCTCCCACAAAGCAGCTTTCTGGAGGGCAAGCTGAAGCTGCAAGGAAGCTGCTGCCAGCCAGGCTCCTGGGCAGGGCCAGGCCTGCCTGGAGGTGCAGGCAGCCTCTCCAGTGGGGCAGCTCCTGGCAGCAAAGGAAACGGGCAATCCTAGAGAAGATGGTCTGGCAGCCAATCTGGCTGCTTCTCACTCTGTGGGCCAAGAACCAAACACCGTCTGCTAAAATCCTGTAATCCATAGTGTTTCAGAGATAGGAACAGTTTTGACTCTACTACAAGGACTCAGAAGCAGCACAGAGCCAAACCCACACTCAGCTGCCCCGCTCAAGAGGCGTGGGGTTCTGACAGGGTTCCCAGCTGGCTCTTTCACTCAGCTACCACCCATCTAGTAGAATTTCACCTCTGGTCTGCTTAGGAGCCCCAGCTTGCTGGATGCTGAACAAAGCACTGCAGAGCTGCTCCTTACCCCAAGGTCCTGCAACTGACTCCGTGGGACAGGTCAGAACAGTCCTGCCTGTCAGGGATCCACTGCTCTCTCCTCTAAGCAGTGTCTTATCAAAGCTGGATAAGGTGAGGGCTCTGTAGAAAAAGTGTGGGTTTGCTTTTTTGCTGGAAGGCCCTAGTTCTGTCCCAAGCTCAACAGTGATGTAAGAGACCAACCTGATCTTCCTTAACTCCTCTGCCTCACTTAGCCTGGAGGAGTTCAAAACTGTTACCAACAGTACAGGTCAATTAAGAGAGATAAAAACAAGACTCATGAATCCTAAAGCACAGCAATCCTGCAATCTGGAGCTCTCACCATCATCCTCTGCAGCCTGTTCTAACTGTGGATTGGGAAATCCCAATGCAGTGGAGCAATGTGACCAGAACAGCCCACTCATGGGGGAGCCTTTCTTTATTGGTGGAGACCAAGCCTGTAAACTATTTAGTTGAGGCAACCTCTTAAAAATGTTTACAAACATATAAACCTTAAGGAAAGATCCAGGCAGGAGCTGAGCTCATTAATCAATGGCTACAACAGGAAATAAACACTTGGTAGGTCTTGGAAGCCCAACTTGACTCACCTTGGGCTCCAAGGGAACCTATCTCAGGAATACCCACTGAAGTACTTAACAGCTTCCAATTCTTGGGAGAGTGGTCCCCAAGGGCTGAGCACAAAGTCATCAGGAATTTTAGACAAATTTGGCTGCTGTTATTCTGAGAAAGCATTTCAAATTCTAAGAAGCCCCAAGTGCACACTGCAGGCAGTGAGCCCACAGGAAAGAGGAAGGCTGTGCTTTTCACTGTATGTACCCCAGTGTCATCCTCCTGTTTATATACTGCTAACAGAGCAACTGGCAGCCATATTCCAGCTCGTATTCCTCACATCCATCCTTCCTGCCAGCTGCACAGTACACTGCTCTCATTCTCAGTGCTGCTGGAGCGCCCCACTGATGTTGTGCACAGGTGATCCACTCCCCCACACTCTCCTTTGGGATTTAACACTCTATTCCAGCTTCACACCCACATAAGTGCTAATCCCTCCTGCACTGCTGCTGCAGGCTCCTGATCATCTCCTTTGCAACACCACATGAACCATCTCCCCAGATCCCTGTGGATGACCATAAACTGGGCTCTTCCCCTTGTATCAATATTCACACTCAACAGCAGACAGCACAAGTGGGCAGCTGCTCTCCTCCTGCTCAGGTTTGTGGATGCTGGGGCAAGCACTCCTTTGTCTCCTCAGAAATTAAGGAGGGGAGCCCTTACATTCTAATGAACTGCTGCTGCTCTACACTTTCTTCCCCTCACACAGAAAGGCAGTGACTGCAAAGCAGCTGTTTTGAAGGTAAAGAGGACAATGAGCTGGAGAGAGCAGCAGCTTGCTTGCAGCACCCTGAGGCTTTAGCCCTGTTAAAGCACAGGCCCTTTGCTCTTCAGTCATTCCCAGACCCAGCGGCCGGGCAGGCGTGGGAGGCCATGGCTCACTCCCGATCCACTCAGGCAACAGAGCCATAAGAGGAAGCAACTTGAAGCCTGATTTCATCTCTATCTGCAAAATGCAGTGAGTGGTCTTTGCTCTGGAGTAGATCCTACCCCTCATGTTCCTCCAGAAAGTCCAAATGTGGCATTTGCATCTCACCCCACAGAGTCCCAGCAGCGACCACCTTCCTGAGGGCTGGACCTTGGGTCCTACACCAGGGGCTGCACACACAGACCCTAGTGCACACTCACTCCATTTGTGTAGAGGTATAGAAATCACGTCCCCAACCCCTTACACATCCCCTTAATTTTAGTCCTCAGCTTTCCTGTTCTTCCAAGTTCCCTCTCCCTGTCCAGAGATCTCTGCTGTCAGGTGGGCTACCACACTGAACACAGGCTCCCAGCCTCCCCACAAACTGTGACCCAACCCTGGCAACACAGGCACAGCCCAGGGAAGGAACACCGCAGTACTCACATCGTCCCATTTGATGAAGCGGTCGCCCTTGCACAGGTATTCCTTCACCTCCGTGGGCTGCAGGATGGGGTTCAGCACGGACATGGTCCTGCTGATGTGCTCCTCAGCTACCCGAAGCAAGAGCAGCTGCACAGTTCACTCCTCCTTAGCCCCCTCTCCTCTATCTCTGCCTCTCACGTGGCAGGGCGTTCTGCCATGGCCACTGTTGGCATCGGAGAGCAAACAACCTCTTATATCCCAGCCCAATTTAGGAGGGGCAGGGACAGGCAGGCGAGGAGCGATGAATCTGCATTGTAAATCAACGGCTCTCCGGGCCAGCAGAGCCTCGCCCAAGGTCACCCAGAGGAAGGCTGGCGATGGCCGGCGTGCTCCCGGGCTCGAACGCCCATCGGCCCCCCGGGAGGGATCCACTCCTTGGAGCTGTGCTGGTGAGGCACCCGGCTCGGTGAACTTCCGCAACTCAACTTCCTTAAATGCTCTCTTGACGAAGTACAGGCATTGCCAGAAATGCTCCAACTGCTTCAGCAGCTGTGGTTACGGAGCAGCTCAGCTCTGGCTACAAGCAGACTGCCCCCTTCATGCAACAGGCCAGATGTCCCAGGAAACAAACTCATTCCTTGCTCTGGACAGATTCCATTTCTGGGGCCGCTCACTGCACTGTCCGGTCTTAAACAGTTTTCCTTTCTCTTATGGGCTCTTCTGAATGTCAGCCTCAAAGTGAGACAGACCAGCAGGACAGCTGGAAATTCCCCAGATGAAATAAAACATTCCCAGAATCCCAAGGAACTGAGCTATTCTGCGGATTCACTTGGCTCTGCGGCAGATACACGGGATACAGAACAGGAGAGGTGGGCAAGGTGGGATCACAGTGACAAAGCAGCAGGGAAGTGACCAAAAGCAAGACATGTTAAAGGCAAACAGGGCCAAAATGCTGCTCCTGACCTTGGAACGAAGGAATTGCATGTGGGCAGCAGAGGAGGAAAGGAGCTCCACTGGCTGATGGGCACTGGCTAACCTGGAGAGTGCTTTATGAAAATGCTCTTGCCCCCCAGACATGGGCAGGATCAATTTTAGTCAGAGGCAGAGCCTCACAACAAGTGGAAATAACTGTGCTGTGATTGCTGTGGACTCCCAGGCACATGGTGGGATGTCATCCTCATCTCCTATCAAAGCCAAGGTTGCCATTGCTCAAGAGGGACAAGCTGCTGGCAAAAGTGGCACAGACTCTCTAAGAACGGGGGAACAAACCCCCCCCACTGTGCAAGGGCAGCCAGCTGCATATTTTGTTCCTTCCTTTCTTCCCAGCCCCGATGTGATAAGTCTGGCACTTTGGAGCAGCCTGGACAGCTGGGAACGGTTACTGAAGGAATCCTAAGGGCATTCTCAGGTGTTAGCAGCATGAGGCAGGAGAGATGACATGGAACTCTAGCAAATGCTTCAACTGTAAAACAATAAAGGCAGGAATCAGAGCTCCCTGCTGCAGGAAAAGAGAGCCCTGAGCAAACACAACATCCTTTATCTTTCAAGGGGTTTACCTGCCCAAAAAAAAACTGGGAATAAGAGAGCTTCCACATTTCCAGCTACCACGGCATTTTCTGGACTAATCAATCTTGCACTTACAGGAATTTGCTATCTAATGGAAGGCTGTTTGCTCTCTTTCCTTAGGGTCAGTGGAACATTCCAGGAGCAGCCAAACCAGTGTCAGCAGAATCCCAATCTCAGGGAAAGTGGTTACTCCCAAGCAGAGAAGGAGAAGATGACAAAGGGTGTAGTGAGGAGTGAAAGTTCTCTTCTGCAAGGCCAGAGCAGCTTCAGAGCTACTTCCCTTTAAATTAGGGAGCAGCAATGGAGAGAATAGAGAGCATCAATCTTGCTCAGAGGTGCTGCAGTCCTCCCACCCTCTGGAACACCGACAGCACTGCAGGAAGGCCCCGGAGGTCACAGCTGCACAGCAGTGAGAGTGGGATGAGCTTTGACACCTGGTACTGCCAAGGGCAGGTGAGATTAGTCATAGCTACTGGATCCTGTGGCTTGACTGGTGTTATCAGTTATCACAGCTTTGTGAACCAAGTGTGCTTCCTGCCAGGGCCTCACTGAGAGGCTGCTTCTGTCCTTCTCTCACACCCCGATATTCATCAGCTTTCTCTACCTCATCAACAAAGTAAGCGAGAATCCTGCCACAGCTTAACTCGCATGTCACTCAAGGTCAGATTCCCCTAAGGAATAAAACCTTAATTCAATAAATAATGAAATCATAATTAAGACCCAACCAAACACAAGCAGCATGAAGAGCAGTGCCCAAGTTGGTGGCTGCCCTGCAAGGCCACGTGATGTCCAACAGCAAGGGCCAAACCCCCACCCGCACAAAGGTTGTCACAAAAGCTGCAGTTCCCTTCCTCTTGCCCAACCCAGCCTCCTTATCTTCCACTTCACACTCCTTGCTCTGTGGGAGCCTCTGTCCCTTGCATGCAGAGATGGCTGATGGAGCCATGATAGGATAGGGCAGCAGCCCTGCCCTCTGCAGTGAGCTCCAACATCAGAGCAGGCAGGAACAGCAGCACTTGAACAGTATTTGTTTATTCAAACCATCCTCTATTTTCTCTCTCCTGTAAGGCCATCATCCAGTAGACACTCATCCCACATCCCTCTGTCTTCCTGCTTTCCTCCCAAACCTTCACCGCCAGGCAACTCACCACTTACTACAACAGTTTTGATATGCAAACATTTCCCTTTTTTTGTTTAATATTCTTCCTCCTCTCCCTGTGCTACCTATCCAGCAGCCTGTACCTCTCCCAAGGAGCATGCAGCACCAAGGCAGGCAGCATCCCCTTTCAGACAAGGTTTGCAGACACTGATTTAAGTCACGCTGTTAAACCTCCCCGACAGGATGGCTCCTGACTTCCAGCAAATTACTCTGTAACCACCCCAGCTTACTCCTGGCACACAGAAAATCCTCAAGACATCTCTCCTAGCATTGTTGCAGGATAATTACTTTGCCATGTGTAATGCTGTCCTCTAGTGAAGAGCTGTGACACTGCACATCAGCAAAAAACTCCCAGCTCTGCAAATGCCAGCCCATCCCACTGCTCCTGTGGCTGCTCTGCCCTCAGAGCACTGGCAATCCGGAAAGGATTGACGATACCATTAAGACCACAAAGCCAATATTTTCTCACCACCCTGGAGGAGCAGAACTGCTGAGTGTGTGTACAGGGGCATATCTTGTGTCCCACTTTGAGCTGAAACCACAAGGCCAAGGAGTTCTGACAGCTCTCAGCATGACTCTTCAGCTCGATCTGCAAAAGTCAGGGGGCAGTGGACTATGGCACACAGAAGTGGCCACAGATGCCACAAAACAATAAAAGCAGTGAGGTTTTGTGCAAAAAAAAAAAACAAATCCAAACCCCAATAAACTTTCTGTCCAACCACCAAGACATGGTTAGGCCTGTAATTAACTGCTCACTGGGCAGAGTGTGTTTTGTTTGCAGCACTTCAGCTTTCAGTGTATTTCCAAACAGCACAGTGAGTGCTGCAAGCAGAATCCCTCCATATCTAAACATCCCATACATTCCTGCAGTGTCAGGTCACTGCTGCCCAGGGCTGCCTGAACCATGCCATTCCTTTTCAAGACAGGTCACTAACAGGAAAGGAGCAGCATGAGGAGCAGCAGCACACAAACAACGTGCCCATCTCATGGTACACTTCAGTAGCAGAGTAGCAAGAACAGGAAAGCAGCTTGTACCACACCTGGAGGCAGATGCAGCCAGTTCCCACCTGTATTCACCTCCTGTACAAAACACTGCACAGGAAATCAGGATACTGGGGGAGGAAGCCCCATTCTGCTCTTAAGCCCATCTCATTTCTTTTCCACTCCACCAGCCCAACTTACTCCAAAGGTGTTTGCCTTTGCCTACTCAGTTCACAAAACTGAACAGGTGTCAGCCATGGTCTTCCCTGGCCCTCCCACAAACTTCACTTCTCCACATGCTAGCCCAAAGTTCTCATTACTGTAATATCCAGCCTCCACCTACAGCATTCTCCTCCTCTCTGCAAACGCCTTTGCAGAGCTCAGAGAGATGTCCCAGGCAGCCTATCCAGCATTCTGCTATTCTCAGAAGCATGGAGAGAATCTCAGGCCAGCAATCTTCCCTTAATTAAGTCTTCTCTATCCTGCAGCACTGGGATGCTATTCACTGACTGTGATCATGGAAAATCAATAACACAGGTTCATTTAGCTACATCCTTCAGCAGCCCTTGGAGAGGAAACAAACATCCCACTGCAACAGGTAGCAGCAGAATTCAAACTTTCTAGTGAACCCTCCAATGTGAGAAGTCAAAATTAAAAGAGCCTATAAAGAACAGGAGCCTGCAGAGCAGTTTTTGGAGTGGTGGAAGGAAGGCTGTTCAGGGGCTCTGCAGCTCTCCTCCCTTGGCAGGAGGCCCTGAGTGCAGCATGTACCCCTGACTCTGCCTGCAGCAAGTGATCCCTCCTTTTGTGCTCTTTAGGAAGAATCCTAGAGAGGGATAATTTGCAAGCTGTGTCTGACAGTCGCTGACTTTACAAGACCCCAGAGCTCCAGTTTTGCACCACAGGAGTCCACTCAGAGCAGAGCTTGGTGTTTTTGCTAAAACCCCAAGGACAAAGCAAACACCATTATACTGCAGCTGCTTTAGAGGTGGTTGTTAGCAAGGAGTTCCATTTGGGAAAGAAGGCACAGACCGGCTCACGGCTGCCTGGAGAGAAGCTCATACCCAGTTATTTGTCCACAATAAAATGAAAAGTGTTCACCTGACTTTGGTAAAGCCAAGACTTCACCTTTAATGAACACAACCTTGTATTACTCAAAGCTCTGAGAGCAGAGGGTTGGCAGGGAGAAGAGAGCCTTGAGAACACCGAATTTCTAGAATAATACCACAGAATTGTGTGGTTTTGGAAGGGCAAGTCTCCACTGCAGCATGAATGAGTCACAAATAAATGCAAGAGAGAGGTGAAGCTGTTGGTCTGAGGGCAGAACATGGCCCATCACACTCAATACATTCCTTTGCTGGGAATGTTCCAACAATTCCCCTGCACATCCAGCCTTATCTGGTTCCTAAACAGGGGGAGATGAATACATGTTTTGACAATGAACAGATACATCCATCATATTGCTAATGGTATGGGTTGATAGGAGTGGATACATTTAACATTTGGTTGGAAGGTTCATGGAGAGGTCAGCTTTGGCACAGGGCCTGTTGTTCAAGCCTCAGTACTTCAACCAGACAAGCACCAGGCAAAAACTGTCTAGACCTCACTAAGCCCCAGAGGTATTCCCTGTACATGTCAATCCTTTGCCTCCTAACTGGAATTAAGCAAGAGCACAGGGAAGGGACTTGTGGGAGGAAGTAACTCATCCTCATTTCACCTGCTGAGCAAAAAAAGGAGAAGAAGCGGGAGCAAACCCATCATTGAGCGAAAAACACAATGAAAAATGACTAGAAAATCCATTTTGTAGGAACTGCTATAAATTTATGTGTACAATTAAGTTTAAACACAGACAGCTTAAGCAATTTTGTGTATATAAGCTCTAGAACACCACAATTCTATAACCCAGGAAAGCTTTGCCAGCTGGGAACCATCAGCTAATTCTATTTAGGTGTGAGACATTTGACTTTAAGGGGAACACAGGTGGTAACCAATACAATCAGGTGTAACCAATCAGCACATGAGAGGCCCAGGGCACGCAGAGAGCTCCCAAAACTGGCTAACATACATGTCCCAGACACGCAGCAGGATTTAGTGAACATTAAATACTGCAAGAAGCCACAGCATGTAGTTCAAAATCGTTTGGGTTGGAGCAGACCTTGAAAAATCATCTAGTTCACCCCCTGGCCCAAACAGGCAGGTTTTGTCCCCAAAACTGCTTTGCCTGTGTAAGAACAATCAGCTACACACTCCACACTTGAAGGGCTTCACATCCCCTCCTTTTGGGGATCTGGTGTCTGGGAGCTCCCTGCCCACTCAGTCACAGACACCACGGCAATGCCCCCTGCACACACAGACAGCAGACCTGTGTCAACACAATCCTCCCTTTCCAAGAATTACAATTATTTTGCAGCTACTCCAATTCCATAGCATATCTCCTTGGGGAAGCCTCTTTGGGTAACAGGCAGTTCTCCAGTTGCTGTAGCCTCCTCCAGAATGAGAAGTCCTCGTTTACAAGAGGTTTCTGCTGCAACCACTACACCTGACTGACCTCAGATTGAAGGGAGCAAATGATTGCAGAAGGCACAACTACATCATCCTCAAAAGTATTTTTCTTGCACCATAAAGACAGCCAAGCTAATTTATACACCAAATCAGCATTTTAGTTGTCTTCTGAACAAGACAATAGAATAACTTTGTAGGGAAGTAACACCTGTGGAGTAAGGTGAAGCCATACCTGCAGAGGAGGTTTAGATTATATCAATAACAGATTTGGGAAGAGCCCAGTTTGGACAAAACGAAGGCAGTTTTTCCCTCTAAAAAATGCCGCTTGGCTCGGGCACCCTTGCAGCCTCACAGAGGTGCAGGCAGCACATACCTGCATGAGGGAGACACCGAGGAGTAACTCCGTCGGGAAGCCAAGGTACAGAGGAGACTCCTGACCTCCTCTAGCACTGGACATGTCCCAGGAGGCCGTGCCAGAAGCCTTCCTGCGGCCCGGCGGGTGCTGCCCGTGTTCCCGAGGCACGGCTCACCGGCCTCCCCTCACGCCGGGGCGGGAAAGGGGGCGATGGGGGAGGGGTGCCCGTTCCGGGGGGGCTCCTTTTAAAGCTGCCCGGCCCCACCCCCTGGCCCCGCCCC
>WEIU01022079.1:109888-152912 GCA_013389925.1 Aegithalos caudatus
ATGCGGCCGCGGGGCTCGGCCGAGGATGGAGACCGATGGCTCGCCCGTCTCTGCGGCACCGTGCAGCGCCCGTGGAGCCTGACCGGAGACTGACCTGGAGACTGACTCGGCCCCGTTTGGACTCGGTGGAACTGCGGTATCTTCTTTTCCCCCCGGTTGTTCCTCAAAAGGGAATTTTCTGGCTTCGTTTTCTTCCTCACCAGGGCTAGCTTCTCCCTTTGAACCCGCATTGAATTCCTGCGCTGTTTATGCCAGTCTGTTACCTATACAAGGATATCGGTGTCCAAAATTCCTCGCTATTTACAGGATCAGCTGGGAACAATACGAATTTAGAGGCTGTAATCCATTGTTGAAGTAAAAACAGTTTTGTTTAACGATGAGCATAAACTTATTTAAAATATGTGGAAGGTAAATTGACTTGTTTACTATATTAAAATATTTTCCCAATATGAAAGTCTCTGTAACGACGTATGTTCTCTTCGGTTGTGGGAGGAGGAATGCTGAACTGGAAGGGGTCTGAGTAACAAAAATTTGGCCACTGCAATGGGTAATTGTGGTATGTAATGTTGATTCATTTGTCATTGGTCTCCGTAGGTGAGGCTGGAGAAACCTCTGTACGTGGCTAATTGTGGAAAAGAAGCAGTGGTGCTGGAAAGGTTTGATGTGTGCTGGCAGAGCAGGTGGAGCTGTGGCGGTGGGTGCTGGTGGGCTCTGAGCTGCAGCGTGGTTGTAACCTCGTGCTGCTGCCTGCGAGGGGTGGCAGCGCTTACAGATCCTCCCCGCACCTCTGGGGCATGCGGGACCAGGGTAGGTCTGGGCCAGGCAACTCCTTGTGTGCCCCGGGAAGGCTCTTCTCCCAGCTCCATGGTTTCCTGCCCTGTGGTCCTCAGAAATCTTCTATTCCGTGATGAGCAGGGTGAAAAAAAATGGCCTTTAATGACTCTGGGATGTGGGATATAATCTAAGAAACCTTAAGAGCCATGTTGTTCGAAGCTGCTGCTTTCCAGATGGATGGATTCAGCTGAATCTGTGAGGCTGCCAGGCTGTGCTGCATCCCTAGGAAAGAATCACAGCAGTTCAGATTCCTTCTGCTGAGGGATGTAAACGTGCTGTAACGTGGCGTACGTATTTCAGTTGTGCAGATCACAAAGGTGCCATAAAATACGGCACTCAGCTGCTTGGAAAGAGCTGTCTGGTATCAAAATCAGAGTTTGGGACTGTGGCGGTTTGTTAAGGCTGCATCATCAGCTGGGCATTGCTTTTACAGCATCTGTGCAAGGCAGAACCAGGAGCAGAGGGCTTGCAGGGAGAAATGAGGTGAAAGGAGAGTGATCTTCTTTGTGATCTTCTTTTCACCCTCCTTTCCAGTTTTCTGGGGAGCGTGCAGGGAAGGCTTTGTGTTTTGGGAACAAAAAGCTGGTGGGAAGGACAAAAGGATCCCGCTTAGTCACTTTAGCCAAAATCATGGGATCACTGCCACCCTCCTGCAGGGCAGGTGGACGATCTGGAAGCACTGAGTCAGCAGATGGGTGCCCTGCAGCCGTCACCTCCCAGGCTGCTTCTCTGCTCTCCCTGTTCCTGCACGGGGCGGGGGGAAGGTTGAGTGTCCCGGAGCAGCACTGGCTCCTGGCCCCTCGGGTGTCTGTTCTGTGACTGGGGGATCGTGTTCCTTTGGTGGTTCGGCCTGCAGCACGTGGATCCCTTTCCAGAGGGCTCATCACGCCCATGGTGGTTCCGGGTCCCGGTGACAACAATGCCATTTGCTGGCCTTTGGATACACCTCTGGTTGTGGGGGAAAGTTCTTGCAGCTCCCTGGGGGAGGAATGAGTGACAGAGAAACCCAGCTCATTGTGGTGCCAGTTGAGTTTAGTCTGCTCCTTGGCTCGGGTGCTAAATGCAGATCCAGTTGGGAAGCGTCTCTGAGAAGGAGCTTGTGTTTAACTTGTAAAACCTTCGGAGATAAATAAAGCTGCGTGCAATGACATGGATGCTGGGATTTCTCTGCTGCTAGCCTGCAGCTTGGAGCTGGTGACTCCGGCGGCTCCGAACGGTGCATCCAATGTGTGCTGAGTGCCCGGGGCCTCCTGGCATCCTTCACTTTAACTACAATTGCTCTCAGAAGACTAATAGAGCCTGGCTGTGTGGTGCAGAGGGGAGAGGAAGTGAATGGAATTAAATGGGCTGCGTGGCCCTCTTCCAACCTGTCGTGTAACTGCTGAGAGACGCCTTGTACTCGGGAGCAGGAACAACCTAAAGCTCTTTACCTGGTTTGTGGTCTTGGTAGCAAAGGATCTCTGGGACAGAGACAGTGCTCAGATCCGCCGGATCAAAGGGAACAGGCCCTTCACTGATGGCTGCCTCCCCTTCTGGTGCTAAAAATAGTTGATGAGCCAGTATGAGGATGGTTGTGGCTGTCTGCATTCCTGTATAAAAGTGCAGGCTTAGTGAGTTCCCAGACTGTGTTTTTGCATCTTCTCCTCTGCTGACAAACAGATTTCAGTGAAATGCTGCTATTTCTGTACCTCTTACTACTGGCTTTGGGGCATCCTGGGGCTTCACTCCGGTTTTACTGAGTGTGCAAGGGAGGGGAAGCTGCCTGGGGAAGATGCAGAAGGGTTGTGGGCTGCCGGCCTAATGGCCAGGGAGCTTTGGTGATTTCAGCAGCCTGGTTTTCCAAATCTTCTGGACCCATATTCTTCAGCTACAATCTTTTCTCTATCCCTTTCCTAGCCAGGAATCACAGCCCTCCAGAGGCAGATGTGTTCCTGTTGGGATGCCGTTGCCAGCCTGTGATGAGCCCGTTGCTGTGCTTCTTACTCTCATCATGACAGGCTGTCGAAGAAATCAGTGACGAAGTGTACTTTGCAAATACTCTAGTAGCAAAAATGGTTCATCTGGACTGGTTTCTAGGTGGAAGCTAACTTAAAATTCAGGGCACTAGGGATTTCTTGGGAAGTAGATTGCCTGCAATAGATACTTGGACTGGGAGTTTTTGCATTATGTTGCCAGTGTTGTACTGAGACAGTCATCTGCATCTCAACAGAATTGCTTTAGTGTCCTAAAATGGTGCAGTCACCAGTCTGGGGTAAAGCTGAGGTTTAAAAGGCAGATGGTTGTGTCGTCTGTTGTGTTACTTCAGCTCCAGTTCACCCTTTCCCTTCATTGCTCCTCAAAAAAATAATAAAATTCAGGTTCACTTAGTGTGATTATATCAGGCAAGACAGGGCACAGGGTAGTGTGTTGCTTCCTAGGCAGGAATGACTGCAACCTTGTGATTCAAGATGTTTATTCCTTGGAATTACTGGGAAGGGTTATTCCCTTCACACAACTGCTGTCCTGCATGTCACCTGCCAGCATTCCCAGTGTGTGCATTCCCAGCTGTGCCACATTCCCAGTGTGTGCATTCCCAGCTGTGCCACATTCCCAGTGTGTGCATGTTGGTGAGGAAGGGAGCTGTCTCGGAGTCAGTTGGATGAAGGAGATACTCAAATGTGAGTGAAATACCTTAAAGCCTTTTGCTTTTGTAATAGACATCTAATAGCTGCCCTCAGCCCGGGCACACTGGTTTTGTCCCAATGAGCCCAGTTTGTCCAAGGAGAGCATCTAGTGTAACTCACGTGCAGAGGGACCAGAAGAAAGGGAAATAGCAGGAAAAAGAGTTACTGGAGCATGTAATCTGCTCCAGCAGCTGGCTCACGTTCCCATCTCTAAAAGCTCTCCTTTCTCCATGCGCCTTCTCTTGCGGGCTCATCTGATGCAATGCACGTCATCTTAATCCCAGATTCCTGTGCAGTATTTCTGACAAGGAATCTTGGCTTAATCCCTGAGCGTAGCTGAAAAGCAGTTATGTGGTGTGCTGATGATAAAATCAGTGGCTGCTTCTGGGCATCAGGGATTTCACTCAGAGAAGTCAAAGCTGATCTCGGTGGGCTGCTCAGGGCGGTGTTACCAACTGCTGGCTCTGAGCCCTGGAGCTGCTGGAGCACACGGAGCGGGGAATGGTGTAAGGAACAGTCATAGCCAAGCCAGAGCATGAGATGCTAAGGAGATGAAGCTTGGCTTGTGGCTGTTCCACAGGTGTTCAGAGGCAGTTTTGGGGAAAGCTGGCCAGGTGCTGTGTCACTGCACCAGAATGGTGTGAGCAGGAATCAGCCACAGACTTCCCAGTGTTGCCTGCCAGTGCTGCAGAGCCTGGGAGCTGGCTGAGTTGTTGCTGTACAACCTTTCCAGGGAAGGCAGCCGGCAATGTCCTGAACTTTCCAGCAGTGCTGTATCCTGCTGCTGCTCTGGGCTTCTCATTGACCTGAAAAGCACTAATTACCTTATTATGCACTTAAAATACAAAATTGATGGCTAAGTGGCAATGCCCTCTGCCACTTGCAACCAGTTTATCTGGAGGGAGACTGTTGCAGGAAAACCAGTGAAATTTTCTGTTATTTTTATATCTAGAGACTCTGTCTTGGGCCTTACTGATTAGTGGCCTTTGTGTATGGTCCTGCTGCAGGTATTGGACTTGCTGAGGTAGGAATGGAGAAGCGCAACTGCTGTCAGGATTTTATGTTATTGCCTCCTTCAGCAATTGCTTTGGAAACAAGTATCTCCAACTTCATCCAAATGTATTTTTGTGCTTAGCTTGAAGTTTTTAAAATTAACTACTTTATGCAAGAGTTGACTCACTAGTCTGGGATCACTTCTGATAGTTTTAGCTACAGAGTTGCTGTGTTGAAATTGATTGCAAATTTTTAAGGAAAAGAACAGTGTCTAGTGGCCAGCTGATCCTTTGGTTTGAAGGAAAAAGCATTCTGCCTGGGAGTGCTGCTCCTTCCCTTGTGTCTGGAAAAGTTGGAACAATTTCCACCAAATCCCTGAGCTACCAGCCACTGCGGGGAGGCAGGTGACTCTGAAGTCTGTGAGCTGCCCTTACATTTGCTTGCAAGAAAAATGCAGTGGTGATGAGGTGGTGGCTCTGATGCCTCAATGAAAAAGTGATCCTCATCTTCCTGGCATTGCTGCAGGGAGCTTTTGTGGTGAGGAAGCTGAGCTAGCCCAGGAGTCCAGTTCTTCCCAAAGGAATCAGTGCTCTGAACTGGAGCTATTGCTCTAAAAGCAGAGATTACTGAATCAGTTTGGAAATCTCTACATGTGCAACTGAGAAACAGTAAGAAACAGGAGGCTTTTCCTCATTCCAGCTTTTATTTCATATAAATAATCCCTCTACATCAGATTTTTCCACTTTTCAGTTTTTGCTCTTACCATAAAGAAGAAACAGCTAAGCCACAGTTGTCTGAAAAACCACAACCCAGGCACCAAACAAAGTGCATTGAGCAAAGTGTTAATGAGCAGGAAAAAATACACTTAGAACAGGCACAACCTGTCCAGTCCCATCCCTGGGGCCTGGATCAGACTCGCTCCTTCCTGGGCATCATTACCTGCAAAGTCACTTGGAAGAAAGGGAAAAAAGGAGGGAAGGGAGGACTGGTGATGGTTTTCCTTTCAGAATGGAGTCTAGAGCAGTAAGGTTTTTTATCTCTTCAACACAGTACTGGACCAGGGCAATGTAAAAATCCTGCCTGGCCATGTGTCCAACTGCTCCTGGGGTGCAACAGCTCTTGAGCTGAGGCTGTGTGTTCCATGGACCATGAAGCAAGCTGGGAAATGCTGGTAATGACTCAGTCTGACTGGACCAAGAGTCAGGTCAGAGACCTGATGTACAAAATAATAATAAATTAAAAAACAAAACAATTGCAAGCAGGTTTTTGAGCCAGTCAGATAAGGAAAATCAGCCTTTAACAGTGATGGAGAAGCTCCAGAACCTGGAGCAGTTTTACAATCTTCTATTTATCTGTTATTTTATCTGTTGGATAAGTCCAAATAAACCCAGTCTGGGCTTTGGTGGGGTGGAGATGTTTCTACTGATAAAACACAAAAGCTGCACGCTCTGTTTCTTGATAATACCTGGTGTGATGCCAGTAAAGTCCCCTGAATTTGGCACAGGGAGGAAATTCCCAAGCTTGTGCTTCATGATAGGTGTCACGGGTCTAAGTCACATGGAAAAGCAAATGTTTGTCTGTGCAAATATTAGTTTATTAAAGCAGCATAGATAGTATTTCAGTCCACACGTGCCAACCTGATCTCCAGGGCAGCCTGCCAACCTGGTCAGCCAACATATCCTGCAGGACATTCCAGGCAGTCTCCACACATACCTGTATCAGGGATGCTTACTCTGGCATCAAATTTTAGAGCAGCACCTTGAAGTGGGAGAGGGAGATGCTCACTCTGCTCTGTCATTCAGATGTCAGAAATTATGTTGTGTTATTCCTTGTGTCTTCTCCTTAACTGGTAGCTCAATTCCAGCTGGGTCCTAGCTTGCTGTAACTGGGAAGTCAAGCACCTGGAATTCCTGCACATTTGTGCTTGTAAAGCTCCTCCAGATCCTCCATTTGAAAGGTATCTTTAAGGCCAGGTCAGAAGGTCTGCAGGGCAGCTTAGAGAGGATTCCTACTCTTTTATTCAAACACAAGGCTATGGAAGGCACAACCAGGAAGGTGAAAATGTTTGATATGAAGTCTTAGACCTCCAGCTCCAGTTTGGCCTGGGTCCTGCTGCCAACTGCTTTGGGCAGTGCTGTGGAGGAGGAAGATGATTGTGCTGTCCCCCTCCTTGCTGTGCTGCAGGGATGCCCAGTTACGCTTGGGAAGGGGGCACGGAGTTTGCTGAGTTATGCACACACCTGGTCACCCGAGCAGCCGCCTTCCTTGGCACAGAGCACTGTCCTGATGAGCTCCTCAGCCCCTAGAAAGGGAGGAGAGCTGGAGGCTCTTCAAGGAGGAGGTGCTGGGGTTGATCTGTGCTTGTCAGAAGCGCTCCATCCATCGATCCATCCATCCCACTCACGCCCCGCAGCCCCTGCCACTACCATACACCTCTGCCAACACTTCAACCACGTGCAAACCACTAGTACAAGAACTCTGAACACAACTTCTTCACCCACCTACGGACCTACACCCTAACACCTCACCCCTCTGCTTTGCCAGTCACCTCTTCCTGCTGTTCCAGTTGCTGGCACAGCCCCTGGCACATGCCTCCAGCCTTTGGGGAAAAAACGGGGGGTGTGCCCAGAAACCCAAGCCGTAAGTTTAAAAAGAATTAGTCATTAAATAAAATAAAGTGCATCAGGTAGACATTTCCTTGTCTTGTCACGCAGCTGCAATATATGCCAAACAAATAGATAAGTGATGGTGTTTTCTCTGTAGGGTGGGAGTGTGTGCACCCTTCCCTGTCCTTTGACACACGGATAGGGAAGGGGGATGCCAAGAACTAAGGGTGGGGTGGTGATGGGGACCCCACATGTTGTGAATGGTGCTGCAGGGCACTGGGCAGGTGCTGGAAGCTGATTTCACAGAAGGTAAAAGAGTGAGGACAAACTTCTGCTCCTCTTCTCCACCGCCTCAGCACGTTATCCTGAGAAACGAGAGCAGAGACAGCCGCGGATTATCAGTCTCCAGGGAACTGCTGAGCTGTAAATTAAAATGTCTGCTGAGTTCCACCCTGCCCTTCCTGCACGGCTGGGGCTGCTTGGGAGGCACCACTGAGGCATAACCCAGATACCTGCTGCCAAATCCAACAGGAGCAGTGGGGGCTCTGTAGCCCAGGGGACGAGCTGACTCTACCAGTCTGGATTAAACACTCTCAAGTCCCCCTCTGGGATGGATACATCAACTTTGCTCTTTCCTTATATCTCAGTAACAACAAACCTGACGTGTTCATGTGTGTGCTGGTTCAGAACCCGGAGCACCAAGAGAAGAGGCTGATTTCAGGTAGGGTTTTGTGATCCTTCCTGGTGAACCCGACCTGGGCATGCAGCACTTGTGAACCCCAAGGGCAGAGGCTGAATCAGCTTTTCCTGATGAAAAACTGTTCTATGAGGGGAGCCTGCTGTCCTAGAGCTGCTTCCAGACCCAGACATGCTGACTTTATTTGGGAAAGGCAGACTTTTTATTCTTTTCTGTGAGGAGACATTGTGGAGAGACAACTAGATATGGTGCTGAAGGCAATCTTGCTCTCTTGATATCTTGGAAGTGTTAATTATCCAAGAGTGAGAACAGCCTTGCTCTTCCAGCTCTGGGTGTGATAAAGAGTGAGGGAGCTGGGAGGGAGTCAGAGCCTGCTGGCCATGCTGAGGAGGAAGGGACAGGAGATCGTGTGAGGGACAGAAAGGGTGAGATGCTGTACATGGGACAGACAGGGTTAGGTGGCCGGGATAGGGGCAGGAGGGAGCCAGCCAGAACTGGAGAAGGAAGAGAGAAAGAGCCAGAGCTGCATGGAGCTGCCCATAGGATTGCAACAGAGAAAAGGTATGAGAAACTTCTAGATAACAAGGTGCTGATACTCAAAGTCTAATGAAGTTTTATTGAAGCACTCTTTTGAGTGTTGTGGCCGTCTCAACAACCACACTTTTGTAGTTGCCAGATCCTTGGATGTTGCTCAGAATTACTGAGCTGGCATTTTCCTGCATCCATGTTTAAATCCGCAGATCTGCCTTTTGCTGGTGCAGATTTCAGCACTCAAAGCTGCCAAGAAAGGTCAGGGAAGGGGATATAAAAAAAAAGAGATGAAATCCTGCAAAGGCAGGAGAGGCCACAGGAAGCTTGGCTTGCATAAAAAAGAAACTTCTCAAGGAATCATCTAAAGACACAGCCATGGATATTTAGTAAGGAACTGCACTGAAATCAGACCTGAGGTGCTGACACAACTGATGCTGTGTACAGCTGAGATGAGATTGTTGCTGGAGACTTAATTCCTTCTCCTGTCTGTGTCCTGCTGCCAAGGGCTGCTCAATGCTGTTGGAGCACACTGGGATTTAATGGGACTGGGAAGGGCCAGTAGCAGAATGTCAGTCACACTTGGTGGTCCAGATACTGTAAAGTAATCTGGTTTATGAGTCTGAGCTGACTCCAGCACGAGTTCTCCCTATTGTGGATCTATTTGATCACTGATGCTTTCAGAAGGCTCTGACTGTGTTTCAGTGCTGGGAGACAATTCCCTTTCCTACTTTGCAGTATTATCCTTTCAATACAGACACCTTCTTCGCATGCATGAGTGAATCTTTACAGCCAAGACACCTGTGGGCTTCTAAGTCATTATTTCTCTTGGTAATTAGCCAGAGTGATTAGCCTGTCTCACATTTCCCCCTGTACCCTCCTCCCTATATGTAGCTCCAGCTGTGGGCTGGCTGTGAGCTGGGGCAGCAATGCCCCTTATACTGCCTGGGTTCTGCCAGCAGAGTGGGAATTCTGTGGTGGCAGAATTCCCTCTGTGTGTCAGTGTCACAGGAGAGGACTGTTGCAGATCACCACTGTCTGTCTCACACCTCCCAGCCTGGCTGACTGGGGGATGTCACTGGGATGGCTTTTCACAGCCAAGCCAACAGCGGGGCCTTGTGGCACCTACTGGTTGGGCCCCACGTGATGAGGGTTGTGCAGAATTCCCTGAAGCTGCAGCTGAACATAGCTGATGAAGGTCTGGGATAACAGGAATAACTGTGGGATACAAGAGTGGCTCCATTCCCGGTGTTTGGAATGGCAGCAGCTTGCCCAACAGAGCCCTGAGTTATGTTTAGACATAAGCTCCAGAAAATGGCCCTCAGGATTCAGCCGTGGAGAGCTTCAAGTGCTCTGACAGGTAGCTACCTTTTCCTAATTTTCCCATATTTATTCCTGGGCTTCTCCAATATGTTGGTCCCTGCCCAGCATTGTGTTCTGGCTTGGATGTTTCTCTCCCTTCGCTGGTGTTCACTACCCACATATTTAGAGAGATCACAATCCCACTGCTTTCTGCCTTCATTTTCCTAGACTAAACAACATTCTCTCAAAAGCCCTGGAGCCTTCCCTGTGTGTCCTTAGTCTCTTGCACCATTCTCACAGAATCCTGGTGTTTTCCAGTGTTAACACTGTCCTCCCATGTTGTGCCATCACTCCAGAGATATGGAGACAACTATGTCAAGTCCCACTCCCTGACTCTGCATAAAGACTAAGCTCTCCACTTAGGTGGTACTCAAGAGTTTCTCTGGGAATCTAAAATGCCCATGGCATGATGATGGGCTCCAGAGGGTGGTGTGGGCTGCAGGAAGGACCAGGGAAGCCAGTGCTATTCAAGGCAAGCCCTTGGCCCTTCCAGTCCTAGGCCAACTCTCCAAACATACCAGCAGATGGTATCTTCCTGTCTCCTGAACCTCAAGGAAGCTGGTTGTTCTGTTTTGGGAAGTGCTGGTTTCTGCTTGTGCTGTTTCCTGCACCAACCTTGGGCGCTGGTTTGCATCAGAGCCGACCTCTGCTGACCTCCTCCGTCCTGCAGCACTCAGGCCCTGCCTGCCCCACTCCGTTTACGTCAGCCAGTGCTGCAAGGTCAGATCCCTGGAGCTGCTCTGGAAATCTACCCCCAGCTGCATTTTCTCTAAAGATGTTAAGATTAATTTTCTCAAGAGAATTCAGGGAAAAGCTTCTGTGGTTTTTGTGTATCGTTTACTTCTCTGGGACTTGTTGGACAATCTCCAGGGATTCCAGTCCTGCACTTCAAGTAAATATTTATTCCTTGTTATTTGAAGCGAAGGATGAAAGCCCCACCACACTCTTTGCACAGCATCTCCCACTGATTTGAAGGTGCTGGAGATTTTTAGTGCCATAAATAGACGTTGGGAGGGGGAGTTGTGAAACCCATGTGGTGGCTGCACGGGGCCGCAGTTGTGCAGGAAGAAGGGATGTGAGATCTGCATTTAATGTGAGCAGGACATGAGCCCCCCCAGAGCCCCCGAGCAGGGCAAGGGGCCAGCACATCATTATCACTGAGTACAGATGTTTCCAGCTGTTAAGATACCTGCTGAGCTCTGAAGTGGACTCAAGAGCCCTATTACCAAACCATGGGAATCTCCATTGCTGAGATGAAAATGGACTACTCCAATTTTCTGTTTCCTCTTAGTTGGTGTCTAATTAAAGTTATCCTGGGTGACCAAAGTAGTCATTAATTTCTTTATCCTCTAATTTGGTGGGAATTTTGGTAGATTGGAGAGGCGTGGCTGGATACTAATCTCCCACTATGTCTATCCAGGTGTTTCATAACATTCTCCTAAATGCTGTTGGAATTAATTTTCCTCACTTGAAGGAATTTTAGTTCAAACATAGAACCAGCTCCTGCTGGTTCTTGATGTTTTGTCTGTTTTAAATCACTATGACACTTGCACTTCTCCCTGCCTTTTGTATGGATTGGATTATAGGGAAAGTCTTTGTTAGCAGCTTAGCCACTTCATCCCTAAGCTCATTTGCACCTCTGGGAGGAATACTGAGCAACACCGGGAGACACACTGCTGTGTAGGGTCTGCAGAAAATCTTCTGGAATGCAGGAGAGGCACTTGGGGGGCATCTGCCTGCCTGGCTCTGAGCAGCTCGCTGCCACAGGTGCCTGCTTATGGAATAGAGCTGCTGACTCTGTGAAGGAGAGAGGCAGGAGTATCCTGAGAGCCACTCATTCTAGGCAAGCTGGATTGTGTTCTGGAAACGTTTGTCTCTGTTTAGTGTGATTCCTGCTCTGTGGGACATTGCCTGGAAAAAACACACCTTGCAAAGAGCCCTCACCCTCTCTCCTTTCCCCTTCCTCCTAATTTCTACCTTAACTTTGTGCTTGTCATCCTTTGTTCCTTCTCCTGGCTTTGCATTTTCCTTGATGGAAGAAAATTGTTTGTTTGTGTAAAAATTGGAGCATTGCTCCATAACCAGTTCTGTTCTCCCTCCCTTCTGTTTGGTTCATGGGCCTTTGCACCAGGAATCATTTATACACTGCCCTGCACATTAGTGTTACCATCTGTAATTCAAAGTGTAGCACTCACAGACCTTCTGCTGGGAAGAGAATCCCACACAGAATCAACCTTCTCCCAAGCTCTGCCCACGAGGCGGGCCCCTGTGGCTTTGTAAGTGTTTTGGGGAAGGACCATTCTAACCTCAAGTTGTGATCACCCCAGAGACAGAAATAAACTCATCCCACTGAGGTTATCCCCCTCATCCTTTCTAAGGTCATAATTTCCCAGGAATACATCAGTATGTACCCTAACTAATGTGTGTCATCAACCAACTTCAGCAGCCCAGTTTTCTGCCCAAATTTTTCTGTCTGACTTCCCATTCCTTCCCCACCCATTCCAGGACAGGCCTTTGGGATCCACAGATTTAATTACCTTAGGATCCATAGCACTGCTAATGAACATTACTGAACAGTTATCTGGTACGATGCCATTGTACCACGGAAAATGGAGTTGGGGCCCTTACTATGGCTGAGAGCATTAATAGATGACTCACCTTATCTCTCAGGCAAGCCCGTGCAATCTGCTAGTTGTGAGTGTCCCCACTGTCCTTGTCCTTGATGTCCTCAGGCTGGTCCCCTTCCCCAGACTGAGATTTTGCCGTGTCCTGCTCAGGCACAACAGTCTTGTCAGAGCTGGCTTTCCCTGGGGGTGAAGGCTCCTGGTGTTCAGTGCCTTCAGCATCTTCACTTCCTTTCAGTGCAAGTGCTTGTCCCTCAAGAGCAGTGGTTTGGGTCACTTCTTCCCCTCCTTTGCTCACCAGCTGTCCTTGATCTGCATCCAGTCTGTCTCCCGCTGCTGTGTCGAGCTTTTCTCCGTGGCCGTTGGAAGAGTTCTCAGAGGGCTCCTGTTCCAAAGCTGGCTGTTTCTCCAATCCAGCTCCATCTACATTCGCTCCCACGGGCAGTGACAAGGTCTCCTCGCTGCCAGGCCTGGTGCCTTGCTCAGTGCTCTGAAGGCTGCTCAGTGAAGCAGTGCTGTCAGTGTCAGTGCTCTCCTTCTCCTGGGAGATGTCAGCAGTGCCAGGCGTCCCACTGGCATCTTCCCCAACACTTTCCTCGCTTGGCTTGGGCCCTGGCTCTGAGTCCCCGGTGCTGGCCACAGATACCTCTGTGGTGCAGCCCCTCATTCCCCTCTGCTCCTCCTGGCCATTCTGGGCAGGCTGAACCTTCCCACTTTGCAGCCACTGTGAGGGGGAGGCCCCGTGATCCTGGAGGCTTGGCTGTTTCCCCTTTTCCTCCAGCTCAGCTGTGTAGTTCTCTTCCATCCCTTCATCACCTCTGCTCTTCTTCCTGTCCATACCAAGGCTCCTCTGAGAAACAAAGGACATACTGAGTTCAGCTTATTGAAACACCTGTATATTGTACTTCTTGGCTGTGATGGGTCTGAAAACCTGAGGAAAAAGGATGTAAAAGGATATAGGTAGGGAATGTTCAGGGACCAGAGTGGGTGAGGTGGTTGTGCTGACAGAGGGTCAGTGTGAGCAGTGAAGCTGTTGTCACACCAGGCCATGTGAGTAGTGTTAGTGACAAGTACAGTTAGCCAAAAACAGAGGTCTCCCAGCTCTGGAATGGATTAGATTCCAGTTTTCCTGATAGTGCATGTGTTGAGAAAACTCAGCTGCCAGCCTGCAACTCAGGAACTCACCTGGCCATCAAGGTCATCCTTCAGAAGAGATATGTCCTCGCCTTCTTTTGCATCCCATCTGTCAAGAAAAAGTAATCAGAATTTAGGCCTTGAAGTGCTTACCAAGCCAGTGTCCCCTGCCTGACACCCAGATAGGGATTCCTTCCAGGGCCATGTATTCCTTGTCTGAGCCTCTTGTCCAGGCCTATCCAGAGACACTCATTTGAGATCACTAAAGCTTAATCAATTGGTTGTTGTAATTCTAACTGTAATGAAGACATAAACTCCAATTGTCAGAACAGACAGTTGAGTAAGACTAAGAAGACAGAGTTTTCTTGTGCTGATGCCTGCCCCAGTCTGGTCCTGCTTGCCTGACAGTGCCCAAGTGTCCCAGGTCTCCACAGCAGCAGACACAGAGGCAGATACTGAAGGCTAAAATTACTTTGAAGAAGCTTGGAATTCAGAGACTATTTACAAGGGCCTGCAGTGACAGGACAAGGGCCAATGGCCTCCCACTGACAAAGGGCAGCATTAGGTGGGATATGCTTCCATGTGAGGGTGGTGAGGCCCTGGCACAGGTTGCCTCTTCATAGTTAGGCAGGGAGTGAGACATGGAC
This sequence comes from Aegithalos caudatus, assembly GCA_013389925.1. Lineage (NCBI taxonomy): Eukaryota > Metazoa > Chordata > Aves > Passeriformes > Aegithalidae > Aegithalos > Aegithalos caudatus. The sequence goes on from WEIU01022079.1 coordinate 123,977, forward strand.
ATGCACACCACAGCAGTGCTGCCAACTCCTCACCTTCTGGCTCTGCCTGTCAATCTGTCCTTCCCCTTGGCTCGGCTGCTCACAGCAGACACTGCTTTCGGACCAGGGTCGCTCACATTCACTCCATGATGTCCTCCACCTAGAAAACAGGTTGGAAATGCCATGCAAAAGCAGGCAGAAGCAGCTGATCCACCACTGAGGAGGTCTAGCACCCTCGTATCCTTGGAAAGGACCTCTGAGGTGGGAAGCCCTTGAAGCTGTATGCATACTGCACATACATTTTTTAAAGTAATAAAGACAAATTGAGAATTTAGGGTGTTTCCTGTATTTTTAAATTCCAAATTCTAATTCTAACTTTAAATTTTATTCCTTGGATACAGTCTTACTTGTGCTGTTCTTGGAAGACTTCTCCCCTGCACACAGCTATGAGAGCAGCTATGTGGTATGTTTCAAAAGGCTCTCCAAATCTGCAAGTGTCTGGAGAGAACACTCTCCCTGAGGGCTGTCAGAAGTGCTGGCATTCAGGGGGGTGACATAACACAATCCTGTAGTTTACTCACCTCTCCCGTCCGCAGGGGACCTGTGCTGGAATTTCCTTGCATTCCTTCCCCCTGCAAGGACACAAGAAGAGATGCACCAAAGTGAGTGAGGGTCTGTAATGGACAGGCAACAAAAAGCCTGATGTTCAAATAGGGTGTCACAAGGGAAAGCTTTATTTTGCCAGTCCATCTCCTGAGAAACAGGAGTCAGGATGGACTTATGCTAGTAAAGAAGCCAGCATGTGCCATAGGGATCAGAGATGATGTGCTCTGGAATAGGATTGCCTCTTACACGAGTGTGTGGGAAAGGAGGCAGGGCTGAGCCTCCACACTGTGTTGCACCAGGTTACAGAAGCCACTGCTCTCTCTGGAAAGATCCAAAGCTCTAGCACCCAGCTGCTCAAATCCCATCCCCCGAGCCCTCTGCCCAGCAGGGAGGGCTGAGCCCTCAGCTCAGAGGCGTTTGCCCAGGAAAGTAGAGCTTCACAGCCGACAGCCACGGCAGCTGCCGCGGCACTGGGATGCGCACGATCAGCGTTCACTAGCGTCAGGACAGAGTCTAGGTGTCCCTTGCCAACCTTTCTTATTGCTGGGATTATCCAAGGCTGGCTGCCCATCCTTAACAAAGTCCTCTTCAAACCTGCAGGTTAAAAACAGGCATTGTCAGACCTGGCATCCTCCTCCAGTGTGCAAAGCGTGGGCAGGAGCCCTTGGCACGATGCAAGCTCCGGCCTTTGGCCCTTGTGCACCTGCCCACAAGCAAACCTGTACAGGTTTCTCTCCAGCAGCTGAAGCTGCTGAAGCCTAACTGAGGCTGTGAGTAGTTCTGCCCCAAAAAAGAACCTCTAAAACCTTTACATCAGTATCCATGTGTATATATTAATTTTTATTAACATCCTGTAGAGGTAGTATAGCTGTACTACACTCAAATGCAGCTTCCCAAGCTTCCAAACACAATCTGAAGTAGCTTCAGGACTTGTCATCTCAAATCAGACCATTTGGTTGGCTTCTAGTCCTGCTTGTTTTATATTATGGCTTTTCTCTTAAAAATGGGTTTTTGGAAAAACAGTAGGGCTCAGGGCTGTCTTCCCATCAACACTCAGCACCCACTTAACTCAATTCACCCCTAATTATTGGGGTCTCAGAAAATGAAAATTGATGTGTTTGATTCCATTCCTCAGCCAAAAGACTGTCCCACCTACCTGTCCTGTACAAACTGTTGTATCACCAAACCTTTGTAAGAGTCCCGAACTCCACACCCTACCAGAAGCTTATCCAGCTATAGGTGCCAAATCATCCTCCAGAGATCTCTAGCTGGTGTGACCCAGCTGAACCAGCAGAGTCAGAGGGACAGCAGGGATTAAGGCAGGGATGTGTCCAGCCCCATTCCCAGCTGTCCTACATTGCTGTTCTCAGCATGGTCCCTGTATGACACAGGTGGCCTTTTGAAGTGACCCCCTTGCCCTGCAGTGCCTGAACATGCTCAGTTTATGGGGTGGGGAGGATTTAGACATGTTGGGCTCTCCTGTGCTTGAAAAGGACAAACAAGCAGGGGGCAGTGAGAGAACCTGTGGCCTAGTAAGGCAAGTTCATTCATCCACATTTCTGGAAGAGCCCCTATACCCTCGGGCCACTGGATTTGTTTGTGTGAAAATGGAAAGGATCCTCCAGACACAGACTGAGCCTTCATTCATGCTCCCATCCCTCTTTCAGTCCATATCCTGGCTGGAAAAAAGGCAGGCAATCTTTGTCAGCACATGGTATCCCCTCTCAGGAGAGCTTGTGTCAGGAAGAAAACATGAGAATCACTTTGATACAAGATCCCACTTATGGGCATGGTCTGGGGAGGAAGAGGCAGCAGTGTGGATTTGGTCAGGCACATGACAGCGTGGAATTGATAAGTATCTGCACAAGATCCCACCACTGGCTTTAGGCCTGCTGCAGGCAAAGCACCCTGGGACAGGGAAGGACCTACATGTGCTCTGACTTCTCCACATCCCAAGCTCGTCGCCACTCGCCCTTGGCATTCTTGTGACGTGCCAGGCGCTCCAGGTCAATCTGGTCTCGCTCCCTCTTCCAGCGGATGTACTCCGAGCGCTCCCGGCCAGTCATGGGGAAACTCGGGTCTCCAGAGCTCTTCTGGACTTGCTTCGCACCATCCTGGTGGAGGGAAAAGAGCTTATGGTTAATAAAACTGTCTGAAAGAGCTGCATTCAGGGTACTTTATACTGCCACCACCACAAATGCTCAGGAATATTTGGAAACAACTTGGGACCAGGTCAGCTCCTTTCTCTGAAGTGATGTGGGCACACCAGGACTCTGCTTTACCCAAAGCCTAAATACACCAGGGCTGTTTGGCTCTACAGAAGGGAAAACCGAGGCAGGAACTTTTGCTAAGGTTTACTTATGGCCTACAGTCAGTTCCTGGAGTGCCTGCAACCTCTCAACAGGGTTTGAATGATGAGTCCCCCAACCTGAAGACTTTGGGATACATCAATCAAAGTCATGCCTGTAAAATCCTTCACAGTGAGAAGGCAGGGAAGGAAGCCAGCCTCCTGTGACCATCAGGCATCCACGTGAGCCCACAGTCCCAGAGCTGGAGCCAACCCTGTGCCTGACAGCAGCATTCCCAGAGCAAAGGAGCTCTTTACCTTCACTGCTGTCAGGTTCTTGGTTTATGGCTCCTCATGGCAGACTGGTTAAGGGCTGACACTGCTCAAAAATGTAAGGCTTAATGGAAAGAGAGTTCAGAACTGATGGAGCATGTGGGGGGGAAGTAGCCCAGCTGTCAGGTTAATGGATGAGGTGGAAGCAGGAGCTGACAGGCTGTGGTGTGTTGTCAAGCAACAGTGTGTAGGGAATAGCTTAGTGCAGAGCTGAGTCCTGGGGTGCTAATTACCAGCGGGTAATTCATCACCTCATACACGTGTCCTTCCATGCCAGCCACCCTCACACCTTCCCCAAAGAGGAATTAACTCCTCAGCCTTGCACTGTGGGTAGGAGAAGCAGCAGGAAGAAGGGACTGAAAGCTCTGTTACCAAGGTGACCCATCTGCGTAGGCCGGAGCTGGGATGGCACCAATTACTCCTCCATTCCTCAGCTGGCAGGAGCTGGGGACCTGACACCGTGTCCCCAAGGAGGCAGAGATGAAGTCCAGAGAAAGGCAAGGCACAGAAGGCTAAAGCCAGGGCAGGCACTGTCCCTCGGCTGGGGCACAGCCTGGGAATGCCCCCCACTGCTTCCAGCCCCACGGTAAGGCACATGGGTCCTGCCAGGATGGATCCTGATGCATCCATAAAGCCAAAAGCGAGGGAAGGCCTGAGGCTGATGGCTGTGCTCTCTTGTGGGGAGAAGCAGAAGTGGCTGGGGGCCCACAGAGCAGGAGGAGCCGGTCCCTCACCTCAATTACAGCATAGCTGTGGTTAGCTGGACCACAGGCTATTGTGCTCCCTCTTCCTGCTCTGAGGGGCTCAGCTGAAATTAGTGTCTAAGAGCCCATCTGTGTCCTCCTAATGAATCACACTGAGGTGGGGTTATTCTGTTTGTGCTCCATTAATTAAAGCATCTGCAGGCTCGAGGGAGCCAGCATGTCTCCAGGCTTTGCATTAAACAGTCAGTGGGAAGGCCTGTGCTTTAATTTACCTCCATCCTACTCAGCTCCTGCTGAAGTGAGGAGCTGTAGCTAATACAGCCTGAGCTTTTCAATCCACATTTCAATCCAAGGAAATGGTTTTGGGACAGCAACTAGCCAAAGCTGTGCTGCCACGGGGGTGAGTGAGCATGTTACCCTTCCTAAGATCCCTGTGGTTGTGTGAAGGGCTTGAACAGCCAAGTGTGGAGACAGGTCCCTGTCACCTTCCCAGTGCTGCTTGCTCCAGGTGTGTCAGCTTCTCAGCAAAGTTTTGGATGATGAGAGCGATGAACAGTGGGAGTCAGCTCAGAGCACAATGCTGCTTCACAGAATTACAGCATGGTTTGGGGCTGAAGAGACCTCAGAGGTCATCTTCCTTCAGGACTATGGTGGGGAGGCACATTCTACTGGTTTTCCCTTCCAAGACAAGGGTCCCCCACAGAGGGCCCTGGGCCCACTCACCTTCCAGCTGTGCTCACTTTCTGGGCCTCTGTCACTCTCTGATCTCCTCTTCTCTGCTGCTCTCCGCTCTTCTGCCTGCAAGAGAACAGACACAGGAATTAATTCAAGGATTAAGCAAGGATTCCTGGCAGGGGAATCAGGACTTGGACCTATGCTGACTAGGACATGTAAGAACTTCTCAGCAAAAGAGGAAGGATTGTTTCTGGGGCCCCCAATCAAATTGATGTAGGAAAAAAAAAAAAAAAAGCCAGAAAGCAAGGGGTACATGAGAAAAGCATTCACACAAGTCCCTCATTCTCCCAGGCTGGAAACAGAGTGGTGTCCTGCATGGTCCTGATTCTTTCCAAGGCAGACCAAGTTTCAGGTACTTTTACAGATTTGGGCCATTTTAGGATTCCACAGTACAAGATCTGGGAGCCTATCTGAGGTGCAGCTACAACCCAGCCTGGTCAAACTAGGAGTGATTTTAGTCCCTGGCAAACATGGCATCCTTCTACTCAGGCACATCCCTGCTCCCATGGGGTTAACCCATGCTGCCACCAGATTGGCAAGCTCTGCTCTAGTGTTGATATTCCCGTGCCTGGCAGGAGGTGACAATCAGCATCTGTTTCTTAGTGAGCTACAGACACCAAACATGGGCTGAGCCAGGGGTTCTCTGTCCCCACATGGGATGAATAATAGAGACAGAGCCACGTCAGAGGCCAGGGTGTGACTGCAGTGGGTCTAAACAAAACAGTCTGCAGAGCATAAAGGTCTTTTAGGAAAGGCTTCCTGCCTGGTTGGGCAGATACAGGGCTGTTGCTATGGGGGGCTGAGCTTGTCCTGCTGCCATTTTGCAGTGCCAAGCAGAACTGAAACACAAAGAGGAATGTGGCAGCACAAACTGCCGGCTCAGCCCTTCCAGAAAGTGGCAGCGTGGCAAGGTCCATCCCAGGCTGGAAACAGGACTTTTATTCCGTGCATTCACCAGACACAGCTTCAGTTTTACAGGGAAACTGAAGTCCTGATACCTGCAGCTCTGCCCAATCTCCTAAGGCAACTCATGCTGCTGCAGCTTGTTCTCATGTACCCCATGGAATCATGCAGGGAATGAGCTGGGGACGCATTTTTGGGGGGATTGCCCACACATGCTAAGTCTTAGGCAGGTGGGAAGTGTGGCCATAGAGTTCATGGACTGTCATTCCACTTGGTGCATGACAGCTTCACTGGTCTGACTAGCAGCTCCAGTACAGATTGAGATTTGTTCAAACAGATCCTTGGAAATAACAAGGAAAATGTTAGCTATACTGTCCTGGGATTTCTCAGCAAAGATTTGGGAAAGATGCAGAGGGGTCTGTGCTCAGAGAAGCTGCCCCTCACCATATGCTGGCTGTTGGAAAAGGGGATATGGTGATATGGTGAAAGATGACACTGGGGATTTATTTCAAAATGTTGCCATGAAAACTTATATAACCAAAAAATTGCTCCCTCTGGACTCAGAGTCACCTGCTCTGACAACTCTGTTTGAAGAAACCTGTAGTGAGAGAGGAATGAGTCTCTACAGTCCCAAACTGAGCTTTTACAGAGAGATTAAACAGCAGAAATCTGGAAGCTTTGCTCTCCCAGAGCCCTGCATCCCAGTGGCTGTTCCATTTGGAATGCTCGCTCATCAGTGCCCACCACAAACCCGGGTCACAGAGACCCTGCACATCCCTCCATCCTTTTACACCCTCACTGCAAGCCAGCTGCCTTTGGCCTTAGTCTGCTTCTATTTTTTGCTTCTCAGAAGGCATTGTGGAAAATTGAGAAGACCACAAAAATGTAGTTCTTTTGTACCAGGACAGCAGGTCTGAGCTGTGCAGAGAACAATCAGCTTGGCTCTTGCACTGGCTTAGGAGCAGAATTCCCATTATCCTGATGCCACAGAGATGCTGTTCCTGTTACCACACACCCAGGCCAAGAGGGAGAAAAACATGTTTTTCTTTTCTGTCTTCCTCTCTGCCCCCAAAATTAAGAAAAATTACATGGACATTGTCATTTCTAGTCTAACTGCTCCTGCAGAGCAGGAGGACAAAAAGCCTGAAGCAGTCAAGGAAGATTATGACTGTTTATCCTGAGGGTTCTGCCAAGATTTCTCAGTTTCTCAGTCCAGAACGGCCCAGGGTGGGGCCCAGGGTGGGGCAGAGCCTGCTCCGAACCAGCCCGGAGATCCCAAATGCCTTCTGCCACTGGGTCCTTCTGACTCCCTGGCACACATATTCCCAGCTAATGTCACTGTGTAGTGGTGACAATACTGATGCCATTATCCAGCCAAGCACTGGTTTGTACCAGCAGTTCTCCAGAAGCTTTGACAGGCTTCCACATCTCTGGGATAGTTCAATGCCTTCTTTTTTAAAAATGAGAACTCAGATGAGTTAAACAAACCTTTTGGTACCCACTTCTCCAGGCACGTGTCAGCACCACAACTGGCATTTTTTCTTGAAGAAATGAGGAGATTTTTGTAGGAGCTTAAAGCTGTTTTTCTAGTGCTCAGATTCCCCACTGGGCAGGATTTTTGAAACTAGTACATGAGAGGATTTTTTTTTGTAACTCTCTTTTGAAAAATCTGCCTCCTTAATTGTGCTGCCTGAAGGGAGCTAAAGACTTTTCAGCCACCCTCTCTGCCTATTTTCCCCTCCCATCTGCAATGTAAAAGCAAGTGTTTCTCCTGCCACAGGTCTGGTTCCTCTCCTCTGCAAGTACCAAGTCCAGCTCCTCTGTGTTAGTCCCTGAAAGCAGCTTTTGTATCTCTTGATTACAGTCATTTCTGATACACCATCCTGGGAAACTCTGTTAATAAAAGGACAATTTAAAAGCCCTGAAGCTCTATCAACTGCCCATTTAAAATATGATTTGTAACCTGTTAATTAACCATTGTGCTCCACTGGTCCTGGGCTGCTGGCTCCCAGCTCTAATGTACTAATGAGCCTGAAACACTGCCAAAGCATGGAGTGGCTTTTTAGGGCTAAAAATCAAGGATTTTCTCCAGCCCTACATGCAGGAGAGCCCTGAGGCAGGTTTAGGGGCAGCCAGGCAGAGATGGGTCCCAGATGTGGCACTTCCAAGCCAGCAGCAGCCCTGGAGGTCGTGAAGCTGCACCAGTAGAGCGTTGGGCTCTGCAAGGAGACAGGATAATTTGGTCCCTTCAGCCCCATGGGCTAACAGAGAGTGAAAGAGCTTTCTACTTATGGCACCGGGGCTGTGTTAGAAAAGGAGACCATGAAAGCATCTTTTCTCCCTTGCATTTCCTCTTTGGCAGCTCCTTGCCCAGCTGTGATGCAGTCTGGGACTGACAGCGTGGGGTTAGCCAGAAGCACCACGGGCAGCAAGAATGGGACTCTTTTTCTCTTTGGGTTTTTGTTTTGTTTGTTTGTTTTTTCTTTATTGAATTTCATCATGAATAAAAATAGAGAAAATGTGTGGTAATGAGAACACCCATCAAATACTGTAATAAGATAAACCTGACAAGTGCACAGAGGAGGAAGCAAATTCAATAGTGGCCAGGCTACTGGAGGGGGAGTGATGGATGTGATTCTTTCTTCTAGGCCTTTGTGGGAACCCCAAAAGAGCAGGGAACCAGTTGGGGCACGAGGTACAAAGGGCCAAAGGATGAATCATGCTGGGGTTAATGAGAGACTGAAAATTAATCCTTGAACTGGGGTCCCAGCTCAGGTTCTAACACATAGCTACCGAGCTGACACCAGTGATACCCCACCAGGCTCTCCAGCAGCTGATTGATTTGGGGATGAAAATGAAGTTTCTTTTTTAATAACTGATTAAAGGATAGAAAAGAAAAAATGGCAAGAAAATGGTGGTTTCCATGGCAGAAGATTAGCAGGAGTGTGTGTGCCACTGGAACATGTGCTGCTCAACATGCTCATAAATGGTCTGGAAAAGGAGCTGAAGAGAGGGATGACAGTTTGCTGATGATACTAAATCATCCAGGGCAAAGAATGTAATTTGCCCAGAAAGAGCTGCGAAAGATCTCTTGACATTGAATGCCTGCATCATAAAATTACAGCTGAAATTCAATATCAGTAATACAAAATAACTCATGCAGAGAAAAAAATGTCCTTTCTTGTATACACACACAGAGTAATGAGTCCTGAACTATGATTAACAGTCAGAAATAAAATTTTGGTATTACTGTGACTAGTTCCCTGAAAATGTTAGCTCAATTATTTAGGGGGAAAAAAAGCAAAGAAAATGCAAACTTGCTGGGAGAAGAATAGAGAACAAGCCAGAACATTGTTATGTCACTGAGTACATCCTGGAGAGCCCGCAGCTGGAATACCATGTGCAGTTCTGGTCTGCTTGTACTGAAAGAATATGGTAAAAATAACAAAAGCACAAATGGGGACAATGAGAATTATCAGAAATAAAGAACAGTCCTCAGCAGACAAGTCTAAATAGGGGCAATCTCTTAAGTTATGTGAGATAGCTGAAGGGAGATGTGAAACAGGTCGATAAAATCATTTGTGCTTTGGGAAGTGACCAGGGAATGATCTGTTCACTACTTCCCCTGATGCAGGAACAGCAAATGGAGCTGTCAGGGAACAAGGCTGGACCACTCTGGGATTCTAAGCTTCAATGAGTCTATAGCTTTAGCCAGTGCAGCCTTAGGCCTGCCCTCATACACACTCTGAATCCAGATGCTTTGAGGCCAGTGTGAGCAAGGCATTGCCAAAAACACATACATGGATGCTCAGTCTCAGATTTCATATTCCATAATGAAACTAGATGAGAGATGACCTTCCAGGGAAGTCCATGCACTTAGAAGAGGGCACAGGACCTAAAGCCAACCTCCTGGCAGTCCTCCTGATGCTCTCCTAGTACAGCCCCAACCTTGACAACCTCAGAGACGAGTGTTTAAGCAGGCCCAGCAGAGAACAGAAGACACTTTCCCAGCACATTACAGAAGTACATTTGACAACCTCAAGAGCAGGAACAGCACAGTCAGGTCAATCCCATTATATCCAGGAGTGCTGGTGATGCCTAGACTGAAGCAGACATGTCTGTCATGAGAACTTCTGGGGTCACCAGAGGCTCAATCAGGCAGCTCATGTGAGGTTTATGGCATTCAAAACGCTGCTTGGCAGCCACGAGAAAGGCACACCTGGGTTCCTGGAGCCTAGGTAAGCCCTGGGGAGGAGGAGAAGCTGAAGATGAATGTGGGTGGTAGCAGCAAATGGTTGGCACTACTCCAAAGAGGGGCTGCAGATGTCTCCCAGCATTCCTGGGTGTGTTGGGTAGCTACTCCAAGTATTTTCCTACACAGTCCTTGCTGACCCTGTTTGCTGCAAGCATTCTTCCTTATCTGTGAAAACTCCCAAAGAGGAAAACAGCACATGCCTCTGTGTGTTTAAAGAGAAAGGTATTTGTAAAGAAGTATTTGAAATATGTTTCAAAGATTAACAAAGCTCAGCCAGCTCACTCAGCAGGTGATGGCCGGGCACAGCAGGATGGTTCAGAAGCAGATATTGCCCAGCTCTGTTAGCATTTAAGTCGTGCAGTGAGTCAGGAGGGCACTGCTCCTGTCCCAGTCTGCTGTGTGCCTCCAAAGAGAAGCTGGTAAGAGAGGAGGTGAGATTCATGCCCTGTATCTGGCAGTGCTTTCATCAAACCTTCCAAAGCAGCATGGCAGGTTTATGAACTCACTGTGTTTAGGAGGCTTCTAGCTGTTAGCTAGGATCACTGGAGGGGAGGAAATATCGTGGCTTTCTTCCTTCACAGCGATGGAAGGCAGAGATAGGGAGATAAGCTGCAGTATTAACATACAGTGTCTCCCAACATCCCGTGGCTGGGCCCTCCTGATGGCAGCAGAAGTGGATGCCAGGGACAGGTTACAGGCCAGTCACCAGCACTGTACTTACCTTTTCCTTGTTATCCATGGTGATGGCAATCTGCATCCTCCTTCCCCGTCGGAAAGCCACCAAATGGTCCATCTCCTCCTCGCTCAGGTCCAGCGCCCGGCCCGGCCCAGGGAAGCTCTCGGCGCGTTTCTCACTGACGATCCTCTTACCCTGGAAGGCACAGGCTGAGTTAAGGACACCTCCATTAGCCCCCCTGGGAGAGTGGCCATCCCAAACTACAAAGGAATTTGGACTGGCAGGACAGAACATGAGGCAAACAGCCAGTCCCCTTGGCCTATAAAGCTGCCACCCCACTCTAAGGGATCTGTCATGTTACAGAGGTGTGTTTAGCTGAGCACAACATTGGCACGGTGGGATTTACCCTACTTGGATAATCTGCAGCATGAACACTGAGGGATGGTTTTATTTAAACTTGTGTCTGTGTCTTTGAAACAATGTGAGGTTGGCCCCTCCCCACACAACACATCCCAGTAAATTGGGAGGCTACCTTGGAGCATAAGCTTAGAAGGTGGAAGAGGAACAGTGAGGTTCTTTTTCTCCAACCTTGTCCACATAGCAGTTACTCCCCTGAAGTGTATCAGAACTTGGTAATTCATCATTTCATAGTCACTGTGTGTTTGTATTTCCAGAATTATTTATTCAGCAGTGGAATACTTAAGAAAAATTATATATAAACTCCTTGAGTAAGGGCAGTTTATACCTCTCAGATATTATTTACAGCTGTCTGTATCACTGTCATGATTTCACTACATGGATTTACATCTGGTTCTTATTTTGCTAATGATCTTTGTTGCTGGCTGATGTCCTGCCAGTGCCCTCAGCCATCAATTCCAAAAAATGAACACATCTTTTGTTCTTCTTCTCATTTAAAAGTATCATCTTTCAGGTCAGTCATGTGCCTTTTTATTTTTGCCTTACAAGGAAATGAGAGACTTAATAAGTCATCTCCATCGTTATCTCTGATCTTTTTCTTTTCCCTTCATCCATATGAAGTCTGCTCAACTTCACCAGGGATGAAGGAACCTCAGCAGCTTCCCTCTCTAAAGGATGGTGCATTTTACTCTGTTTTCCATCTTGGGCTTTCACATTTACTGGAGTCTTGATTGAAAAGGTACTCAAAATCTCCAAGAAAACTTCAGTGAAACTTGGGAATTCTCTGTTGCTACAAAGTTGTTTCTAAAAACAAAAAGCACACTCAGACCTCTGATTTGCAGGGAAGACTTGCAATCAGGGCCTTTGCCATGACATGTGATACCAAGAAGCCTCACATTAACCTCATTTTCCCTCAGCTCTGCCAGGAGTGCAGATGTTAGCATGGAGGGAGCCTTGCTGTGCACAGCCTCTGTCAGCATGACCTTTTTTACGGCTTCTCAGTCATCAAGCTTCCTAGCACATGATAAATGTTTTAGGAGACACTGGAGTATTTCCAGCAGCAGAACCTCAATCTCTTGTTTATTCATCTTTCACATCTGTGTGATTTTGCTGTTTCAGCAGAGATAGTTCTTGAGTCAGCCTGATGCAGGGGAGAGGAGTGGTCCCTGCTCCGCCTGTCCTGTCAGCCCCAGATGAACAGACACAGTGGGAACCTTGTTGCATATTCCCTTGGGGATTTCTAGCTCTGCTTTTGGGTTCAGTAATTCCAGGCTGTACTGCTGAGGTTAGAGCCTGAACTGGAGACTGGCCTGGCTCTGCCCTACCCAAAGCACTGGTATGAGGTGTTTGGCATTCTAGTTAACATAATTTTTTTTTTATTAAGAGAGTAAGCCCAGAGATATTTTAGAAGGTAACAGCAAGCTATTAATCCACAAGCTGTACATCAAACATTTATTCATCTTAAGTCAACAGCTGTTCCCTAGAGCTTTTCAGTGTTTAGGTGTTGATGGCTCATCCTTTAGACACATTACAGGGTCACAGACACTTCTTGCCAGGGAGGTTTGGCACTGGGAGGATATCTGAAGGTGACTTCATCTCTTACTGTCTGAGAAAGTCCCTCATGAGACCCAAGGCAAAGAATCTTGTACCCAAACACCTGGAGCACAATGAGCACAACAAAATCCTCAAAGAAGATCACTGGATTACAGGGAGGTGACATCATGCCTGGGCCACTGGATGTTAAAAGGCATGGTGTGAAGGCTGGTGTGTTGGCAAAGCCTTTAAACCTTGAATTTATTGAGCAGATGGCAAGGAAGACTCAGAGGAAATACAGGAAACAGCTATTTAACAGTGTAGCTAGACACATCCAGGCTGGGATACCACCAGATTTTCTGTGTAATACTCTTTGCCCTCCCTCCCTTCCTTTTACCACTCCTTCCCTTCTTTCTTCCCTCCCTCCCTCTCTCCCTCCCCATTTTTCTTCTGGCTAAGCTGCCTCACCTGAAGGCACATTCTGCTCAATGTGTCTGCTGACATGTGTCTTGTTTCCTTGTTTCATGTTTTAACACTCTGGGTGATCTCCCAGCCTGCTTGTCCCACATTGGGAAATCCCAGCCCTTGGTGCCTCAGCTCCCAGAGTGAGAAATGTCATATGAGGAGAGCACCCATGCAGAGCCAACAGGGACAGAGAGCAGGGTCACAGCCACAGTGCCTGGCAGAGCCAACTCCTCTCCTCCACAGGGCTTGTCCTGGGTCATTCCCTGCCTGACAGGGACCTGGGACTCTGGCACCAGCTCTTTAGCTTAGTCAGAACTACACTCCCCTTACAGCAACACTGTAAGGTGAGACGTGCCCATCTCATGTCTGAGGCATGCCTTGGATTGTAGAGGCAGTGTTAAAAATACTCATCTGAGGTGTGCCAGGAAAAAGAACAGGGGAACAAAGGAAACCCCTCGACTTCTTTCCAGTTTGTGCAACTTTTCTGCTGGCTTTTCTTTGGGACATCTTGCTTGACTGTGATTTATGTTATTGAGGATTGGATGTGAGTGGTTTTCTGCAGAGCCAAAGAGCTCTGGTGCTGGGCCCTGGCAGTGGACACAGGAAGGACGGTGGTACCTCATTCAGTCACACCAGTGTCTCTGAGCAAGTCCCTCTTTCCAGGCACAGCAACACAGTTTTAACACCAGAGTGGCCCAGGAGTGCAATAAGGTGATTGATTCCTCAGAAAGGGAACGGGCAAAATATGGCTGGGTCGAAGCTGTTGCTGAGGGGGTTAGCAAGGCCTGAGGGCTGGTTCCTGGGAATCAGATATAGAGAGGGAAGCATGTGGTAGCTCTGAGGTTGTGCTGAAGAACTGTGAAATGAGAGGGAACAAGCAGTAAGGGAACTATTCCCTTTGGATGAGGCACGCTGGACAGAAAGCTCAAGTGAGAGGCAGAACAGAAGCCGCTTTGTAAGTCAAGAGGCTGCAGTGTAAGAGCAATCCTCTTCCCTGCTCACCTTTGCTTTGTTGTCCATGGTAACAGCCAGCTGCATCCTCTTCCCCATCCTGAATGTGAACATATGATCTGCTTCCTCATCCTCCTCCTCCTCTTCCTCGCTGCCAATGCCGAAACCAGGGCTTGTAGGACAGGGGCTTCCCCATTTCTCACTCACCACCCTTTTGTCCTGGAAAATGAACCACTTCCATTAGCAAATCCAGGCCCTTGACTCAGGGATGTGATTCCCTTCCCCAAACACACCTGCACACAAGCGGGGAGGCAGCTACAGAACTGACAGCCCTTGCCCCCAGGAAGTTCTCTGTGCCCGGCACACTGCCGTGACATTCCTGGGGAACAAGGGGCTTGTTGTCTGCTCAGCAGCAAAACCCACAAAGACAGTACAGCTGAAAAATCCTTGGCACTTACAAATCTGACATTTCAGACTAAAATGCCAGAGTTATGGGAAAGAAATGTCATCCTCATCACTTTCTGCAGCACACTGAGTTAGCTTGGGAAAGCCTAAGTCCTGCTGGAGGTGGCCTTGGAAGCCAAGTGGATGGCTGAGGGTGGTGCTCACCATCGAGAGAGCTGGGCTATCTTGTCCATAGTGTTCAGTCTGGGTAATTGCATCTTTCAGGTCCTGTATGAGAGAAAAATGTGTGCAGCAGTGCACCCCGAGAGAGGCGAGGGCCGTGGCCAGGGTGGGAAGGGAGCAATGCACTGGCCTGGATCCAGCAACCCCGGGTGCTGAAAGCAGGGTGGGCTGGCTCAGCAGGCTCTGCATGAGCTCTGGCAGAGGAGTTCACCAAGGGGTTAAGGCAGGACTGGCTTCCCAAGCCCCATGCTGCCAGGATGGGTGGACAGAGCTTATCAGATTTTGTCCAGTTAGGAAGGAAACCTGGGACTCACAGCCTCTGGCCCAGGGCCACATTCTTTGCTCACTCCCAAGGCCTAAGGAGACCATAAGCTTTTCCAGCCTATGGCATTCTCAGAGGCACTCCTGACGCCTCCAGTGACACACACACACACACACACACACACACACCTGATACCCTCTGCCTACATATCTGCAGTGATGCCTGGGACCTGTCCAGGGCCGACTGTGCCCGTTCACACACCCAGTCATCTGCCAGTTATCTCTTTGTGCATGAGTAGAGGTGGCTGGGCATGGCTGGAAACAGCAGCACCTAAAATCACACACCTCTGCAGAATTCACTCACAGCTTTCAGGGCTTAGGAGCTATTTCCTGTGCCTCAAAGAACTTTGCTGTGGATGGTGTCTCTCAGAAATGTCACTTTGCAGCAGCAGGTGACAGCTGGCCCGTGGTGAAGGAGAGGCACCACTTACGTTGTGAGCTTTGGTGATGGTAATAGTGAGTCCATCCTGCTTGGGCCTCCTGGAGGTAACAGCCATTCCCTCCTGTTCCGCTCGCTTTTTGTCCTCTTCTATTTCCTGAAACATAGATATCTCCCCTTATCACAAGCCTTACCTGGATGTTGTTAATTTTCCTGTTAGTTCTCCTAAATGGACCCAACTCCACCCCTAAGAGGGAGTGGAGCAACTTGTGGTTATGGGATGCAGACAGAGGAAGGTAGCAGTGGGCCAGGAGATGCTGCAGCAATGAGTCAAGTGTCAGTGTCTGTTCTCCAAAGCAGTTAGAGAATTGTAGTTAAAGGCTAAGCTAAAGGCAGAGATCTGCCCACCTGCCCTGAGTGTTTCCAATATCAACACTATATCTATATAACACAGTCATTCTGACTGTGCTGACAATCTTCTTTATGCTGTGAGTTGAGGACACCAAATCAGAGCTGGGTAAGGTAAGGACCTGCACTCACCTGGTACCTTCGTATCAGCGCTTCATTCTTTTTCCGCAAAGCCAAGATCTTCTTATCAAGTTCAACATCTTTCTGCTCTTTCTTCCTTAACATGGCATCATCCACAGCAGCATCCTGGAAACAGAAGGAGCAAAGCTCTTCTCAGTCACCATACCAACAGGATGAAACCTGCGCCTTCTGTCTTGACAAGGTGGGAAGTGTAAGAGTCTCTCCCCACCACTTCTCCCTGACTTTTTCCTGACAGAATTGACCTTTTATTTTCTTACAATTTTTGTTCAGCAATGAGGTAGTTAAACCACCTCAGCAAAAAGTTCAGCGAAGCACTGCTGCCCCACTTTCATGGCTGTCAGTGGGCTCTAGAGTTAACACCCTGCTTATCTGCATGCAGTACATGACCCCCACCTTTGTGTGTTCTCAGGCAGGGAGGAGGTGTGCTAGGTGTCAGACATTAGTGAGGAAAAGGCAGCAGAACCTGCTCATGGCACAGACCGCAGCTCCTGTGCCAGCCCATCTCCACTGGTGTCCTCAGTGAGGGGTATTTGATCTAACAGCCCCTGCCAAGGGCTGCTCTGCTGGGACACAGGGACACATCTGTGTCCAGGTGGGACAACAGGAACATTTAAACCACCTCCACATGTTCTTCTGCTGGACAATGGGATTTTGTCAAGATCTGTGGGAAAACAAATGGCTTTTCCACTGCCATCCATCATCGGGTATGTGACAGGTGAGCAGATTGCCTTTGTGGGTGGATAGAGTTCCATGGGCATTTTGCAAGGCTGATTAAAGCCAAATTCGGTGTTTACCTGAACAGAAGCCGTTCTGGGAGCACTAAATTGGCAGGTTCGCTGTTTACCGAGCTCTGGGGTGTTGGCTGCTGAGGGTGGGATCAAAGTGGTGCATGCCCTCAAACACACCCCTTTCATCTTCAGATTCTTTTGAAGGAGAACTGGCAGAGCTGCTCACTTGAGAAAAATTTAAAAATTCCTGCAGAGGTTGTATTTGTGCTCTTCTCTTTTCAAAGCAAAGAATGGAAAAGGCCCGTCAGGCTGTTCTCCCTCTGCCCATTTGTCAGCATTTAGTCTACGCTGCAAGACGGCTGGTGCCGGGGGGGAGGGGGTCCTTCCATTTCCAGCTGGAAACAAGTCATTGGAAGGGAAGTTCGCTGGTGTTCAGCACTTCTCCTCCCCTTTATTAGCGAAGCCATTGAGGTGTTTCTCTCTGCACAACCTGTTTCAGCAAATGCTGGGAGCTGTGGGCGAGAGGAGGTCACTCGCCCGCACAGCCGGGCCCCACAGCCGAGGCGCTGGGCAGCGTGCGGAGCCCACGCTCAGCTCCCAGGGGCTCACCCACTGTACACTTCAGCCCAGTCAGCGTTTGCTCGTCAGCTGCCGCCCCGAGCCAGCCGATAACAGGGGGCCGTGCCCTCTCCTCCATTTCTGGAACGAATCCGCTGCCCCAGCCCGTGCTGAAGCTGATGCTCAGGATGGAAAGTGGCTCCACCATGCCCTCCCCAGAGTAAAGCTCTTCCGGAGAGCCAAGGTGCCCGTATGTCACCGCGACAGGGAGTTATAAATGGCTTTGGCAGAACAACGTGCGATGGCTTTGAATCAGCAATCAGCTGAACCCAAAGCCTCCCAAGAGCAGGGCATAGCCACGGAACGAGAGGCCTCATTCTATTGCAAATTAAAATGTCACAAAAGGAGAAAATGGAAAGCTATCGGCTTCAGGCTTCAGTTAAATGACGACATCCCGTTGTGTCACAGCCCCTCTCCTAAGTGGCACACACACTGGCTACGCAGCTCCTTGGGGGCTGGAGGGACACCTCGCTCCAGTCTGTCTCTGCGTGCAGTGTTTTCCCACACACTTCTATGATCGCCTGCTTCTTTCTGCAGCGAGACCTCGGAGACAGCAGGGTTGGGAAAGTGTGAAAGGCAGGAGGTGGGGGGAGGGAAAGGGGACCGGAGCGGCCCGTACTAACGCTCTTCTGCGTAAGCAAACGTATCCGCTCTTTTTAAGAAATATCCTCTTCCTTGACAGTTGCCGCTGAAGCCCTCACCAGCATAGGCACCATCCAGCACTGCCTGCGTTTCTGTTTGTTATCTGCCTCCCGGGAGGCACCTTGTCCTGAGCCCGCCACCACAACCTGCCCCGGCGAGGGATGTAAACCCCGGCACCCAAAATGCGCCACTCCCCCCCAGTTACCGCTCCCGCGGTGCGGTACGGCTTTTTTGCTCCCCGTGCCTGCTGGCAGCCAGGAGAGGCAAGAAAACAAAGCGACAGCCACCGAAAGGCCACCCTGAAGGAAGCGAGTGCAAGTCCTTGCGTGGCCCTTGGGGTGAGGGACCCCAGCGCCCCCGCCCCTCCCAGGGCCCGCACAGGCAGCACTCACAGCTCGATGCATGTTGGACATCGGCGGCGGAGCCCGGCGGATTCCAGAGCAGAGCTAAAAGAGGAGAGCCATCAGACGGCCTTTCTCAGCACTGGTTGCACAGCATACAAGATCATGTTTTGATTACAAAAGCCTCGTCTGGGCTCCCAGCCAAGAGCACTGGCTGCCTAATATACCAAGCACAGACAGGGTTTGGAGTGCCTGTGTCCTCCTCTCCAATCTCACTCTCTTTTTAAAAGAAACACTCCCCCTTTTCCCCCCTCCTGACTCCTTTTAACTTCCTGGTGCCACAAACCGTCGTTTAAAGTGGGAAAAGCCGGGTGAACAATGACGGATGGATCAGGCAAACAGCTTGCCTTCGCTGCGTGGCCATTCACGGGGTCGTGTCGTTTGCTATGCATGGCTGGCTCCACGCCTGGCGGGGCCGGGAAATATCTGGGGTCCTGAATGTCTTGTGAGTGTGAGTGTGTGCATGAGCCTGCATGGGAAAACATTGGTCAGATTTGCCTTTTTTTGTTTAATTTCAGTATTCTCTGGGAATGATTTTCCCACTGTTAAAGTGGGCCTTTCTTTCAGGAAGGAACAGAAGAGTGCTGCGGGGTGGTCATCACCAGCAGGCAGCAGGACTAGCAGAGAGTACATAGCCAAAGCAGAGGGACTTCTGTAAGTCCCGGTCTAAAAGCTGACAAAACATCCCTCAGAAGAGTCATAAGTAGCAGCGGGGCTTTGAGGGAACAGCATTCAGCTGCTGCATATGAGCCCTTACCTCACCACAGAATATCCTGAGTTGGAAGGGACCCACAGGATCATCCAGCCCAACTCCTGGCCCTGCCCAAACACCACAACAATTCCCACCCTGTGCCTGAGAGCGTTGTTCAAACCCTCCTTGAGCTCTGGCAGCTTTGGGGCCCATGACCACTCCCTGGGGAGCCTGCTCAGTGACTGACCACCCTCTGGGGGAAAGACCCTTTTCCTGATATCCAGCCTAACCATGCCATAACACAGCTCCAGCTGTTCCCTCGAGCTCCTGTTTCTGGTCACAGAGATCGGAGCTGTCCCCCCACTGCCCCTTGTGAGGAAGCTGCAGACCCTGATGGGTCTCCTTCAGGCTGAACAAACCTCAGCCATGTATCCTGGCCATGTGCTACATTCTCCCTCAGCACAGACTGGTTGCCCTCTCCCTCTATCCCAAGGCATACAGATCGAGTGTGAGGTAAACAGGAGATGGAAGCACACCTGGGAATGTTTTGTTGCCCAAGGACTGATGCACATCCCAACCTTAACATGGGCTCTGCTATGTTCATATGTTAAAAAAACCAAGCTGGTCCACTCCTTCTCACTGTCCACTCTAAGACCTTTGAGCAGGTGAACGCCTCACAAAATCCAAGAATTCTAACCTGAAACCCTGAGTGATTTAAGGGAAACCTGCCAAAGACTTTGCAGAACTCAGAGTCTGGTCATCTCTGAGCATGACTTGGGCTGTTGGACATCACAGCTAAGGCATTAAGGAGCTGGAAGCACAGCTTAGTGAAAGCTCTTGGAGGGACAAACTGACCTATAGTAATTAGTAGCTACTCAATGATGAAAGGAAATTGAAACCATTTCCAAGGCAGTGCTTCTGGATTCAGGCTTGATGAAGGAAATGAAGACTCGACTGTGGGCAGAAAATTGGGAAAAAGACACAAGAGCTTTGCTTGAGCCCAAGTGCTCATTAAGAGGTTTGTGGTGGACACAGCTGTGCAGGAGATGCAGAGTCATGTGGAGCTTTACCTTGGCCTGGGAACACAGGGGAACTCTGGAATGGCAATGCCTTGGTTTTCCAAGCTGGCACACTTTCTTGTGAGGTTGGAGTGATATCCCATTTTTGGCTGGGCTGGTGGCCACAGGGACAAGGGCATCCAGAGACTGGGGTGAGTGAGGGAGTCAGTGTTCATAGAAACACTTAGTCCAGCGCTGCTGCATTATCCTGTTTGTGTGGTGGTCACGTCTCTGGCCTCAATGAGACTGCACACTATGTTGATGCCGAGGTTCAGGTTAAAACAGAAACCATTACTCCAAACTCCAAGGCCAGGTTCTGTGTGCAATGCGGGGTGAACACCATGTGCAGCTGGTGCTGCCCATGCCAAGCTCAGATTGTCAAGGCTCTGCTCACAAGGGTTTTCTCCAGATGTCTCCAGACCTCAGAGCCATGGCATCCTATGTCCCTGCCATTCCTGGCCAAGCTCTTCTAGCAATGAGCAGTACCATGAACAGGGGTGAAGATAAAAGGTAAAATACCTTTGCCTTTGCTGATGTCACTGGAGAGCTGCATTTCCCTCTAGGGCAGTGTCGGCTGCTCCTGACCTCAATGCAAAGAGCTGACACGTCTGGGCTGCCCTTTACCATGTCTGAGTGGCACAAATGACAAACACCTACTTCTGCATCATCATGTGAGATCAATGGGAACCCTCAATGAACACTGCAGACACAGAGACCCAGGGGCAAAAGGGCCCAGCCAAGAGAGCATCAGCTGCAGCAGTGGGGAAAAACGGGCTGGTTTGGGGACCTGCTTGTGCCCTTGGGACAGTCAGAGGAGAAAACAGAACCCTACAAATGTGCCAAGATTTATGGGGTTATGAATATGCATGTACATTTAATTATTCCCAGCACTGTGGCCAGGAAGGGCTGCAGTAACACCACAGCTGTCCCCAGTAAAAAACTGTCAAAACCCCCGATTTTCTCTAAAGTGCAGTGTCAATCCTGAAACTGGCACTGCCTTCCCAGGAGGTCTGTGTCTACATCAAGCTATGGGTAATCCTTCTGGACCATCATCCAGGCACCAGGGATTCCAATTTTTGGGAAGGAGAGGAGCCAGAGAAGGTTCCTAGTCTCCTGCTCTAGTGAGCGGGATGTGCTGGATGCATGACCATTTGGGAGTCTTGCAGGACTTCAGGACACACTGAATCCTGTTCACACCAATACCCTGGGTGGCTGCAGGACACCAGTCCTGCTCTCTCCAGCCATTTCCCACATGCAGCAGCTTGACAGAGTACTTCAGACAGCAAGTGTATCCTGCATCCATGTGCAACAGGAAGGGCATCTGGAGAAACCAGCCTCATTACTCACTCAGCAATTTGTACACCACACCTAGAGTTAATCTCTTTATTCTTTAAAATCCCAGAAGACCTTTCATAGGTGGGGTGGTCTAATTCTGGGCTTTCTTGTGCTCTGGCTGGTGCCATCTCTGAAACTGCTCAGCACAGAGGGCACATGGAGAGTACCCAGGTTGGCTCTGGTTTCTGTTTCATGGATCTGTCAGTTCTTGTTAACCTCGGGCTGCCCCTGAAGGAGCAGTCCCTGGGGTGGACAGCAGCTTCCTTCAGGAAAGCCTGGAAGCTGGAGGAATCAGGATATAAAGGGGGTTTTGCTGCAATGCCCTGCTGTGGCTGTGCTGCACAGGGCTCAGCTGATTGTCCTTAAGCACAGCCTCCAGCTGCCTACTTGCAGTCCTCCCTCTCCACCCGGGGCAAAGTTTGCTGGAGATTTTTCTGGGGCCAAGGAAGGAAAACAGGGCAATGACGTCTCCATTTTGTGCTTGTGACAGTGAAATAGTTCCTTTCTCTAGTTGTGTGCAGGAAGGCCTTTCAGTTTTGGGAACAAAGAACCATCCCTGTCAGGAGTCTGCCATCTCCCTGCTCCAGGACAGCATTCAGCAGCTAGAACAAAGTTTTGTCCCATATTTTGTTGGTAAGACTCTATCTCTCTGCCTTACACAAAGGCTGAAGGAAAGAAATTGATTCTTCAAAAAATACAAACCTACCTGCCCCAAGAAGCATTCCTGCATCCCTTCATCAGCCCTTCCACCAGCAGGAATTGCTTTGTCTTAGAACCTCCCTCCTTTTCCTTTTGCACTCTGTGAAACTCCTCCAGAGCCACTCAGTCCCATGCTGCCACTTTTCCCAAGTGCACTTCACCCAGCCTTATGCTGGCTCCCCTCCCTTTTTTGCATGACCGCTATCGAGTCAACAGATGGCACCCGGGAGCTGCTGGGAGGATCTGGGAGGCAGCTGCCAAAAGCCCACTGAAGGAGCCGAAGCCTGACTGCTGTGGGAGGCTGGTTTTATATTATGTGTCAGGACTGCAGATAAGGCACAGGGCCGAGTCTCAGGGCACGGCTGTGTGCAGCGATGTGCTGCCCGAGGCTCCTGAGCTGAACCAGCCATCCTTCTCCAGGCCTTGGATAGAGGGAGGGACTGGAATACAGTGTATCAAAGAAGACTTCCTGGAGGCATACTTCCTACCGAACACAGAGCAAACTTCCCCACAATAAGGCAACTCCTCTCGCCTCCCTTGCCTCTCCCAGCTCTGGTCCTTCAAGCAGCTGCACTGCAGGACAAAAAAAGGGTTGAGGTGTTTCCTCCAGCCAGGAGAAAGGTGAGCATATTCCCTAGACTGGGAGGAGGGACCAGGCAGGAGCCTTAAACGGGCTTTAGCTGGAGAGACTCATGGGGATCAGAGTGCTACTGAGATGTTTGTTTTCAAATGGATCAATATACAATTAAAACTAAAACTACCAAAGACAGTTAAAAGATGTAATGTCAGCTTGGTCCTGCTTAAAAGCAGTAAGGATCATAGCTGCCTGTTGGTACTTCCCACAGGGATACCAATCATGGCACAGCACAGAAACGTCTCAGGATGTGTGGAGCAGCCCACTTCCACATGGAAGAAGACAGCCCCTCTTTTCCCCTTCCCTGTGCATCATTCCAGCCTGCAGAGTCCTGCCTCAAGTCCTGTGGGTGAGTTCTGTGCATACCCACATTTAATGCCACCTTGGAAAATGCATGATCTTGTCAGCTCTCCCAATATTTTCTACTCCTGAAAACTTGTCATTCCAGTGTAAGATCTCTGAAGTGGTCACAGGCTGAGCAAATGAAAAAACAAATCTGTCCACTTAGTTTTTCCCACTTGCAGACACACTCAGCAGGGACAAATACAGGTTTGCTGACCTTGATCACTACCCAGCCTTCAGATGTAGGACACAGACCCAGCCTTGGAAGGGTGTGAGGCTGTGGAAAGTGGCCGGGACAGCCAGTCAGGCAGGTTTTTTCATCTTTTATGGAAATGTTGTCCTTGGGGAAAGCATGGAATGCTGCAGACAGCAACTTGTTTGCCCTGTCCTCTGCAGGGACCCAGGGAGGTTCCCCATGGCTTCAGCCCAGATCTAGGAGGACAAGGACAGCCCAGTGGCCTGGGCTCACCAGCTGCAAATGAGCAGCCAGGAGCCAGCTTGCTCTTGACATGGTCACAAGTCCTTTGTGAACTCCAAAAAGTAAAAATTATTCCACGTATGACTGCTTTGGGGCTACATGAATGGTAGTGACCCACTTTGAGTCTGATGCAAGAAGAAAAAATTTAGCAAATTTGGTGCCTCTCATCCCAGCCAAACTCCACTAAAGCCTAACAAACCATCTCATTTCCCTTTGCCAGGAGAAGTCAAAAGCAAGCTCCAGAGACCAACCTTGGCTCCAGGGTCTGAACTGGACTGGAGACTCTCCATGGGTTCCAGCGGTGCCACTTCACACGGACGCTGCATGGATTCCGACCGGGCTCAGTAGGAGGACTGGCTTTTCTTGTGTGGAGGGTCAAGGGGTGCAGCTGATTGGGAGGACAAACACAGGAAGGACCAGCCTGCACGAGGCTCAGAGGCACCTGGGAAGGGAGGAGATGAAAAGGGGAGTCAAGGTGGCAATTAAATATTAAAGGACTAGTTCAACAATAATTGGTACTTGGGTGAAGGGAAGGGGTGGAGGTGCACGTGGTGCCTGGAAAATCTGGATCTTTCCAACAACATCAGAGTGAATATAAAAGCAAACCTTTACTTGAAAGCTTTCAAGTGCACGATATGGCAAAAATTGCACGTGGTACAGTAATTCTACAATTTTTATAAGGTTAGTCAATTAATATACTTATGATATACTGTCCAATTAAAAGGTTAGTAGGTTAGGTAATAATTCCTGGTTGTGCCCAGGAAGGTTGTGCTCTGGAAGCAGTCCAGAGCTTTCTTTTGCTCCTCTTTTGTTATATTTGGTCCAGATCATGGTTGGAAAACAGAAGGTCCTTGTAGTTGGTTCTCTTCTTGGAGTAAGGCTACACAATATTTAGGTTTATAAAGTAATATTATTGTTCCTAAATGTAGGGAAGAAAGGTAGGAAAAATGCTAGAAGCTACAGCCATGCTTTATCAATCTACAAAGCTACAAATATATAAAAATATAGAAACATAAAAAGATAAAAATCTTAGGCATCACATGAAGCACTTGCAGACTTGCTGGGCTGTGCCTGGCTGCTGAGTGCTTCATTCAAGTAGCCAAAAACTTCTGAAAGTGCAAATAATCCCTGCTCCAACAGGATGGAAATAATAATTCAAGAGGGTGATGATATCTTTCTCTGGGGATCCATTTGGGGTCCCTGAGTGAGCTCCTGAGCCAGGTGATTGTCCTTTGGGAATGTGGATATTTTGTTGGCCCTTCTGACTTGATCTCTGCAGCAAGGCTGAGGTGTTGCTCAGGTCTGGGGACACTGTGCAGTCCAAACAGATGGGATTAGGGTGGGCTAAGATACAGAGTTTAGAATTGGGTTTGTAAAAAGGAAAAGTTCCATTTCCTTTCTCCTTGGAATATTTTGTTCCCTTCAGTACCTTCAGAAGGAATTGATTAAAAACACTCTTCCTTTGCCCTGTTGTTACTGAAACCTTTTGATGAGAAAGGTTTGGAGCAAACACTTAAAGATGCCTTTTTCTGGAAGCACCAGATGAAATACTTGGAGCATTCCTGAAGCTCAGTTACTAACAAAAAAAAAAAAAAAAAAAAAAAAAAAAAAAAAAAAAAAAAAACAAAAAAAAATTAAATTTCAACAATATGAGAAGTGATAGCTTTCCACTCCACTCATGTATCTCCTCTTGAGCCAAAAGAACTGGTTTTCATCCCCCCAAGGCTCTGATCCTCCTGAAATGAGCCATTTTGGCCAATTTCCTCCCCAAAATGTCAACTGAGCCATCTCTGGATGACACTGACTCGCTGGCACTGGTGCCATTGGGATTTTGTTTAGGCTGTGAAGGTATTGTAACAGGCACAGTCAGTCAAGGTGTGTCACACATCCCAGCACCTTCTCTGGCCTTCCCCGGGCTGAGAAGTTATATCCCAAATCCTCATAGGAAGAATATTTATGTGCAAGGGATGAATTAGTCTGGGATATCTTAGGATGCTCGGAGGGAACTGGCTCACTGTCAGTCACGCTTGGAAATGGTGTGAACATATGGGCGGCCTCAGAGCGAATGTGGCTGCGCTCCCAGCACACAGCACCGGGGAAAATGGGACAATATTGCTAAGTGAGACTTCCCCTGCCAAGACAAAGCTGAATTGGGTCTCATGGGCCTCCTGCCCCTTCAAACACACTGCAAATTCAGCACATCTCTTATGTGCCTCAGTTTGCAATGTACCAGTGCCCAGAAACAAAACTGCCATATGCCTGCAACCTTCTCAACCCTGGTTCTGGGTCAACAACTATTCAGAGGTTTCCAGCACTGCAGGAGCCTCACAGAAGCCTGAGAAAGAGAGAAGGGCCCTGCATGGATCTCTCCTTTCTGTGCAGCATGTGGGCCATACCCCAGCACACTCCCTGGGCAGAAATAATGACTGACAATCAAAAATGGCCTGTGAGCCTGATTCCTCAGCCCCTTTCGACCTCATGCCTTAAAATGGTGCATACTGGTGAGGATGCTTTTTATCAACACAGACAACTGCACAAATTTTGGAAGGTGATGGCTCCTCCAAGCCCATCCCAGTACAGTGGTCACAAATGGCACTGAACAAATAGGCAGTAAATCTTATTCTTTTAGGTGGTTATACTCCTAAAAACTCAAAATTTTGTGACACCTACAAACCAGAAAAAGGCCATCATGGACCAGTAGCAAGGTGGAAAAAGGTGGGCTCTGTGGAGTGCAAACATCTGCAGAGACACATGTCCTTCTGTGCACAATGACATTGCTTGTGCCGTGCTGCTGGGACAGCAGGAAATCAAACTGGCTGTGTAGAGGAGACCCAGCATCCATCTGGGCCTTTCTCTTCAGGCACCCAGCACCAATGGCTTTGGTGTAAAATATAAACCATCAGACAGCTCTGACTCAGGTCCTGGCACTGAAACCACTTTATATCTCTAAATCAACCCCTCCTGAAGTTTCAGAAGGTGGGCAGCTACATTCACCTGTAAAACAAGCTCGGCACAGTGAAGTGACTGGGGCTTGGTTGGCTAATGCAGCACTGCCCCCACCAGAGAGCTGTTCTCTGGCTAAGGAAACAAATTCAGTGGCCGAGACAACAGGAGGTTTATGCAGCAGGAGCAGCCAGGACTGCTGCTGTACCCCTGGAAATCTTCCACCACGGAAGGTGTCTGGCACACTGTCACTGGCTTTGAGCAGCACAAATACCCTGGCTATTTCATTGCTCCAGTGAGCAGTGACAAACCAGGGTTCATAAGCTGGCTGCAGATCCACGAGCCATTGCACATTGCCTGGAAACCAGCAGTCTGCTGCAATCCAAGGCAGCTGCACAATGATCCCCAGCCTTGCTTTGGCCACGATGACTTCAAGGGCTTGGGCGTCCATGAAACTCATGACATAAGTGTTTTTGCACTGTGAAAAACATCATGATGGTGTCACCACTGCAAGCTCTCAGCTTTGAGCGTGGTTTCCCTGAGATGCAGGGTAGCATTGCCTGCAGAAAGAGAGTCAGGGATGCATCCCAACCCAAAGAGACTGCTCCAGACCACTTGGCCCCCATCCTGCTGACTCAGCCATCATGGTTTGCCAGGAAATGTGAAAGAAAGAGTTCCTCTGGACCATCCTTCAGGAAGTTCTCATCTTGATGGAATTGTCTTGTGAGAAGCATTTATGTTCCTAAAATAGTTTGGGAATCCTATTTACTTGTTCTTCCTGCTCACCCTTAGGTTGTTCCTGTAAGGAGAGGAAATCTGGGATCAGCACACACCTTCCCTAGAATTACACTGAGATCTGCCCCACCAGTCTCAAACTGCCCAAGCACACAGGAGTGGCAATATTCCAAATGACAAAATGCATTAAGAAGAGCATCAGCTTCTGGCTGATGGGAAAGGCGGCTCCTCCTCTGCTGCACTGCAGGGGCAAGAGCCAAGCAGGTTTTCAAGTAAGGGACTCCTGGATTCCTGGATTTGGCCACCACAGCCAGTCCCTCCCAGCCCTGGCTGTGCAGCAGCAGCCCCAGGAGGGATGCAGGCAGTGCCACTGCCTGCCTCGGGCAATGCTTTGCAGCCAGCTGGGAGCACAAGCCCTGCTGTAGCCCCTGGCTAAGGGCAATGAAAAATAATTAATCCATGTGTTGAATACCTTGCAGCAGTATGGAGGAAACCTGCCAAGCTGTGGAAGTGAGGAAGCACGATCACCCCCACTTACCAGACAAGGAGTTCACACCTCGGGCTGAGCCAAACTAAAGCTGTAAGATGTGCCTGTCTGTCAGAAGCAGTGGGATGTTTGTAATCCAGCTGATTCCCACCGTCCTTGCAGCTCCCATGGCTCTATTATTATCATGACTGTTGCAAGAATTATTATTTAGCATTGGGAAGAATGAAAAGGAAATATCACCCATGTCCTTGTCACCACATTAATGCCAGACAGTCTTTTCAGCAGATACCAGGTTTCAGTCTTTCCTGCTGGGCCACAAAACACAAGCTGCTCTGGAGCTGCTCCTCGCAGTGGATCTGATCCTACCAGGCAAGTGTCATTTCTGTGGCTAAGGCTTAGAACAGCAGGCTGGCCCCTGCAGCCCCAGCCCAGCAGAAAGCACCACGCTGCGCCAGCGTGCTGTCCACAGCCTGTCCTTGAAAGTCCCTCCTGCTGAGTTTGGAGAGGTGTCAGCCTTCCGTGGGAGAGAGTCACCCACCCTGGCATTAGGAAAAGCTTTTTGTTCTTTAAACTGCCTCGGGCATTTAAGTCATTAAGGCAGGAAGGGCTTAATCTAAGCAGCTAGAGGATTAGTGGGAGTTACAGGATACTCTCCGCTCTAATACTTTCCCTTTTGGCTTCAGCTGTTCTGTATGTGTGAAGCAAAAAGGATGCCACCCTCATGGAAAAGAAGGTCACCGCCACTGTGAGGTCCACAGACAAGGCCACAAGGAAGGAGAAGGTCACAGCCATCCCTGCAACCAAAGGATGATGACAAGGCAGAGAAGATCACTGCCACTCCCATCGCCATACACACAGCCATGAGAAAGCCCCAAGTCCTTCCTACACGAGTCATTGGCATCGTCATCGGCATGAGAGCAGCTACAGAAGGAGCAGACATCTTCCACCAGCTCTGTGGGAAGCTATTCCCATGCACAAGGAGACACATGTGGCTACCACCCAGGTCAGAGCAATGTCATGGTATGGGTAGACAAGGACTGAAGGATCCTGCAAGAAGGTGGGCATGACTGACCTCCCTGTGTTCTCCATGCTTTCAACTTAGTTGTTTCAAACGTACCATCTATTTCAAAAATAATTTACTTATTTAATGCTTCTAAAAGCCAACAATTCAAAGTGCTGCCCTGTACCTGCCACACAGGGCCAGGAGCACTTCTGGGATCATTCCCAGCCCGGGCTTAGCAGGAGCACAACTGCGGGGATGAGGGATTTGTCACCCAAAGGATGTACGGTGCTCCGAGCTCTTGTTCCGCACCCACACGCTCAGATCCATGCCCGACTGCCGGGCTGGCCCCGGGGCTCACAGTTCCCCCCGCAGCTCTCCTGGTGCCGGCGGCTGCGCCCCCGTGCCCGCCCCGCGCCGGGCCC
>WEIU01022079.1:152983-177521 GCA_013389925.1 Aegithalos caudatus
CCCGCCGCGGTCGCGACCCCGCCTCGCCCAGGTAGGAGCTGCGCGATCGGGACGGGGCCGGGGAGCCGGTGCCCCGGCAGGTGGGAACTGCCGCCCTGCCGCCACCCCCGGCTCTGTGTGTGGAAGTGGTCGGTGTCACCGGCTTTTCCTGGGACCAGGGCCCCCACTCCCGCTGAGGTGTGTCCCGTTCCTCCTACCGGGGATTCAGACAGTCCCTCGCTGGCTTCCCAGCTGCCCACCCGAGGCTGCTGGCGATGTGCGCTGCCCAACCGGGGCCCTGGTTGCTCCAGTCCCGGGACACCATGCGGAGCCAGTCCTGCCGGGGGAGCTTCCTGATTTGGCCTCCCGGGCAGGTTTCGATCCTGCAACATGGTGTGCTCTCCCTTCTGCAGCAACGGGAGAGCTATTGTTGGGAAGCTCAGCGTGTTTCAGACAGAGCCTTATTGCACTCGGCTGTGGGCAAACATGGGTTTCAGTCCAAAGATCTCTTCCTTAAACCTCCACATCCCTCGTTCCCCTGTGCCATATGTTCCCTTACCTGGTCCTAAGCCAGGTTAGCAGCCACAATCATCAACATTTTCTGGAAACATCAACAAGCCCATAATCATGGGCAAGGAGACACCCCATATTCACAAGCACATAGGCATTTGTTAGACCAGGGTAACAGACCTAAGCTCGTCAGATTCTGCTTGACCAGAGCACACCCCGAGGTCAGCAGCACACAAATCCTTTCTGAAAGCCCAAGGGTTCAATTTCTGTCTGGTACAGGATATTCACGCTGAGAGAGCCCCACCCGCCCGGGGCACTGACAGGGCACTCACTGCTCCTCAGACAGCTCTGATGTCCTCGGCCAGAGGCTGCCGTGCCTGGGGGTCTCAGTCTTCAGCGACTCTCACACAGTCCAGCACTGGCTCATGCATTCAATGGGGGCTGAGCTGTCGCTGGAGCCATTTTCTTTGCTTGTTTGAGTACTCCTTGGCTGTTCAGACAGCTCTTGAAAGGAACACTTCAGCCTGTGAGAGGTAAGTTAGTGTTAAGACACCTGACACAGGTGTATTTCAAACTTCACCCATGCTGCTCACACAGTCTTAGCGCTGTGTTCCCCACTCTCTGCCCTAGCCAAGGCTCTTCATCATCAATGCTCATCACATCAGCAGAAAATAACAATGTCAGAAAACACCACCTTTCTCATAGCCTCTTTCAGCCTGGGACACCAAGGTGAGGATTGTCTTTTCCTTTCCCTTTCAATTTCACTCCTTTTTTTTTTTTTTTTNGGCTTAGCAAACATGATTTTCCCAGTGCAGGCAGAGCTGTTCCGGCACTGAAGGCTGGGTGGGAACCTTGAGCCCTCCGTGTCTGGCTCTATCCCAGCACACACACCTGTACCCACGGCAGCAGCAACAGCTGCCTGGGGTAAAGGTAAGGCTGTTCGCACGAGTCAATGGAAAGGATTATAAAACTAAACTTTTCCTGGCAGACTATGTGGGAAGCAGAGTTTTGCAGTCTCATTAATTTTTCATGATGATTTAACATACTCAGGAGTCTCACTAACAAAAAGACTGTAGGTCTTCTCAAGGGTATGCACGATCCTGCTGCTAGACTGAAAAAGCAAAACAAAAGAACTCCGCAGGAACTGTTCAGTGCACAAGGATTTGCCGCAGCCAAAGGAGATGGATTGCTCAGGAGTGCCTGTCTCTCCCTGTCAGGGAGACCGGGAGCTAGATAACGAGGTGACAGTGAAACGCAATGAACCTTTCCCTAATCCCAGGGAAAGGGCATTCTTATCTCCTTAACAAATACAAGGAAAAAAGCACTTTTTCTCAAGAGCTCCACTGCAGTTTTGCTGGTGGTATGTTCAAAGAGAAATTTAAATTCCATTATAAAAGCGCATTCTTAAAAAGTCATTTACAGCTCTCCAGGAAAAAGCTATTAGTCTAGATGGAAGCTGACCTATAGCACATGGATTTAATCCAGAAAGAATTAATATTTCTTTTTCATTTGGGAACACTTGTACAGCTGATATGCAAACAAAACTTTGCTAGAGGAAGAAAGAAAAGGGGAAAGAGAATCAAGAGCTGCTTTTTTTTAATGAATGAAATTTTATGGCACTTAATGTCTAATTGAGCAAAAGTTCTTCATGAAAAAGGGCTCTGGTTGTAGGCAAGGTACAAACTTCTGCCATTTTTTCCTTATTTTTATTCCCCCTTGAGATTCCTCTGGCAACGGGAGAAGTTGTAGTTTGTGTCAAGCATCAGACAGCTCCATTCACTCGGTAGGTGTTTCCCATCTTTCATATGCAAAGTGTGTCTTTCTTGATCCTCTCTTTAGTATGCAAAGGGGGAAATGATCTATTAAAAAAAAAATAAAAAGCGGTGCTTATAGAAATGGGTTTTGGGAGGAGGGTGGAATTAGGCAGACAGAGAAAGGAGCCATTCCTGCAAAAGGCTGAATATTTTTGGCCCATTACCCTCTCAGAATCACATGTGCTCTCCTGCTGAGTGGCTTGGGGGGCACAGCAACGCCAGGGAGTGCCAAAAGCTGGAGTGGCTTAGGAAAAGGAAGGAGACCGTATGCTACTATTTCCCTGCCCGAAAAGCTTCCTCCATCCCAGCTCGGCTCTGTGTGCTGCGGAATGAAACCCTCCTGAGGGGGAATGTGCTGGGAGCCAACATAAACCACCCTGCTGGGACCGAGTGAGCAGATAAAGCCTAAAGCCAAGTCCTGCAGCCATTCTCTGCAGGGCAGAAGGATGGAAGAGGGAGATAATCCCTGCCAGGGGGGTAGACTGACAGCATACAGACCTTGGCTCCT
Source organism: Aegithalos caudatus (assembly GCA_013389925.1). NCBI lineage: Eukaryota > Metazoa > Chordata > Aves > Passeriformes > Aegithalidae > Aegithalos > Aegithalos caudatus. The sequence goes on from WEIU01022079.1 coordinate 155,795, forward strand.
GCCACAGACCCTGTATCCCAGCACTGCTCCACACCCCTGCAGACCTGGAGTAGCAGAAAGCTGTCTCCTTAGAAATCCTGACCCTCTCTTTCCTGCTTCCTTGTGGGAAGAAGCTCCAGTCCTTTTGCTGGATCCCCCAGACAAGGTAGAGTGTTTGTGCCCTGGAACTCGTCTCAGAAAAGCACTGCTGCACTCAAAGTGGCTTGGGCAGGTCCATAAATTGGATTATTATTCTGTCTAGACATCTCAGGGCAAGAGATGGGGAAGCAAACAGCAAGAGCAACACAGCTCACTGCCATGGGTAACAGGAGCAGTTAACCCTAGCCCATGGCTTCCTTTACACCCCTTCTTTTCTCCTTTCCCAGCACCTGTCTGGCTGCATCCAACTGAGCCTGGAAAAGAAAATTGAGGCTGTCACCTGCTTCTGTAGGCTTTTCTGCAGCTGAGACACCATCTCTGCCCATTTAATTCCAAAGATATCAAATATCTGACACAGCCCAGAGTGGGAATAAATGTTAAAAATAAAAGTCTTTGTCAGCGTGGCAAGCAGAGTCCAGTGTGGTGCTCTGCCCTCTTCTCCTCATGCCTGACAGCAAACAGACATCAGAAATCCCTAGAAACATTTTTCTAGCATAGTTCAGGGTCCTGAAGGTCCAGAAAAGTAATAGCGACATGGTTTCAGGCGAAGAAGGAGCAGCCTACGTGTCTGGTGCAGACCTCAGCAGACCAAAGGTTAAGCTCACCAGCACTACAGCTAATTGGGAGAGCAGCAAGTGGAGACTCGAACTCTGCCGAGCTGCCAGCAGTGATTATCCAAACCAATCATTATTTGCAAGCTCCAGGTTTCCCTGGAGATTATAGATAGCCACGGTCACATCGTCATGGAGTTGGAGAGGGATGAGCATAAGGGAGCTCATATCCGGAGAGTGATTTACAGAGCTGTAATTGTTTAGTCTGAAAATGAGATAGTGAAGTCACGAGTGAATGATCCAAACTTGCCAAAGTTATTCCAGAACCTGAAGTCACTGAGCAGGCCAGGGATTGAGTTAGGAAACAACATGCGGGGGAAGAGCAGAACTTGACAGCATTTCACAGCAAAGATGGTAAACAAGCAGAGTGTGATTTTGTGTGAAATATTAGACTCAACGTTACCAACGTATGTGCAGAAAACCCGGAGGCAATCTGCGATATCCAAGAGTTTGGCATCTGCTTTCCCCACCCAGAGCTTTTGTAGCTGAGGGGTTTGTGGAGGAAGAATTTTTCCTTGCAAGGTCTCCTGCCTCTCCCTGACCGTGTTCAAATAGTATTTTGTAAAAGCCCTTTTGTTCTGTCCAGTGTCACATACTCACACTCAGATGTGGCAGACAGGCTAACTGAGTCACCAAAAGCCTCTGGTCCCAGATTACTGTGCAGATACAGTAGTTTAAAGGGATAAGAATTTTGCTTTTCCTTTGGAAAAAAAAAACAAGATGGGAAACACAGTACAGGTGTAGGAACACCAAAACACAAGATGTCAGTGTGGCAGTGTCTTTATGAATTATTATGTGCTGTAGGAGGACATCATCTATTTAAAGTGGGAAAACAACGGGATCAAAGTCAAGGGAAAAGAGTAACTTAGAGGCAACAAAAAGGGAGTCAGAAAAGGTCAATGCCAAAGCACAACACCACCATGACCTCAGTGCTCTGATGAAAATTCCCCACAGAAGACTGTGATGATTTACAGTTCAAGCTTGAGAGTGTGGCTTGAGAGACCTTCCAGGTCGGCTGTCCCAAAGAACCTCTGCCCCTGCAGCTCACCAGCACTGTAGGGGTGTGCTGGTTTAGCATCCTCCTATCAGGTTGCCTCCATAATTAGTAGAGAAGTGCAATGACTAATTAAAGATGTAATTTCTGTGTGTTGACTGCCACAGACCCTAATCTTTCCCAGGTCTGTCTGCAGTGCTCCTGCCCCGTGCTGCACCTGAATCCCTCCCCGTGCAGGGACGAGGCTATAAGAACCCCAGACAAGAGCTCAGATTGCATCTCCTGAGCAGCTTTGCATTTGTAATCTCATCTATGGCAAGTGTGGAGTCTCCTGTTGTGAACTACCTTTACACAGAGCTCTAACACAAATCACATGCTTGAAAGGCCAGGTAATCCTGTCACTAATCCACCTGGGACAGGACAGCAAGGACTTCAAGCCTATTGTTGATGTTATTTGACAAGTTCTGTGGGTGACTGGGATATCATTGTCACAGTTCAGGGCCTTCTGCTTTGCCAGCTGCTATCCCTTCTTGTTGCACTGAACCAGCTCAAGTCCTACCATTACCTCGCCTTGCAGCTCAGAGGCAAATGAGCACTGGAACTGCTGGGGACAACCTTATCTCAACCTTATTTCAACCTTATCTCACTGAGTTGAGATAAGGCGTGTGCTCACACCTCTCTGCTGGTTTTTTGGCACCTGCTTCAGCACAGACACTGACTTCTTTCCGGCTACTTTGCATTTGCACATCAATTATGGCTTCTGAAGTCAGGACCCAGGAATGTGCTATCTGTGTCTGTAACTGCTGCAGCTTTCTTTAGGCTTGGAAACTAAATGTAGCATTGGATGGTCCTTAATCAGTCAAGATTTCTCTGTTATTGGTCCCAGGACTGGCACAGTGTGCAAGAGAAGCTAAGAGTGATGCCTGTGCCATATACTGGTGTAAGTGCTACCACAAACATGACTCTGCTGTAATGATTTTAATGAAATAAGCCCATTTTGTACAATCACGAAATATAATTTATCAGTGTTGATAAACTCAGCTGATGTTGGAAAGCACACAGCACAGACTGCCAAGGCCAATATGTCCTCCTTTCTGGAAAAAAAATAGCAATTTTCAAGCAATACTGAGCTAATAGTATTCACAAGATCCTTTTGTCTTTGATAATCTCATGCCAGTTAACTTTGGGTGCAATTCCAGAGATTCTAATCACTAAAATTCTTCCCTCTTCCATGTCTGTGAGAAAAATAAATGAAAGGGACTCTACAAAATATAAAAAACATCCTTTCCCCAACTTTTTACCCTCATTTTTTTTCCCCACATCACACCAGGTGCCTCAGGCTAAAGTTCATCTCACTGCAGTCTTGCTCCAAAACTCATAATTCTTTGATGACTTGAGACACTTTGTGATTCTGGCTGGCCTGAACTGTTCGTCCTTTTTAATCCTGGACGCCAGGCACTGCAGCAAGACACATAATTCAGCTGTAAGAGACCATGGCACGTGCTCTGAGCAACAACCAGAAACTGCTGGTGTTTGCATCTCTTGGGACAGCAATTCCTAAAGCATTTTTGGCGTCAGAAGGACCTGAGTCTATTGTGTGCAAAGGGGTTTTTGGAGTCACACAGATTAAGCAGTCCCTCAAAGTATTATTCAAATTTTCTCCAAGCTAGCAAAACCTCTCAGGCTCCATAAATCAAGAACGATAGGAATAAAATAATGTTTTAAATTCCTTGGAGGGAAGAAATTGTATCCTGCAGACAGCTCATTACTTGGGAACTGGAGTCTGCAAATATTTTGTCTGAGTAAATTCAGCAGCCACAGGACAGTCAAGTTTCAAAGGATCTATAGAGTTCCCCTTCCTACAAGGTAAGACCAGTAACATTTGTTGCTGTCATCCTTGGGAGATATGTGTCTAAAAAGTTCCTGAAGAGCCCAGTGGAGCATGCAGGACATGGGAGCAATTAAAGAATGTGCCAGGCTGGAGGCTGAAGGCCCTGTTAGATGTCACAGCCCTCAGGTTCACTGCTCAGCTGTGTCAGTGCCAGGGATGACTCACTCTCCTGCTGACCCAACATGGAGCAGTGCCAGTCCTCCTGCAGAGCAATCACGCTAATTAATCCTCCCAAGGAGTGCAGATAATTGAATGGCTTCTTCACATGCAGATTCCTTTGGTTTCTGTTTGTCCAGGCCTCTGTAATCTCTCTGGGTCCTGAGTAAGCCCCCCATCCAGAGTGAAATATCCTGGAGAATTTTTGGGTGGGATATTACTCAATTTTTCAAACTTTTGGAGCAACACACACAAAGCATGGATTACAGGATTCTCCATCACTTGGGATCCCTGAATGAGTCATGGATGTCTTTATAAAAAGCATAATCCAGTTCAGCCCTTAGGCTGACTCCTGGTACAGGATACAGTGGGTGAGGTTTGACATTTGTGTTATGTAGGAAGTCTGTGAGCATCTCCAGTTCTTGGGATGCAACTCCCCAGCGCAGCCTTTCAACCTCTCCCCGTGTTACCTTTCCCTTCATTTCTCTCATAGGGAAAAACAAAATGCAGGACCTTGCCAGACCTGCCTTGCCATGCCAGAGATCGGGAATGCTGAGCTCAGCTACAGTGGCACTTCCTGGGAAAAAATCTGCCCAGTCCATCACTGCCCCATTCCTGCATCCCCGGGGCTGGGGGAAGACAACTTGCCCTCCTCCAGCCACACGCTTGGGCCGGTCTCCACCCAGTCCAACGGCCAGGTGCCATCGAGCTCGCAGGACTCCCAGCAGCACCACCCACTTTACCCCTGCAACCAGGAGGAGTCCCAAGGCAGCTATGGCCTGCCCGCGCTCCCTGGGCATGGAGAGAGGCCTGTGCTGTGTTCCCACCTTTCCAGTGGTGATCTTGTGCCAGCTTCCCACCACGAGGCCTCGGAAAGGCCCTGGAAGCAGTGGTCCCCCGGGCAGCAGCGGCCGGTGCAACACCACGTTGTCACAGTCAGGTAAGAGGCGCAGGGAGGGCGGCTCCAAAGAGAACTTCCAGACTTGGGCAGGGGAAGTGGGAGGGGTGAGCAGGGTCTGAGCTGGGATGGATGAAACACGAGTTTACTCTTCAGCTCAGGGCAGCAGCTGCTCCAAAACACACGGAAGGATCCAGTTTGCTCTCTACCTCTGTGTGGGTGCACAGAGAGCTGCCATTCCCATGCCAGGGAGAGGTGGGATTTCCTTCTCAAGGGAGTGGCTGGCAAAAGCCAAGGTCACTCAGCTGTGAATATGCCCATCTTCCTTTACCTTTGTATTTTCTCCCTTTGCACTCCAAGCCACCCAGCTGCCAGTCACTTATCTCGGTGGAGTTCTCAGTGATGGGAACAGACTTCATTCTTTTCCTGCTCCCACAGAAGCTGCTGCCAATGCTGGAAGGGAGTGGCAGCAGAGGGTAAACGTTGGCTACAGCAGAGCAGTGAGAGATACAAAAGGGGAGAACATTATTTGGCTTTCCACGTTGGGCAGCAACCAGGGTATGAATTCTTTGTTGTCCATGACAGAATCCATTTGTGGCAGTGCCTGAACTACAACCTCTGCTCCTTCCAGCCAGCACCATCCTTCCTCCTGAATGTGCCTTTTAGAGTCCACTCTTGGCACAAGAGATCATGATCCCTTCACTGCTGTAACCGTAGCCACTGAATCCTGATAAAAGATGGCACAGGATTCCTTTCTTGCCTGTGTACAGCATTGCAGTGTTAGGCACAAAAGCCCTTTAGAGCCTCATTTCCCAGCCATTTACACAGGATTTAATTTGCTTGTGTTTGTGTAGAGGAACTGCAGTCAAAGGAGCCTGGGTCCTTTTTCCGAATCGTTTTCCTGGATCCTTTTTCTGGATCCTTTTTCACTCATATGCTATCAATAAAATTGCCAACCACATCCTCTGTAACAGGTTATTTAAGTGGGAAGCACAGCTGGATTGTAAATCCCTGGCAGAGCGTGCAGTACCAGCAGTCAGAAAAGTGATAACATAATAATGCCAGAATGAGGTTTTTAATCCAAGCAAATCTGCTTGAAGAGCTATTGTGAGGGAATTAGCACAGGATGGGCAGTGTACTGCTGGAGAGAGACCTTGCTTTGATAATCTGGGGAGGCTTTTGCTCTGCTCCTCTCTGTCTCAAATCTACAGAGCATTAGCGTGACGAGCAAAACACAGAATCATTTATTACTTGAGCCTCCCAGAGTGACTCTGCCATGGAGAGCTCCCCTCCACTGCTTTTCCATTTCTCCCACTCATAACAAGACTAGGAAGGATGAGCTGCCTCAAGTTCCCCAGCTGGCTGCTGCAGGGAGGGGGGGATCTGCCCAGCACACATACTGGAGTGCAGCAGGACCTTCTCCCAGTGGAAGCAGGAGTGTAGGAGGGTGAGAGGAGGAGGGAGCACTGGCTGAGCTATGGAAGGAGGTGGGAGCAGTTCTCTGGAAGCTGTGACCAAGCTAAGGCCATGGCAGACTGGGGCATGTTTCAAGGGGATGTTTCAGTGCAAAGAGAGAGAGCAGCACAAAAGGTCCTGTGGATATCTGACCCACCAGGATGCAGCTTTTCTGACAGGATGCTGCTGGAAGGCTTGTCCTCAGGGATTCATTAACAAACTTTGGATCCCCTGGGGAAGGCTTCTTTATTCCCCCCTCAGAGCCCTTCAAGTAGGAGTGACAAATGCTCCTCTGTGAATAAAATCCAGATAAAATATTTTTAGCAGCTCCACTGGTTTTCTGCTCTTATAGCCTGAAAAGACACTGTCTTTAGAGAGACCCAGGAAACAAATGAGAGTCACCTTTTTGGGAAAATCCTCACTGAGTTAAAGAGGAAATAAAAACTATCTACAGTTGTTGCTCATGAGATTTGATAAAGAGGTTTGCTTTTATCAAGAAACACTTTAAGAAGTGCAGTAAAAGCACTTAAACCAGATAATTTTAATGGATGAGATCTGCAATGGGATTTCTATAGGACTGCATTGCTAATGTCCAGTACTCTCTGCAGGGTTTTCTGAGAGGAGCAAAATGAGGAGTGACTGCATGGCTTCCCATCCTGTTTGGTTAAAATGGGAGAGGAAAAGGCTCTATTATTCCTTAAACTAATTGACACAGTGACAGAACTGTGTCAGCACTGGCTCACCTTGGTGCTTATAGCCCTGCAAGCGTTAACCTGCTCAGGGATCAGCCCAGCACTGGGCTTCCCAGAAAAATATTAAATGAATGCATCTTTTTTCCTTTTTATCTGCAGACATGACAAAGCTTTCAGGATGCCAAAAAGGTATGTTCAACAGCAAATGCTTCCTGTCCTTGTACCCTGTGATCAGTGCTCTCCTGTCCTCCTATTAGGAGAGGCAGAGTGTTACTGCTGGTGACATCCCAGCAGACCCAGCTCCAGAGGCGAGGTCAGCGCTCCTGGGGCTTTCCACTCCTTGGAAAAATCTCCATTTGCTTGTGAGATCAATTTAACCTGCATTAATGAATAGTAACACTTTCTTGGTAGCTGTTCTTAGGCAGGTGCCTGGCTCTAACCCATACAGTAGCTTTATATATATAATAATTCTGTATGTGCCTCTGTGTGCGTGTCTGTGTGTATATATGCATATATATATGTATATATATGTATATAAAAGATTAATCTAGCTTGTCCTATCAATAAGGAAAAGAGCCCATCCATGAAATAAACTCATTTTTTCAAAAGACAGAAAATTTTAAATACATTTATCAAAATTAAAATAATTTGATTGCTTTCTACTTCTGTTTAAAAACTGACTTTTGTAAACTGTTGCTTCTGGCTGGTTTGGGTAAGCACCTTCTGTCATCAGCGACTGCAGCTGATTTGTTTTGTTCTTTTTTTTCTGATAATTGGACGTGGAAATACCAAAAACAGCCTCCAGAAATAAGGTACTCTAATGAGTAAAGAGCAATTTTGTTCGTTTTCATAGTAAAGACTTCATCTATGAAAACAAACTTGATAAGGCAATTGTAAATTGAAAAAAAAAGCCAAAAAAAAATCAAAAGTCATGTGAAAAGATGTTTGAAGTACTTGTGATGACTTCTAATGATGAAATAGGTGTGGTGGAATCCCAGGCAAAAGGGGCAAAAGAGCAGGCAAGGAGAAACATTCCTTCTCAAATAAAGTCCATAAATATTTCACTTCCCTTCACAAATACTTGTCAACTCTTTTTGAAAAAAGGGTTTCCTATATTTCAGAATTACATCAGAACACAAAAGAATAAACTTGCTGTCCTAGGGTGACTTTATGATGCTTGTATCCCCAATAGTCTGTTCTGTTTGTGCTGTATATTGAGTTCTGTGCCTTTAAAATTAGTTCTAAGAGCTCTAAGGGGGAGAAAGGAGCAGTGCGAGGTTTGTTTTGAGGAAAGTGCCTGACTCCTCATTCTGGCTCCAGTGGTGTTCCTCTGAGGCACGGACAGCGGTGGGGAAGAGATCTCCTATGCTTTAGTTAGTTTTAGCTAGCTGAGGCAGAGAAGTTCCCTGCACTAGGGTTTGGTTTTTTTTTTTTTTTTTCCTTTTCTTGAGACTGTTTAAATCTATTCTGGACTGAAAAACCTGCCAATCAGAGCAGGAACCCATTCTGCTGTGTTATATCTCAACTGATATTTCTGAGGAAGACAAAAATCTTGACACAGTAAAACCTGCACTGGTAAAAACATTTGGGAGAGTAACTTTCATAGATCATCCTATATGAGAAACAGTTTGTCCCAAAGGAAAAACAGAACTTGGATAGAAAAATTTACACCAGGTCTTTAAGAACAAAAGTAACTGGCAAATAATACTTTGGCCAGAGTAAGCTGCTTCCCTGGAAGGGTTTTGATGTCATTAAAATTTTGTGATATATCATTAAAATTGTTTGTCTTCTAGTGAATATGTATGAATTTAGAACAGTGTCTAAATACACAAATTTAGACCAATGACAGTGGGCTTGCTCGGGTCAGTTACCCTCAGGGACTCTCCAGAATAATCCAAAGATTTCTCGGGGTCCAGTTTGGAAATCTGTAGCCTGAACTGTTGCAGCCACCAGCTGACATTGCACAATGCGGAGGAAATTAAGAGGCTCTTTCTAAATGCAATCTTTGAACTTAAATGTTTAAAGCTTCATTTTGCTCGAGGACACGAGTCTGGTTTTTATTATTTCTGATTGAAAAAGCTGGAAAATGCAGGGAGGCAAAATGTAATTACCCAAGTTAATTAGAGCTGCCTGCAAATATCCAGTTAAGAGTGTAATATGTTCATTAATAGCTGCACTAGGGCCTCTGAGCTTCACAATAAATAACTGCACAAACCAGAGACCCTGACTTTTCCTTCCTGTTGCTCACACCTCATTGGCTCAGGAGCAGGTTTTGTGCTCAGAGCAGGAGCACCTCACCAGCTGCATTTTCCCCTCCTGTTGAGCGCAGTTACTCGCAGCTGATGGCGGAGTGGCCGCTGGCCGTGCTGGTGCTGTGCTCCGTGGCGGCGGCGATCTGCACTGTGGCTGGGCTGCTGCTCGGGAATCTGCCTGACTTCTCAGAGCCCCTGATGGTAAGTCCCTACAGCTGAGGTGTCAACGGGAACCTAAGGAAAATCCACACCCAAGAAGTGATACCATCCCTCCAAGGTGAGCAGAATGTGGCAGTTCCTGCACAGCTGCCCCGGTCACACAGGAAGAACACAGCCCACGCCGGTGGCAGCCGCCAGCCCATCCCTCAGCCCACCAGTGCCTTCACTCCAGTGTGGAGACACTGCCAACACAAACTGGGATTGCTCCCTTTGCTTCCCTTCCAAGGCTGGAAGGCTGGGATTGCCCATAGTGAATAGCTAGGCTTGGCAGAGACTGGATAGAGGAGCTGGCTTTGGCTCCTACAGTCTGTGCATGAGGCTTTTGATTTGGAGAGCATGCCCTGTTGTGAGCACTACGCACATGGAATGTTTTCCATGTGGAATGCCACATTCCCTAAAAACATCCCTGCCTCTGCTCCATGGAGAAATCTTGAGAAAATAAGAATACACTAGAGTTTGTCCACAAAAAGCAAAATTAGTGCCATTTCTGTAAGGGACTACTACACTTGAAAAGGAGGAGAAATACTTAAGAGATCAGGGAGAGATAATTGTAACCATTGTTAATGGGAAGGGAAAAAGAAAGGGGAAGGGAAAGAGAAAGGGAAAAGCTTCATGTTTATTCTCTTATCTCTGGAATGCAATATTTGCAGGGAAAGCTCAATTTGTGTATCTCCCCAAGATGCAGTACTAGTCTCACACAGTTTCCATGTGTTGGAGGAGGCCTAAGGAAGCTGAGCTGAGGAGCAGCTGTGACAAAGCCCTTTTCCTTGGTGCAGGGTTTCGAGCCACGGGACACTGACATTGGCAGGAAGCTCATTGTGTGGAGGAATATCGAGAGCCATACAGGCTACAAGAAGACTCTTTTCCTTTCTCCCTATGCCAAGAAGAAAAGGTATTTGAGCTTGGTTTGGGGGGTTTGAGGAACATTTTGGTTGTAAAGTCACATATTCAATATTCCAAAATATCTATATGAATTCCATACATCCTATGCTTAAAAGCAACCAAGGCATTGGAGAGTTTGAAGTCTGTTTGCCTGCAATGGATTTGAGCTCCCTATTGCTGTGTGTGGCACCAGAGCCTTGTCAGTGAATGAAACTCCCAGCCAGATGCTCTCTTGTTAATAATAATAGTTATTAACAATAATCTGCCCTCTTGCTAGCTATGATGACCTTGGCATTGGCAGAGGACAGAAGGCTGCTCAGGGAGAACAAGCAGCGAGGACACGGAGAATGGTGGAAACCATCTATGGAGCGGATGGATTCTTCTGTGGTCCACCAGGTGACTGAAATCTTGATGGGGCAGTAAATACTGCACACCCAGAACTCCACTGACAGAACTGTCAGGGTTCAGGACACAGGGAACACTCTGAATTTGTGTACAGTTCCACCTGTGAGAGCTCTGACAGTGCCCTCCCAGCACTTCATACCTCAGTGGTCAGAAAAGGCTGGTTCAGAAATTCTGAAGAGTTGTCTCTCCTTCTAAACTCTTCGCCATACTTCTTGTTTTCCCTTTAGAAATATACTTTGAAAGCACACATTAAAGGACTAATGTTTTCACCATTTACCCATATCAAAAGTGAATACTCAGAAAAAACAGCTTATGCCCTGCTTGCTGTCTTCTCCCTCTCCCTTGTCTGCTCCCTCTCCCTCTCTGTTCCTTTCCCTCTTGAAAAATGTAAATGGCAGTAAAATCTGAAGAGAAAAACAGAAAACTCCAACACCGCCCCAGATTTGTCCCAAAATGGGCACTAGTAAGTAGAAAGAAGAGGAACAGCATGCAGATATTTTTATTCTCTTCCCTGCCTTCTATCCACCTGTGAAACAAGTCACACACCAAACCTGCAGGTCCTTGGGGGCTTTTGGCTGAGCTCAAGCTCCTCCCTTGTTCCAGGGATGCAGAACCAGATGCCAGCAGTCACTAAAGGCAAGCTGACATTTGATTTTGAAAACGCCCTTATGCTGCTGACCAATTTCAAGGGGCAGGGGTGAGGTCACACAAGGCACATGCTCGCTACTGTCTTGTGACCTGTTTCCCTCCAGGGAGCCCTCCAGAGCAGTCCTATGGACAGAGACAGATTTTTTTTTTTTTTTCCTGTGAAGAGAGAGTCTACTCCAAACAGCCTAGCTGATTCATCTTCATTACCTAATCCTTTTATGTTTTGGGGTTTTTTTTCTTCTTCTTCTTTATTTCAGAAAAGAGCTATTCCCAGCTGGTATTTATGTCCACAACTGCTGGGAGCTTATGGAACTTGCAAGCAATTCAGTCTATGTGTCAAATGGAACAAGACAAGGTCAGTGATGGCAGGAAGAACACATGTACAGGCTGTCTCTTTTCTGTCTGCTCCAATCTTTGATGTCTTGCTGAGACGATGCCAGACAGAAAACAATGTAAGCTATGCAACAGGTTTCACCTGGAGGAATCCAAAACATTTCACCTACTTGGCAATATAGGAATGCTCCCACCTGCCAGCTGCAAATTAAACAAGAATAAATGCAGTCTGAACAGGAGCTGGTCCAGAAACCAAAGGTGTCCATCAAAAGCTGCTGAGGATTTTGGGCAGCCAAACATAATTACAGAAATGGAGCTACCAGCTTGTAGACTAGTGGCAAGTTTTGCAAGTGGGAAGTATTATTGGATGAGCTGCATTTACCATAGGAGCCAAATTTTCAAATCTGTGGTTATAAAATATAGATAATGGACAAGGTTTAATTTTTGCAAAAGGATACCGACTTTCCACAGCTTTGGTGTTTGGGATTTGTCACTGGGAGGATGGCCAGGGATGGGTGGTACACCTTGGGAAAAGGGGAGGGGAGGGGAGGGGAATTAGTGCAGCAAGTAAGGAACACTGGGGCTGCAAGAGAGGGTCTGACCTGATGCCCCTCATATTTTTCAGATACGCTCACACGTGCATTTTAGAGACCTCTGCCAGCGCACTGAAGCCAACGAATGCTGCCCGAGCTGGTCCCTGGGGAACTACATTGCTGTCCTATACAACAGGTCTTCATGTCTGGAGATAACCCAAGGAGACATCTCCCACACGCTGGCCCTGCTCCGTGCCTGTGCTCCAGACTACCACCGGGGTGTCCTCACTCCGTCCTGCATAGGCCCCGAGGCTGCCAGACAGAAACACTCTCAGTGTGCCCAGGTCCCAGAAAAATGCACCCGCTTCAACGCCATCTACCAGCTGCTTCACTTCTTGGTCGACAGGGACTTTCTCAGTCCTCAGACAATGGAGTACCAAGTGCCCTCTCTCAAATACAGCCTGCTTTTCCTGCCTATGAGAAAAGGTGCATCTATGATGGGGATCTACTTAGATAACCTTGAAACCTGGGATCTGTTTGATAACTACACGTCTATCACTGGAATGGACCTGGGCCTTAAACAGAAACTATTCCAGCACTACCTTTTACTGGATACTAAGTATCCAGTCCTGGCAATATTAGCTATTTTTCTAAGCATTTCTTTTTATTTACGTTCAGTGTTTATTACCTTGATGGTCCTGCTCGCTGTTGTCAGTTCTTTGATGATCTCCTACTTCTTGTACAAGGTGGCCTTCAGATTCACCTACTTCCCTTTTGTAAACCTAACAGCAGTCATCATTCTCAGCAGCATTTGTGCCAACCACACTTTTGTCTTCTTCGACCTGTGGAACTTCAGCAAGAGCCAGAACCCTTCCGCCGGGCTTGCTCAGTGGGTGAGTCAAACCATGCACCATTTTGCCTATCTCATGCTGGCCTCATGCTTCACGACCGGTGCTGCCTTCTACGCCAGCTACATCAGCAACATCACAGCCATCCGCTGCTTCGCTGTCTACATGGGCACCTCGGTGCTGGTGAACCTGCTTTTCATGATGACCTGGCTGCCCTCCTCGGCCGTGCTCTACGAGCGCTACATCGCAACGACCTGCGTTTACAAGCCAGAAGCCTACTGGAACAACAGCAGCCACAAGAGGGTCGCTCTCTCCATCCATTACGTCCTCCGGGCTCTCCAGAACACACTGTCTGAAACCTCCAAGCTGCTCTTTGAAAAGCTTCTGCCTTGTGGGGTCATCAAGTTTCGGTACATCTGGATCTGCTGGTTTGCTGCCTTAGCCATAGGAGGTGCCTACATTTCCTGTTCCAACCCCAAACTCAAACTCCCGACTCTGGAGACATCGTCCATCCAAGTGTTCAGGCTGAGCCACCCCTTTGAGAGGTACGATTCCGAGTACTGCCACCAGTTCATGTTCGAGAGGCTGGAGCACGGAGAAGGACAGCATATGCCTGTCACCATTGTCTGGGGCATTCTGCCCGTGGATAATGGGGACCATTTCAATCCAAAAAGCAACGGCACCCTAGTGACAGACACCACCTTCACCATCCAAAACCCTGATGCCCAGAACTGGCTCCTCGAATTCTGCCAAAGGGTGAAGAACAAAACTTTCTATTACCCTGATGCAGAGCAGAAATCTACTGTGTGCTTTATGGAGGAGTTCCTCAGGTGGATGGACAGTCGCCAGTGCTCCCAGCGAGACCACAGCTTCAACCTTTGCTGTAACCAGTTCTCCTTCCCTTACAGAAGCGAAGTCTTCCTGCACTGCATCAAAATGATGCTCCTGGAAGAGGGCAGGGAAGGGGCAGAAACGTACGACCTGGGCCTCAGGTTTGATGGGGAGGGAAATGTTGCTGCCTTAGTGCTGCAGTTTCAAACTATTTATCACTATACCTTCAACTACAGCAGAGCCAAACAATTCTATGAGGAAATCAGCCTCTGGATAACAGAGGAAATGAAAACTGCCCCCATGGGGCTTCAGAACGGATGGTTTACCAGTAAACTAGAGCTGTACAACCTCCAGCACAGTCTCAGCACAGAAACCATGGTGGTCATGGCGCTGTCCATAGCCATTTCCTTCGTGGTGCTGCTGCTCACGACCTGGAATGTTCTCCTTAGCATTTTCTCCGTTACTGCCATTGCAGGCACCGTCCTGGTAACCATTGGCCTTTTGGTCCTCTTGGAGTGGCAGCTCAACGCAGTGGAGTCTCTCTTCATTTCAGCTGCAGTCGGTCTCTCTGTTGACTTCACTGTCAACTACTGCATCTCCTATCACCTGTGCCCCCATTCCGACCGCCTGAGCCGAGTGGCCTTTTCCCTGAAGCAGATGAGCTGTGCCACAGCCATGGCAGCTTCTGCTCTCTTCTCTGCAGGGATCATTATGTTGCCTGCCACGGTCCTGGCATATAGGAAGCTGGGGATATTCATCATGATGATCAATTGTATCAGCTGTGGGTTTGCCAGCCTCTTCTTCCAGTCGCTCTGCTGCTTCTTCGGCCCGGAGAAGAATTGCGGGCAGATCCTTTGGCCTTGTGCCCACACCATGAAAGACTACGATGACTCCGGGCCCAATGGAAACTTTGCCTGTGGGGGCAGCGAGAAGCAAAACCGGTTGCGGAAGGTCCAGGAGTCCAACACTGCAAACGAGCAATACGAGCTCCAACCCTTGTCCAGGAAACTCAGCGACAGTTTTGACAACAGCACTTCCACAAGCAAGCTGTCCAACCGGCCCTCTGTGCTCTCTGAAGACATACAAGTTGAAGACAACAGATGCCCTCGAGTGGGAATGCACCCCTCCCTGGAAAGAGAGAGACAGAGTCTGCAGGACACCCTCAGAGATCAGCAGGTCAGCCTGTGCCAGTGTCCCGCCTTGCAAACTTCCTCTCCTTACAAGCACAGCACCTCAGAAACAGAAATTCACAGCGAGAGACTCTGCCGAGATTGCCGCTGTCGAAAGTATGGTCTGAAAGCGTGGGATGGGTCTGGGCTGGACCACATCCAGCCGGCTGGCGTGAAAGAAGAAGGGCAGCTCGATAAATCCCACTGCTCCAGTGACACTGCCCAGCAGCAGTCAGATTATACCTCAGACCACAGCCCTCTCCCTGCTGCTGACATCTACAAAATTCACAGATGCCTTTGTTCTCTTGGCAGCTCCTTTGATATGCTCAACATCTCCAGCGAGACGTCGATCAGCGATTTTGAGCAAGGCCTGAAGCTCGCTGAATCAGCCAGTTCCTGTCCCGATGCCTTAGAGCTGTCTGACTCCTACGGTAACGCGGAGCGAGGTTACCTGAACGGGAAGAGAGATACCCTGCGCCTGGACCTGAGGGAGACTGTCTTTGATGTCTCTCCAGCTGCATCACAGCAGAACAGCTCTTCGTGGAAAAATCGGTTTGGATTGGGGAATGAGGGGCCAGTCGTGCTGCCCAACAGCCAGCCAGACATGCCTGATGTTTGGATCAAACGATCCAGTGCACAAAGTTCTGGTTACAACAGCTGAGACCTTGCAGAAAACAAAGCTGCTGCTAGGGAAAGTGGAAGCCTGAATGTCCTTAGAGATGTAAATACCAATTTTTTCCTCCCACCTCTCCTAGAGCTGAGACTGAGACTATTTCTTAGTATTTCAGCTGCGCAAAACATGTGTTTTCACAGGAATCTGCAGATCTGATGCCAGTGAGAGGACGTGAGGGCCATCATGATGGACTACAAGCCCTTTGACTTCAAGTGTCTGGTGCCATGTTCACAGCTGTTCACAGGACTTACAGAGTAAACCTGGTTTGTTATTTCCTACAAGGTCAATAGGTTTTGTTTGCTTGAGAGAAATAATGAGGTGAAGGTCCCCAGGTACTTAACGACAGAGAAAGAGAGTTCATGTAAAAAAAAAAAAAAAAAAAAAAAAAAAAAAAAAAAAAAAAAACCCCAACTGAACTACTGAAAATCTAGGTATCAAGTGAAGTGTATTGTGAATAATAAAAAATAAATTATTTCATTTTCTACTTTATGCAAAGCCCACATCCACAGACCCCATTGAAACAGCTCAGATATTATAAAAAGTCCTGTCAAGACTTCTGAGTTGACACAGCCTCTTCCTGACCATGAAAGAGGCTACAGACTCCAGCCCAAATATATTTCCAGTAACAATTTCAGTTTGTTTTATCCAAAGGAATTCTAATACTGCCAAAGATTTTCAGTGTGAATTTCCCCCTTGAGAAAAGAGTCCTTGTCCCCCCCGACTCAGGTGCCTTGTTGTGTCCTCTTTACAGCATGTTTGCACTCAAGGCATTCCCCTCAAACGTGTAACTTTTTAAAATTCACAAATCTGGTGAATCTTGAATTTTAGGGTTTTTCCCCCTCTACCAGAAACAAACAGGAAAACAAACATTTATTTGCCCTTATTTGTTGAAAAAATAAAACATTCTGTCTACAAGTTGACGTACAATAAATGCTTATAACAACCTTTCCTAAAATATGTGTGATGCTTCATTTTCAGCAAGAGAACCATGGTTATTAATCTTTTAAATGCCTACTATATTTTCCAAAGGGAAGTATACATCTTTAAAATACTTATTCTTCTGACATCTACGAGTTGTCCCTGAGCTGTGGGCCACAGGCAGCAACTCCCTGATATCCATTAGGGGCATGGACTTTTAAAGCTAATACCAGAGTTTGAAATATGTCAAACATGTCAGTTGCGTGGTTCCATATTTTTCATGTTTCAGTTTCAGGGTTTTATCCTGAAGTTGTCATAGTGAATGTTTAGGTGGGTATTTAGGCAGCTAAAGCCACCCTCAGGCTGGAACGGCAGCGTCCGCCTCAAGGAACTGCTCCCCGCTGCTATCGGGAGAGATTGCCCACCCATTACGAAAACCATGTTAGCATGGTTTAGCGTGTTTAGCATGCAAAAATGTATTTAAGTCGGGAAACATTTTCTACAGATGCCTCATTTCACCTTGCGGCATTAGAGGGCAATTTTAGTACCTCACACACGAGCAGCACCGGCTCTCTCACAGCTTTTGACTCCTACACGTCCGCACAGACGGCCACAAACCCCTTGATCTTCGGGCCTCGAGTGCCCAAACCACAGGGTGAGGCAGTGAGACGCAGTGGGAAGCAGTGAATTCCTTCACTGGAAGGAAGGAAGGAAGGAGGGAACTGCGCTCCGTTGGAGCCTCGCGCGCGGCCGGTGCCCCCGTAACGGCGGCCAACGCCTTCCCTGAGGGACGGGGCGCGAGGCAGAAACGGAGCNCCCCGGCGCGGTGCTGTTTGAACTCGGGACGTGATCGCAGCTGCCATGGAAGGAAAACCTTCCCGCATTCCCGTATCCGGCCGGCTCCACCGTCCCGAGACGTCCGCAGGTGAGTGCGGGGCACGGAGGGACACCCGCGGGGCACGGCTGGCGGGGGTTGGCCGAGGGGTGCAGCGGGGCGCCGGAGTTAGGGAGCTCCATCGCTGCCTGGCTACGTGGTGGCTGCCCCAAAATCTAATCAGAAGCTTTATTCTACTGTTTTGTCCCTATTTAGGACTTAGCAACGCTTAGCCTGCTGTATACACTCCACTGGCTGAAGGCAGCGGCCTATTGATGTGAAAGATGCTTCAGTCTCTTACTTTTCTAAATCTTATAATGCTGCTTACAGCACTTAACAGCATTTTATAAGTGGGAGGCACTCGGGATTAGTGTTAAAAACATGGGAGCTGGGCTGTATCGGTGGAAACTCCTCGTTGCTCTAATGTAAATATGCTCATGGCTGTGTTATTTGAAAAGTACTCAACTTGAGGGAGGAAAAGCAATTCCTAAACCCACTGAGTGAGCAAAGCTTTAAATACTCAAACTGTTGTGATTTAAGAGAAATAAACTCTACATTAAAAGCTAGTTTTCTATGCTGTTTTAGTAGCTATTCACTCATAGCAAAATATGGAGGTCTCTTAACAGAGTTTCATGTGGGCTGGGTTTGTTTTGCGTCCAGTATTGAGCAACAATCTTGTGGCACTGATGTCTGCTTGATGCTGAGACCTTCTTTGTTGTGTATTATCATTTCAAACTCTCATTAGTGCTAGCCTGGTAATGGTATTTTAACACTGTCTATACCTCTGACCTGTTTGTGGCTTATTCTGGACCCTTGATCCAGAGCAAAACTTGAGGAATGCTCTTAGTTACTTCTACATTAAAGTCTCCATTCTAGCCAGATATAACTGCTTTACCTCAAATTAAAGGCTTAAGAGACCTTAAAGGAGGTTACTTCTAGGCTGTGGTGTTTTTACAGTTGTCTCTTTCTCACAGAATTGCAAATGACTTTTCCTTCAAAGAGAAAATGTGTCAGCAAAACATCAGAGCCAGAGTTCAGCAGTGTTCCCAGTCTTAACTTCCCCTCAAACGTTACAGTGGACAGTGTCTTCAAGGCTGCAAACCAAGGGTAAATCAAAGCAAAAATATCGATGGATTTATTGGGCACATGTCCTAAAGATGGCTCATTTTGCACATTTTGTCAAACTAATAGGCTTGGTGACCCACAAGAGCATAGAAGTCTTCTGGTAATTGTATTTTATCTCTCTTTCAAGGCTGCCTAAGTCTGAGAAGAGAGTGGAACCAGTTCCAAAGAAGACAGTGGCAAGACGGTGTGTCCCTGCCATCTCTACTGGCTGTCCTTGTGCTGTGGTGTTCCCCTCTGGAGGGTGGTGACAGCTTTCTGCCAAGCTAGCTTGTTAAATCTGTTGGTCAGAAACAAAGGCCAACGCTTAAAAAGGGACATATTTGTGAAATTAGGGGGTGTGCAACGCTGGTATTTTTGCCCCTAAGTCTCTGCTCTTTAACTCCACAGCCCTCTCAGCAGACACCAACTAGAAGCAGAGCTGAAAAACAAGAATCAGTTGGTGGAAACACTCAAACAACAACTAGCAAGAGCAGAGGTAAAGACAGGGGAGAAAAATAAATAAATAATTGAGAAATTTCTATGTTCTGATCTATACAGGGTCATGTTAAGCATTGTCTTGCTTGTTTTCTTGTCTTCATCAGAATGTCTTTGTATTCTTCTGCAAGTTGTTTTCCCCATCTGCTCAGCTCTGGGGAGGCCAAACTGGGAATGTTTGGTCTGTTTCTGGGCTCCTGGTACAAAAGAGATATGGATGTACTGGACAGAGTCCAAGAAAGGGCCACAGAGATGGTTAAGAAGGGACTGGAGGAAAGGATGAGAGAGCTGGGAGCGTTCAGGGACTTCTGTTTCAAACAGATCTGATTTTGTGGAATCATGTTTAGATTCAGAATGGGCACGCCACTATTCCCTGGCTCTCAGAGATAACTCTAGGATATGCCTAGTACTGCTTCTGTCATGTACAGCAGCCCTTCCTGGTAACACACAGCTGTAAAACCTCACTTTATTTTCCAGTTCTCAATCTGTGGGATGATCATTGCTCTTATCTCACAGCTTGATTTTCTTAAGAGCCTCTGAGACTTCCTATGAAATGTTCCCAAAGCTTCTGACACTATCAGCTAGATCACCCTAATCCACATGCTTATTGATCCTCTTGGAGAATTGCATTCAACTTGGGAGGTTGATCAGCTTATCCAATTGCCTGGTAATATCTGGATTGTGTAGGGAATAATGCTTAAGACATGGCTTAAAGTCATGACACCCTTTTCTTCACAATGTTTATATGCTCCTCAGTGCGTGCATTATTTATATAAATGGGAGGGGGCACAAGAAAAGATAAGAGTTGCCTAAAAGGAATCCCTCCATGATCAAATTTTTCTAGTAATTGCTCTGATGTGTAGATGTAATAAATGTATTAATCCTGTTAAGAAGCAGGAGCAAGGACCTGCAACAGCCTGATTTGATGTGGTGATAGGGACAGAAAGCAAGGTCTGATTCTTGGTGCCAAGTGCAGCACTTGTGAAGTTGTTATTGTATTACTAAGAAGAAAATCTCCTTGGAAACTTGCCTTACTCACAACCTGTGTTAATGGCAGGACACTATTAAGTTAAGGGAGCTAAAGAAGGAGAACGAGAGGCTGGTCCATGAAGTTGAGAAGCTCAAGAAAATTCAGGAGATTTGCATGATGATTTTAGAAAGCAGAAACATTGATCCTGGTAAGGAGTTTGCTTACATCCTGGTACTCCTCCAGAATGTGGGGGTTTTTTCTGTTGTGACTATTTATAAGAAATTTGGACTGTGCTTCCTTTTTTAGGGAATGCTGCTGGAATTTGTGGGTTTAGGGAGGTCTGGGGAGTTTTTTTGTGGCTTAACAGAAATAGCTGCTTCCTGTAGTAGGAGTGAATAAACTAACTTAATATTTCTTGCTGTAGAAAGCTACTTTGAAAAGCTATTTGTTCTCAGAGTAATGTGTAAATTAGATGTTCACTGATGCACCTCCTGAATTACTTACAGGTAGCCACGTGGAGGAGGAAAAGGAGATGTGTGCTTGTCGGGAAAGGACAACAGTAAGAAAAGCTTGGAATGGGCTTTGAGGGGTCTGTGTGCCCCTACCCTTCTCTCCTGATGCTGAAACAGCTGAGATTCACGTTTATTTGCATCATATTAAAAACAATTTTCCTTTTGACTTCTCAGATGCTGACTAAGAAGGCCTCAGAAGAACTGATGCTATTTTGTCACACAGCTGCAAAAGAGAAAGAGATGCTTGAGGTAAGACTGACTTAAGCAGGCAGTGAGCACCAGCCCCTTAGGGAAGTTATTTTGTTCCTCCCAATCCTCCTTTCTCCACATGAACCAGATGAAAACCTGCAGTATTTCTTTTAATGTAAACACACTTTTTAAGGAAACTGTTACTCCCCTTTTAAATAGAGGGATCCACCAGCCTGGTTGCTATTCTGGAAGTCAGAGCATTTGATTTAAATTGGACACTGTTGTAGAGCAGTGACCCTGGGTAACCTCTGGGGAAACTGAGAAGTGTGCAAGCCACACAAGTGGCTTCAGTAATTACCTATATACAGACCAAAATAGTCATTAAATTACTGTTCTACAATTCTTGATAAGAAGCCCAAGAGCTAAAATGTAACTCTGATAGGAGAATTCCTACATTTTGGTCATAGATGAATTTACATTTTCCACAAGTGACCAACGTAAAAGAAATCCCAGATTTAGTTTAGGAGGAAGTGCTTGGATGCTTTAGGACTTGTTTTTTCTGTTCCATACTCTGGTCTTAGTAAAACGTGGTGTGCACTGACCTCTCCACAGACAGCGATGGCCACGTGGAAATTGGCGCAAGAGGAAAACCAGCGTGCCCTGAAGAAGCAGTCTGACTTCCAAGCTCAAATTAATAAATGTACAGCCATGCTTGAAGGGCTGGGGAAGCTCCTGGCAATGTGAGGCACGAGGATGGACTGGAATTTTTTGCTTTTTCACCCCTAGTTCATTGGTCTCTGTTTGTCAAGCCTAGTTCCTGTGTTTGGTGATCCAAGCTCCCCGGCGGAGTCGAGGGCCTGACGCAGCAGCGATGGCCGGTTAACCTCGCGCCGGGCGTTCGCCCCTGTTCCTGTCTCCTCTCCGGTGTTGGCGGGTTTAGTTCATTAAATGTTCCGCAAGTTCATTAAATGTTCCGCAAGCAAGGACGTGGGTCAGTGTCAGTCCCAGCCTCAGCCACGGCCCTGCGGGAGGCGGGG
>WEIU01022079.1:177706-208468 GCA_013389925.1 Aegithalos caudatus
GGCCGGCCCTACCGAAACGTGGCCATCGAGGGGACACCGCGGCGGGGAACCGCCACGTCCTGCCATAAGGAATGCTGCGGCTCTCCCAGCTTGTTCTCCTGCCCCGTGGATGATTCTGAGAACTCATTGCAGGTTACGGCTTTCCTGCAAGGGGAAACACATCTCTGGTCTGGTGACCAGTGACAGGAACCCAGGGAAGGGCAAGAGCTGGGTCAGGGGAGGATTAGGCTGGATATTGGGAAAAGGCTCTTCCTCCAGAGAGGGGTCAGGCACTGGAACATCCCAGGGAATGGTCACAGCCCCAAGGCTGCTGGAGCTCCAGGAACATTTGGACAACGCTCTCAGGCACAGGGTGAGATTATTTGGGTTTCCTGTGCAAGGAGTTGGACTTGTTACCGAAAACCTCTGAAAATGCTGGGAAAAATAAGACTCTAACCCTGTCTTTAGTATTAATGAGTAAGGCATTACTTTATTCCTGACCAAGAGGTGTTTATGTGACTGACAAAGTTCTGACCTCCACACCAACCCAAGACACAAAACTTTTTCACTTACACATTTTTAGCAAACAAAGAAATATGTGTTTATTGGTTCTAAACTGCATAATTCTCTTTATTAATTAGTCTTCTGTCCCCTATTGGTTGTCAATTTCTTGCTCTTCATGCTAATCTGGCCCACTTTCTTTAGTCCTTTTATCATTTTTTTCTCAAATGGAGTTCCCAGCTTGCTAGGCTTCAATCTCCTCTGTGTCTTCTGCTTACTCCAACACATCTTTGAAGGGCCGTAAATTTAAGATCCCAGGTGTCCAATCTTCAGCTCCCTCAGGCTTTGTTTATTGGAGCTTCTCAGGATTAGTTTTAGCAAACTTAAGGTTTCAGTGATTTAATGATCAAAGTGTCAATAAGTGTCTGTGAAAAAGAAAAGTAGTGCTGACTACAAGTGGGTATGCTTACAATTAATTAAAACAGCTAATGAAAAATTAGTTAGGAAAATTAGATCATTTCCAACAGACTGATGAGTCTTGTGGGTCCCTTCCAGCTGGGAATGTTCTGTGATTCTATGATCCTAAGCTTTGCTGTGTTCTTCTGTGTGCAACAGCAGCCAAGTGCTGACCATTCCAGGTGTATTCCCTTCTGCCCCAGGGCTTGGAGTGAAGGGCAGTGTTTTCCCAGGGCTGCTCCACACAGGCTCCTACCAGTGAAATACTGGACTTACAGCCTCACTTTCCAGATAATTCTGATGGTGCAAGCATATGTATGTGCAAAATAGACTTACTTGTTCTTTCTTGATACAGAATTATTCCTTGTCATGTTTGTGTTTGTGGCCTTATCAGCTCAAACTGATGTTTCTTTGTACATATATATTCAGCAGATGTAAGAGGTGTAAAATATTCCTCTTGTTCCTGTCTGGTGGAAAAGCTAAAAAAAAATCAGAAATAATCTTCAGTTATATTAGTGAAAGTGTGAATTAAAAGCAATATAGTTGTTATAAACTGGCTTAGGGTACCAGGGCTGCCTGAGCCCATTCTCAAAATCTAATTGATTAAGATTTTTTTTTTCTGTTACGCTTTTAAGCTTGTTTTAATTTATTTTAAGCTCTTTGCTGAAGTGTGATGCAGTCAGCTTTGTCACAGTGGAAAGATATCTAATTGCTTTTGGGCTTTTTAAGTTTCTAAATCTAGCAATGGGGAGAAAGCTTGTTTGGTAGTACTGGAATCCAGGGTCAGTGTGACTGTGGAATGTTAACGTGTCTTCTCAAGTGTAAAAAAAGAGGATGCTTAGGCTTTGGGGCTCAGAGGAGTGTGGGCATATTCTGGTTTGTTGCTCCTGCCCCTTATACAGGTTCTGGTTTAACAGCTCAGGGCTTCAGTCTCTAAAACTGTTGCTTCACCAGAATTTATGTGAGGGAATAAAGAACCAAAAAGAAAAAAAAAAAAATTATTAAACTCTACCATAAGATCCAGACCAAGTTTTTGAATCTTCCTGATAAAATCATTTAAGATACTGTATATATTTTGTTAGTATGTGTATAGACTTCTGTAGCATACATGTATGAAAGTGTTCAGAGTTTAAAATTTAGAAAAATATTTGGGGTTTTTAGTGCTTGGATCAATGAACATTCCTGGCTCTATCAAATTTCCCCACTGTAGAAGGTAGTAAGGTAGATAATGTAGTTCCAGTTTGACACACAAACACGTTTTAGTTAGTATCCCTGCTTATTGCAGGCATCTGCACATAATTAAGGAATGCTGTAAGCAGCTACTGGGTGGGTTAGCACATTATAAACTCAGTTCATCAGCTTCCAAAGGTCCCTGCCCAAAAATATACCTGAAATCCCAGTGCAGGCAGGTCAGGAACACTCTCTCATGTCAGGGTACAATTAAAGTTAAATACTGAGAGGGTCTAAAGTACATCAGCTCCTTGTTAAAAGACTAAAGAAATGACCCTTTAATGTGGCATTTCAGCCAGTATCCTGAACCATGGATTTCCTTATGGTCTTGTGCTTCTGTTTTTGGGATGTTGGAACGGCCTGGTGAGGGGATACTGGCAGGATCCAGGGGAAGAAGACAACAATATATTGCTGGAATGTAACTGATGTGTTTTTCCTCCCCTCTTTTCCCAGCTTAGACAGACCATGACAAAGTTCTGCCAAGAGCATTTGGCTCCAAAGGCCCAACAGATTGACCAGGAAAATGAATTCAAAGGCATGCGGGCAAGTATTTCATGTGTGGTTCTGAAAGCCTCTCTGGGCTTTGATCTCTGCATTAGTCCAGACAATCCCAAGCCACACCACAGGAACACGTGCATTAACTTTTCAAACTTAAAAGCCACAGAGAAAACCTTTTTTTGATTTCCTGTTTTATCATTTGTTACCAACTTTCAGCAAGCTGGGGCAGAACCCAGCGATAACAGTCATAATAAAGTTTGATAATAGTCTCATTTGGATTCTTATTGTGGGATTTCTGCCTGTCTGTTCTGACTCCTTCCTCAAAATGTGCTTTGTATACTCCTGGCTCAGTCCCTTTCTTGGACGTGAATTTCCTCTCAGATTTGCTGTGGAAATATTGTGTGCAAATGCTGAAATGTGGAGTTTGACTGTTGAGCCGAAACTTGCCTTTCTAATAAACCCAACAAATTCTGTGCCACGGGGTGCTTTGATTGATGGAAATGAGAGATCTGACTATTGGTTTTTATAAGCTCCACAAGACTCAAAAAGCTCTAAACATCTGCCAGGATTTCCCAGAGCTCTGATGCTGACATTTCCAGGGATGTATGTGCAGCTTTGAAGTGAAGTGTATAAATTTAGCCTGGCATTCCAGATGTCATCCAGAGCTATTGTATGATACTTTTTGAAGTCTCTGCAGATATTCCCTGATAATTATTGCTGGACACCACGTCCGTGTGAGGAGCACTCACCTATGTGTCCAGCACATAGCAGAGGAAAGGAGCAGCAGGGAGATGGCCCCACCAGGACACGTGTGGGCCTCCCTGGTGACAACATCCTTTGCTACTGCCTTTTGTCATGGCTGTAACATTCCCAGTTTTTTAATCTCCCCCAGGCAGGCTTCCTTGGCTTTAGTTGCTAGCGCCTGTTTTACTGGAAGAGTGCCAGCTCATACCAGGGTCGTATTTCCAGGGTTTTGGTTGTGGATAGTTTATACTATTACACAAACATTTTCCTTGGAGTGGGCAAAGAGTTAAATCTTAGGCGTCCTTCCAGAATTAAATTTAGGCCTGTGAATTTTCACTAAATTCCAGAAACTCCTCCCATGTGCACCATAACTAGTGTCCTTAAATCTGTGTGGTTTCTCACTTCTGAGGATGGAGCTGCACTGCAGCAGCAACAGGTGTTAGGGTTGTATTTGCCTCATTCTCATGATATGTCACAGATAAACGGATGTGTCCAGTGAATTACTTGGGAAAACTTGTTATGCTGATGCCCAGACTGCCTGTTTGGGCTAATTGCTTGTTCTGTATTCCTAGGACTTTTGGAAGAAACTTGGAGAACTGGGAGTTCTGGGGATCACAGCCCCTGGTAAGTCTCTTCCAATCTTTTACCTTCAAATGGGTGATTCTTCAAATGAAAGAGAGACCACTTAAACTCTCACTTTCCAGTTCACAACAGCCTTGTCTGTCATATGGCATCCATTTTGTCCTTTGTGTTTTAAAAAACTTTTTCCCAACTTTTTTTCTTCTTCTCTGACTTTGAATCCTTTTTCCTTGTTAGACAAAATGCCTTTCACAGTTTAAAAGCACTGCTCAGAAATGGTTTCTCCAGATGTAACATATGTAGCTCAAACATATTTGTGCCTAATACAGAGCAAGTTTTGAAGGAGGAGAGCTAGAGATAAAAGTATCCCAGAGCAAACATCCATCTGTAATGGGAGAAGTTAAAGGGTCTGAAATAATGCCCTGAAAAGTTGTGATAACTAATGGGGAGCTGACCACAGCCAACCAGTCGGAAAAAAAATCAGGGAAAATCTTATTCAGCCTTGTGCAGGTTAGTGAAAAGTGTTGTGATGAGTGCTACAGATGAGTGTGATTGTGCTGAATGCACCGAGGCAGGGTAATGAGGAGAAGCCCTTAGTGGAGAAAAGCGGCTGATGGGGCCTTTCTTTCCCCATGGAAAAGTCTGCTTGCTAGATGTGGCTGTGCAAAGGCTCTGCAGAATCCAGCTGAATAGCAATGCGTCGGAATAATGCCTCTGCCTCGCTTTCAGTGCTGAAAGATTCTGCATTTCTGCTTTCTCTCTCTCTCCTCTTCCCCATTTACTGCTGCTCCTGTTTTTCCTCACTCTTACCTTCTTTCTTCTTTGATGTTGTGCCTGAGGCTTACAGCAGTTTCCCACACTATAAATAAGCCATTCCCTCATGAGTCCTGTCCTTCTTGATTTCCTCAAAGGTTTACCTCTAAAACCCTCCTACACCCAGGATTTTTCATTTTATTTTGGATTGTGGAGTTGCATGTTTCTTTACTGACGTTGGTTTTGTTGGAGACTGGGATTAAGGATGTGAAGCTCATGTGGAATCTTAGGAGGGTGTACACAATTAAATGGTGTGTTTGGGCACCAGTGCATCAAGTCTATTAAGGGAACATATTCAATAGCAGTGCTGTTTGTTTTCTTCTTAAAATTAAGATACCTGTGGTGTTTTTAATTTTCCATTTGTTTTATAAAGTGCGAAGTGAAGAAAAGTAAACGTGTAGTTTCCATGGCATGATAATACAGGTATGTCATATACAAATAGTAGTTTTGAAAGGGCAGCATCATTCGAAATCACACCATGGTTTGTGTTATATGAGGAGGCATCTGGCAGGATCATTTTCCTGTTCCTCCTGGAGTGCAAAGCAATCCTGGAATTGTGCTGCTCATGGTTACCTCGCTGTTCTTGAGGCAAAAGCACCAAACCCAGCCATTATATAGGAATTAATTAAAAGCCCTCTTGTTTTGGCATACATTAGAAATTGTTAAGCCCATCTTTTAGGATACTGATAGCAAACCCCTAAACTTGGGTTTGTGCTAGAGAGAGAAGATTTTAGAGGATAAAGGGCCCTGCAGACAAAGGGCAGGAATCAAAATGAGGGACATGGGAGGGAAGGCTGTGTGTGATGCCAGTGACTGTGGTGTTAATTTGAGGAATTTGGGATAGCTGCCCCTGGAGCTGTGCACTTTGGTCACTCTGAGCACACACAGAGATTTTTCTCTTACCATTGTTGCTCTTGCTTGCAGCCTCCAATTTGATGACGAGTAAGTGCTCCCAGCTTATCTCCCCAGCTGCCTCTCATGGCTCATGTCCTGTTGTAGTGCTTCTCTTAGCTTCCTGCCTGGAGAACGAATCTTTTAGGTTGGGAGGGGACTGTATTTGTGTGTATATAAGAGTGTTTAGAGGTACATGTGTATACATTTATGTAGGCTGTTGGCTCCTCAAGGCCGTGATGCACTTCTCAGCCTTGTCTCTTTACCTGCCTTCTCTCTCCCTGTTCTACTGTGTGACTTTAATCTTTACTATTAGTTTTAGACTCAACTCCATATGCCTAGCTGGGCTCCCAGTGCTGCTCTGTCTTGCTTCATCCTCTCTTGAAATCTACTTGCTTGTCACTGATGAATTACATTTATGGATCATTCTCCTTCTCAGTCAGCCACTCATCAAAATTCTGGTGTGCTGCACATTTGTGGGCTTCGAAAAGTCCTTAGTGTCACATTTTTGAGCAGTTTGAGAATTCCTCACTTGTTTAGGGGCAAACATACATGGATTTTACAAACCCTGCCAGTGTTCCTTTGTTCCCACTTTAAGGAGGTTGCAACTTGGTGATTTAATCTTTGTGATAATACTAAAGTTGATAAGAAGGCGTCATTATTGTGCAACGTCAGTAGCACATTCAGGATGTGTCCTTGTGCATGTTCTACATACAAACTATGTTATACAAGTCAATTATGGATTATGCTGAAGACAAAACATCCCTGTGACTTTAAGATGAGAAAATTGGAATTCAGAGAGGATGGGGAAAGCCAGAAGTGCCCAGCTCAGGGCTGGCAACAGTCAAACCCAAAACATTCTAAGTGTTTTGGATCTCGTTGGATACTGAGCCCAACCCCAGGATCTTATGCATGTGGTGGGTAACGTGAGCTTTTTCCTCTCTTCCCAGTGGAATACGGTGGATCTGCCCTGGGATACCTGGACCACGTGCTGGTGATGGAGGAGATCTCCCGTGCCTCAGCGTCCGTGGGGCTCAGTTACGGGGCCCACTCCAACCTATGCATCAACCAGCTCGTGCGCAATGGCAACGAGGCCCAGAAGCACAAGTACCTGCCCAAGGCATGTGCTGGAGGAGGGGAAACACTGGGAAGCATTGGGTTCTGGCTGCAAGGATGGCATCTTAAGCACCAGCAGATTTCAGTGACCAAAGCTTAAGAAATACTGAATTTGCCAAACTTGCCCTTCTCTAGCTTGTCAATTTTTCATCCTGTTAATCCCTACTGACCTCATCACAAGCTCAGGTCCTTGTCTGCAGGCAGCACAGCCCAGCTCTCTGGAGCTGTGTTACTAAGGGAGGCTTTGAGGTGACACTGGAGAATATTCTTTCAAATTCCCAAATCATTTTGAGATCTGTGAATGAAAATCATTGCTTTCCTATTTTATATTCTCTATTTTTCACTGCCCAAATGCTTGTTTTGGCTGTTAATTAACTACGTGAGAAACTTCATCATCACTCGGGGCATTGATGTTGTAACTCAGAAGTGCGTTAATTAAATTTCAGTTTTCAAATGCATGTAAAAACAATGAGCACATTGAATCCCAACTACTGAGATTATCAGTGAAATTATCAGCACAAGAAACTTGACTTAAATGACGTGCAAAGTACAGTGTCACTTCCTCAAAGCACTGTGCAGCCTGCAAATGTGTAACCCAGAATTGTCCTCCTTCCTCAGGTGTATTTTCATGCTTCATTCTCTGCCTTTCAATGAGATGTGAAGTCACTTCAGCTCTGACTTGTTTTGGCTCCTGACAGAGCACTTTAAGATGTTTAACGAGATTTAAGGACTTCTTGGGGGCTTCTGGAGCAATGCACTGATGGGTTGAATTGGTTGAACATATCTTAAGCATTGAGTCTGCTTTAAAAAAAAAAAAATGTAGACATCAAAAGGAGGAGAGGATGGATGAAAGTACAGAGGGAGGAAAAAATAAGGCAAGGAGAAAAGGGCAGGATGAAATAACAGTGAAGCAGAAGCAGCAGCTCAGCCAGAGTCTGGTGTGAGCAGGCACAGGAGGAGGGTCCATCTGCTGTTGTGGGGTG
This sequence comes from Aegithalos caudatus, assembly GCA_013389925.1. Classification (NCBI taxonomy): domain Eukaryota; kingdom Metazoa; phylum Chordata; class Aves; order Passeriformes; family Aegithalidae; genus Aegithalos; species Aegithalos caudatus. The sequence continues at coordinate 185,497 of WEIU01022079.1, forward strand.
AGTGTGGGGGGACCGGGCTGTGAAAACATTGCAGAGAAGTTTCTCATCCCTTTTCACCCCTTTGTTGGCCTTTTGTGTTCACCAGCTCCTGTTTGTGTAAAAGGGCAGCAGAAAGCCCAGGCAGGAGCTGGGGACAGGCATATGGCTGCCTGCATGGTTCCTTGGCACCTTCCTCATGTGTTGTGCAAGCAGGGCTGTGCTTGTCTCACTCAGACAGAGCTGAGTCACCCTTCTCATCCCACTGGGATTTGGTTCCGTTCCCTCAGCAGCACAAGGGAGCTCCTTGTGCGGGCTGTGCTGGGAACAGCAGCTCTCGTTTGAGTTCTTGCAGAGAACAGAGACTGTGGAGATTCAGTGCAGGAAAACAGGGAGGTGGGGGGGGATAAAGAGGGAACACAAACAATGCTGCTGGTCTTCATCTTTTGCTAATATTCGTCTTTTCTTCCAGCTAATCAGCGGGGAGCACATTGGAGCCTTAGCCATGAGCGAGCCAAATGCTGGCTCTGATGTTGTGTCCATGAAGCTGAAAGCAGACAAGAAAGGTAAAGCCTGTCCTGTGCTGCCCAGGGAGGTGCTGGAGGCCCCATCCCTGGAGGTGTTCAAGGAACATTTGGCCATGGCACTCAGTGCTCTGGTCTGGTTCACAAGGTGATGATGGGGCAAAGCTTTGACTCAACGATCTTGGAGGTGTTTTCCATCCTAAGTGATCCTGGGGAGCCTGTTTAGGAAATAAATGGAATGGGAATGCCAGTGTTGATGTCGTGAGCTAACAGATTTCATCTCTTGGCTTCCAGGAGACTATTTTGTTCTGAATGGGAACAAATTCTGGATCACCAACGGGCCGGATGCGGATGTGCTCATCGTCTACGCTAAAACTGACGTGAGCGCTGTCCCGGCCTCCCGAGGCATAACTGCCTTCATCGTGGAGAGGGTAGGTTTAGTCATTCCCACAGGGTTTTAAAGCAGAATCCTTCATCCTAAGTGCCTCGCTTGGAGGTCAGCTGGTTTTCCTTCCATTACTGCCAGCCTCTTCCTTAAAGACAAACTACTTTCTGCCTTTCAGGCAGGAAAGGAACCTTTAACAAAATAAAATCTGAGATCAGTAAACCTTCTGATGTAACTTCATTATTAGAATTGTTCAGTTACTGGTAGAGCTTCCAACCCTTGCTGAAGGAGAGCCTACGTTGGCAGATCTCCAAATAATTTATTTATTTGCTGTTTATGTGCATTAGAAAATGGGTGCACAGGGTTCATATGTGTGTGTTTCTCTGTCCATTTGCTTCCCCTGCACTTCCACTTAGACCTGATCTTGTTCTTAGATCACTTTATCTGCCTCCTGGCACCCTACACATGTTCCTGTGGTCAGGGGAATTTCACAGATCTCTCATGATTTTCTTTAGTCTGTTGGAACCAAGACGTGAAATGTATTTTTACTGCCTTGACTTTGCAGGGAATGCCAGGTTTCAGGACAGCCCAGAAGCTGGATAAGCTGGGAATGAGAGGGTCTAATACCTGTGAATTAATCTTTGAAGACTGCAAGGTCCCCGGTGAGTTGGGTTCAAATCATGGTGGTTTCCCGTATTCTTGATCAGATAAATTGGATCACTAATTACACACACATTCAGCCCATGACCTGGAGGGCTTTGCAGATGCTTATCTGCTCTCTGGCAGCCTCTGAGGGAGATGGTGGAACTGGAAAAATGCAATCTGCTGGATTGCAGGGAAGGAGCACGTCCTTTGTTAGGTCACTGCTCTTTCACCCTCATGGACCTAGTTCTTAATCACTGCTTCTCCAAAGCCTTGCTGAGGCTTTTCAAGAAACTTGTTTCCATTAGAGCTCCTGTCTTGTATGGAGATGAGCTACTTTGCCCTGAGGGTTTTTTCACTGGAGATTTTCCAACAGGCTGTTGTAACATTTCTGAGTTCTTTTGTGGCCGGGGCCTGAAAATGGACATCCTTTCCCCTGTTAGTTAGTATAGCAGGGCCTCTGTAATAGCAGTATTTGTTATTCCAGTGGCAATTTTTGTTGATAGAGAAATTCCAGCCTTTCTAGAGCAAATGGAGTAGATGTGTTATCCAGAATCATAAAAAACCTGATTGCACATTTGCAGAACAAGGACCTCTCCTGCTCCCCATATATACCTTCAAAAGCTAAAGTGGAAGAGTTTGAGCTGAAATCTAACATTTCTAATAGTATTGGATCCCTCCACTGTGAAATCATAAAGGCCAGTGCCCCAGTGCTCTGACCATGTCCCAGGAGTCATCCACAGGGAACAGCATGTTCTCGTGGAAAGAGGATGATGACATGGAGAAGCACATCACGGCAGTGTTGGAAGTTAATGTACTTGGCACTCTGGCCATTAATGTTCCTTCTGATATTTGGCTTTGGAAGCTGAAACAGTTTTTTTCCAGGAAATTGTTCAGGCTATTCAGTCATTTTTCATAGAATCCCAGGATGGTTTGGGCTGGGAGGAACTTAAGTTCATCCAGTCCCACCCCCTGCCATGGGCAGGAACACCTTCCACAGGCCCAGGTTGCTCCTCCCCACGCTGGCCCCCAGTGAGCAGCTTGTCTGAGTTCTGCACATAAATAAATCACTTTTCCTTTGCTCTTTGCAGCTGAAAATGTCTTGGGGACACTGAGCAAAGGAGTCTATGTTCTGATGAGTGGATTGGACCTGGAGAGGCTTGTGCTGTCTGGGGGCCCCCTGGGGTAAGGGTTTGTCATCTTTTGTGGGTTGTAAGGTCAGAAGGGCCCTTAGTGATCACCAGGCCTGGTGGGGATCCCTTGGGGCCTGCAGCTCTTGGTAGGATGGATTCTGGATGGAGAACTGGGTTACTGGGGCAGCAGAAGAGGAGAGGCTGGGTCAGATGTGGGAAGGCAGCAAGGTGCAAGGAGATCCTGTGGCTGCTGGGTGTCCCAGTCAAAACCAGCACAGAACTCCAGCAGAGCTGCTCAACTGGACTCTCCTGGAGCTGCTCAGGGCCCTCTCTGCACCCACCACTCACTCAAATGTGCTCTGCCTCATCCTTGAGCTCTCAGCTCCTCATGCAGTGGTTTTCCAATGTGAAAGCATCTCTGTGAAGCCCCCTGTCAGGGACAAGAGATGGGAGAAGCAATTCCAGAAAGAATGTTTGCAAGTCTGCCTGCCAGTGTCCACTGACCCTCCAGACCAGGCTTTGGGAAATGATCAGTCTTGATAAAAAAATTTCCAGAGGTGTAAATCTTCTTCAGTCCCCAGATGCTGGCCTGTGTATCCCTATGTTATTACTCAGGGAATAACCAGTTCATTTGTATTATCAATTCCTTAGAATCTAACACTCTATCCAGAGCCTCACAGACTGGTTTGTTCTTCATTTATTCAATCCTTAAGCTCCCCAGTAATTATTGGCACCCCACAGTCCTTTTGTCCTCTCGAGTGGTCTCTCTGAGTTAATCCTCTTGTGGAAAGACCAACTTCCACAAAGCAGGAGGAGGATTTTATCCCCTCCTTGTTCTTACCTGTGCTTTTTTTTATGGTACTGGCTGGTACTCCTTGAGTTGAGGCATTCTGGAGATAAGAGGCAGCATGAACTGTCCTGACTATGGTTGTGAGAAAGCTCTTCAAGCCTCAGTCCCCTGAACTAAAGGCTCAGACATTCCCACTGGATATCCCAAATGAGCACTGGGGGAAAATACGGCACCTTTGGATCTTATTCTTGGCTTTTTTTGAGTGGAGCTGTAGGAAGACAGCAGGATATCACTTTAGCTATTAGCTTTAGCTATCACATTTTTGCCTTGGGTTACACTTCCAAAGTTTAAAGCATTATTAATTATTAATTCTGCTGTTTCCCTTTTCCCTCTGCTCTTCTTAGGCTCATGCAAGCTGTTCTCGACCACGCGATTCCATACCTGCATGTCAGAGAAGCATTTGGACAGAAAATTGGTCACTTCCAGGTGAGGCAGAAAAGGCATTGGGAGTTTTTGTCCTCTTTTCTCTTTAAAACTGAGAAGACTGAGAGCTTTGTTGTGGTGGGGGCTTTGCATGGAGAAGGTCACCTGCTGTTTATGCTGGGGCTGCATGATGTGATAATGAGCAGCCAGGGCTAGTGAAAGGTTCCTGCTCATGGCAAAGAGATGGAAGTGGATGAACTTTAAGGTCCCTTCCAACTCAGCGAATCCTGGGATTCTCTGATGTGGTGAGAAGGTCGGAAGACCTCTGAGCCTGATCCCCTGAGCTCGCTGTTGGTGGGTGAGGGCCTGCGGCTGATACCTGGGGTCTGAATTAACAGAACTCCAGCTCCCTCATGTCTGCTGGGTCCGTGTCTGCTCCCATGTCTGGTTTCTCTGAGGTTTTGGGGAATGGGTGGTCCCCTTCAGTTGTGTTAATTAACGTCCCTTGTCTTTGTGCCGTGCAGCTCATGCAGGGCAAGATGGCAGACATGTACACGCGGCTCATGGCCTGCCGGCAGTACGTCTACAACGTGGCCAAAGCCTGTGACCAGGGCCACTTCAACGCCAAGGTGAGCTCAGATCCTGCCTGGGCTGCGTGTCCTGGGGAAATTCCTCCAGTCCCAGAGCCTCAGCTGGAGGGAGCCTCTGTACAATGAGCCCCCACAGCCCAAAGGGTGTTTTTTCACACCCAAAATACCTTTTTTCACTCACAAATTAAAAGCATGCCTCTTTCTACAAGGCAAGAGATTTAGCAGCATCAGCAGGTGTTTATTGGAAGCCCAGACAGATGTCCTGGCTGTTGTAAGGGCTGTAGCAGTTGTTAGAGGTGTTGTCACCTCCACCTGTCACCACACCTCTGTTAGAGGAGGATGTTGAGTATTTGACAGTGGGAACACAGAGCTCTGCATCCCAAAACAAATCACGTTGGTCTCCTGAGGGATTGATGGGCCTTTGTGAGAGAGCCAGCTTGTCTGGTGCACTTTTTATTTTTTTTTCCTTCTTCTGTCTTCTGTCTTCAGCTGTGAGTGTTCTATAGTAACAGGGACACTGCTGGAGCTCTCTGTCCCTGTGCTTTGTGATCAAGTAGTTCAGGGTTCTTAGCAGGTGTTTGTGGATTGATGGCAGCGTGAGGGCAGCACAGGGTCAGGAGAGGGGCAGGTGACACTTTCCTGACTGTCCCGTAGGACTGCGCCGGAGTGATCCTGTACTCAGCAGAGTGTGCAACGCAGGTGGCCCTGGATGGGATCCAGTGCCTGGGTGAGTCACTGACAGCTGGACAGAGCCAAGCACGGTGCAAGAGCATTTCCCTCTGCTTTCCCACCTGAACCTCAGCCCTGAACTCAGGCACAAGGAGTGACCCCTGGCTTTCTTTGCGTGGCAGGTGGGAATGGCTACATCAACGACTACCCCATGGGGCGCTTCCTGCGCGACGCCAAGCTCTATGAGATCGGGGCGGGCACCAGCGAGGTGCGCAGGCTCATCATCGGCAGGGCCTTCAACGCCACCTTCAAGTGACGCTGCCACTGCACAGGCAGCACCCTGACCACCGCGAGGCCTTGACCGCCCAGCTGGAGCGCACAACTCGGCTTCTTCCTGCCTGCCATTCCAGCATCGTCGCTTGTGGAGTCCCCTCTGCCTGCTCTGGGAACAGATGCTGCTGGACTGGGCTTGGACAAAATGAATCAGAGGGTACATGGAAGGAGAAGTGTGTTTTCTCTTTTGTGATCATCCTGATTCATGGTGTTCACAAGCTGTTGATTCTCAGCTTTGCGAGGCAGAGGTTCATCCCCCCGCCAGGCAGGCAGGCAAGGGGTGTGCAGCCACTCCTGCACACTCCAGAAAGTCAACCCAAACCCACCAAAATGGACAATGAGGGAACAACTTTGTTCTTTCCAAAAGCCCTGAGTGCCATTAAACAGTTAGAATTTTGCATATTGCCATTGGAAGGTGAAACTTCCTGCTGTGACCTTCCAATGGGATTAATACCTTCCATTTTGGCAACTCAACACCAACCGCATTGTGGGGTTGCTATCGTGAATGCTTAAAATCATCTGTGCACAAGCAGCGTTTTAGGTGCTGATTCCTAAAACCTCCTTAAATCCCATGTGTGTTTCTTTGCTGAATTCCTTTCCTATTTGCAGAATTCCTTTCCTATTCTGGCTGCTTCTGGAATTATTTGGGTGCAGGCCCAAGTCCTTGCTGTGCTGACTGACTGCTCCCTCCAGGTCATGCTCTCAGTTGTCACCATCCATCGCTCTGGGGACAGTTAACACATCAGAGCTGTGTCGTGCCATCCGTGGATGAAGCAGGCAGAAGGATCTGACTTCTCTGGAGTTTGGTTCTCTCTGAAGGTGGTTGTTTGGGCCCAGCCTGTCCTCGCACTCCAGTTCCGGGCAGCTGTGCAATGTGTTTGTGGGTGATCTCAGTGTATCTTGTATCCAGCAAATCGGGGCTTAACCAACTTCTTAGAGGAAATTGCACAGCATCCAGCCTTTAAGTGTGAATCACAAATCGAAATGGGCTGCTGGAAATTTGATTGAACAATTAATTAAACTGTTGCCATGCAGGCATCTCCTAGCAGTTTTAACAAGACTCACCTTCAACCGTGTGTATTTTTTCGTTGTAGTTGACTCCTGTCTATACCAGGTGACAGTAGACTAACACAGAATTTTAAAATGCCACAGATTGAAGACAGCTCATTTTCCTGAATTGCCAGGTATGTCACCAAGAGTTTGTAAAAGTCAAAAAGAGCCAGAAAGAGCTTCTGAAGTCCTGGTGGTAGCACTTTCCTCCAAAGCTTCATATTTATTCAGCCTCGGTGGGTGGCTGTCACTCAGGAAGTGTCACAGGGTTTAATTGTCAGCCTAAATATCTGGATAGAGGGTGGACAGAGGTGCTTTGTCAGGAATATTTTGTTGGGCTGCATCTGAAAACGCTGTGGAAGCGAACCTTGAGGTGCACTTCATATGGGAAATACTCAGTGCATTGCTGTCCACGGATATAAGGATTTAGTTATGTGACCAGACATTTATATTTTATCACAAAATGATTTCTGGATCACTGTTGAGATCCATTCCTGCCAGAGGAATTTTTCTAGGGAGTGTCAGAGCCATGACAGGATGGTATGAGATTCAGATTGTTAAAAATAGGTTTTCTAAGGTGAAAGGAACACAGAGATTTTGAAACCTGTCCTTCAGCATTGGAGAGGTCTGGTTTTAATACACATAATAAATAATGCCTTCACTTTCCAGGCTGATCAGCACCTTGGAGTTGAAGGTAAAATGAATCAATATCTAACAAATCTTGAGACAAGGGCAGGGACAGATTCATAAATCCTCAGCAGGGTTGTGTTATTCAAATCTCGCTCCCTTCCACAGCAGTTGCTTTGGGAAAGGAGTGGGAGATATTTTTTTGGGGGGGCAAAAGAGAGTTAACATTTATACTCTACTAATAAAATAAGCTTTTTCTGTGGCCTGTGCTCTTGGGGGGCCCCAGCAGAGGGGAGGTGCAGGCTCTGGTACTCACCAAAGCACATCCAAGCTGGCAGCAAGCAGCAACAGCTCCGGTGTTGCATTCCCTGCCTATCCCTTTATCTTCCCAACCACGGTTTTCCCCCATAATTCTCATTTAAAAGAAATACATTTACAGATCATAGGGGCTGTGCTTTAGCTCTTCTGGAGAGCAGCAGAGCTAACAGGGAAAACACAGGGGGCTGTGCCACTGGGCATCATCCGAACAGTTTCTGCTGTGGATATGTGATGGAAATTGTCCTGGCCTGACAGCCTTTGGCTGCTGGCAGGGCTGGATGTGCTGCATCTTCCCTGTTTTTCAAGATCCTTGCCCTGTTTGCAGCTGACTGGCCAGTGAGCAGAGAAGGCATGGAGAGCAGTAGGGGGAATTATTCATGAAGGTATGCAGTGGGTTGACCCTGGCTGGGTGCCAGGCACCCACGGAAGCCTCTCCATCACTGCCTTCCACAGCTGGACAGGGAGAGAAAATAAAACAAATGTTCATGACTTGAGATAAGGATTGGGAGAGATCCCTCACCCCAAACTGTCAAGCAAAACTGACTCGAATTAGAGATGTTAATTGAATTTGTTACTAACAAAATCACAGCAGGATAATGAGAGGTAAAAAAACCCTTAAAAACATCTTTCCCCCCACCCCTCCCTCTTTCCCTGCTCCATCTCCTCCCCCCAGAGCAGCACAGGGAGATGGAAATGGTGGCTACAGTCAGTTCATCACAAGTTATTTCTGCTACTGCTCAGGGAGAGGAGTCCTTCCCGTGCTCCACAGGAGACAGCTCTCCATGAATTTCTCCAATGTGAGTCTATCCCATGGGCAGCAGTTCTCCAGGAGCTGCTGCTTTGTGGGTCATTTTTCCATGGAGTCGGTCCTTCAGATTCAGCCTGCTCCAAGGTGGCTCCCCCACGGGTTCACAAGTCCTTCCAGGAAACTGCTCCATGGGTTTGCAGGTCCCTGGACAGGCACAGGCTTCCTACAGGTTCACAGCCTCCTCTCAGGCATCCTCCTGCCCCAGTATGGGGTTCTCCACAGGCTGCAGGTGGATCTCTACACACCCATGGCCCTCCTTGGGCTGTGGGGGAAATCCTGCTGCACCATGCTCAGTCCCACGGGCTGTAGGGGAATCTCAGCTGGCACCTGGAGCAGCTCCTGCCCCTCCTTCTGCACTGACCACACCACACCTTGCTGTCTGCTGCTCCTCTCACATGTTCTCACCCTGCTCTTCTCTGGGCCCAATTCCATCTGCACAGTAAGTTGGGGTTTTTTTCTTTTTCTTAAATATGTTATCCTAGAGTTGTCACCACAATTCCTGATTGGTTCAGCCTTGGCCAGCACCATGTCCATCTTGGAGCTGCCTAGAATAGGCTCTGCTGGATGTGGGGAAACCTGCAGCAGCTTCTCACAGAAGCCACTCCTGTAGCCCTCTGGCTACCAAAACCTGGCCATGCAAACCCACTACAAGGTAACAGAGTTTATTTCAGCAGTGTGGGATTTGGAATGAGGTTCAGTTAGTGACAGGAAGAGAGGGTGTAGCCCCAAGCTGCACCAGGGAATTTCAGGTGGGATATAAAGAAGAATTTCTTTACAGGGAGAATGGTCAGACACTGAAAGGGGCTGTCCAGGAAGGTGGTGGAGTCCCCATCCCTGGAGATGTCCAAGGAATGACTGTGGATGTGGCACTCAGTGCTCTGGGCACAGCTTGGACTTGGTGATCAGCTTATGGTAAAAGAGCTGGGCTCACACTGAGCTGGGCTACTGCCAGTGTTTGATCCAGAAACTTAAGGGAAAAGTGGAATATACAGGGGGGAAGATGGGCTAGCACATCTCTGGTGTTCTGCCTCACACTTCTCAGGGCAGAGGGGACCACGTCTCCTTCCAGAGCTTGAGTTTAAACAGAGGCTGTGTTTGTGGGGCTGCCCACAGCATGAGGGAGCTACTCACTTTATGAACACACCAGGGACGTGGTTTTAAAATCTGTGTGTGAGGTAACACTGCTGCAGAGGGTCTGTAAGATGGGCTTACAGCCCATTTGCCCAGGGAGCCACAGCCCCATCATGAGACTGGGCTGTGGTTAAAGCAAATCCTGCCTTGTCAAGCAAGGTCAAACCACACCACGAGGTGCAGGATGTGGGAGAGGAACTTGTGTTTGCACGGCAACTCAGGCAAGGCAGTGGCTCTCACCAGTCCTCCACAGGGACGTGGGTGTGGTGGTTTACCTCCCAAAAAAGATGTCTTGAGTCCTGCTGGTGCTGCCAGATGGGATTCCCAGCCTACTGCATTGATGTGGGGCCACTGCTCCCTCTCAGCAGCTCCCTGGAGAGTCCCTCTGTCCCCTGCTCTGTCCCACTGCCTGTCCCGCCTGCTTTCAGGGCAGTGGGGAGCGGGTGTGCTCATGTGTATGTGGGACAGAGGATGTGGTTTCTTGGCCGTGGAGCTGGTCCATGAGAGGAAGGGGGAGGCTTTGGTAACCTGTGTGAAGGATGATGTTTCCCTCCCGTGCTGGGCTTTGAGCAATTTCAGTACAAGGTGACACATAACGAAAGTGTCATTGCCTCCCGATTTCACTGTACAGAGACGTGCTGAAGCCAAGCCCTACGGTGATGTTCCATCACTGTTCACAAGCCTCCCTCCTGCTCCTGCCTCCCTCCTACAGCCCAGCACGACGTGTATTCAAAATCCCTGTGTGTTTAGATTCCCGCTCGCCTCAGCCTCCCCAGGGTTCCGGGCAGCTCTCGCTGCGCTTCAACGCCGCTGCCGGAGCAGGGACTTGCTGCTGTGTCATCTCCGCCTTGCTCATGTGGCTGATGAGTCGGTTTCTTTCCCAGACTGGAGTGAGAGCCCACGGAGCCACATGCATCCGCAGTCACGGATGCAGGCAGAGAGGACGCGATCCCTGCGTCCTGCCCGGCAGCTGCCCGCTCCTCCCGCACAGCTGTGCCGGCCACGCTCCCTTCGCAGCGAGCACCCGCTCCTCCCAGCCACGGCCCCGCAGGAAGATTAGAAAGAGATTTCTTTTCAATCTATACAAGAATTCACAACTGTGAAGGGGAGACAAAAACATTCTTGAGCCGAGGGCACAATATTGTGCGAGGGAGGCCCGGGGGGGCTGCGGGATTACTGTAGCGCAGCCCAGGGTCGCCCCGCTTGCACCTGCTGTTTGCTGAAAGGCTGATGCTGAGCAACAAGCAGCTGATGCTGAGGCCCAGTTGTCAGCCTGAAAGGGGGGAAAAAAGGCTGGAGCAGCGTGCACGCCAAAGGGAAATGGCAGGCGGCCCAGTGCCAGCGGGAGGAGGGAGCCGGCAGTGGGGGAACGGCAGCCGGCTCCCCCTTGGCACGTGGAGCTCCGGGCAGACCCGGAGGTGTGGGTCTGCCTGAGGATCTGTCATTCCAAAGGCATCCAGGAGAAAGGGGATGATCCTGAACCTGTGGAGAGGCTGAGGAGGTTGAGAGCACGAGCTATCTCCAAACCACCCTGCTGTGTCCAGCGCTGAGCTCCCACAATGGGCAGGAGACGATGTCCCCACCAAACCCGAAACTGAAGTAGCGCTGCTGCAGGGCACCCTGCCCTTGGCCTCTGCTGTTCCCCAGGCAGGAGGAAAGGTACTTCTCAGGAAGAATTTATTCATGGAACGGGTTGTCCAGTATTGAAATGTGCTGCCCATGGAAGTGGTGGAGTCACCACCCCTGTAGGTATTCAAGGAACAACCGGACCTGGCACTCAGTGCTCTGGTCTGGTTGACAAGGTGGGGATTGGTCACCAGTTGAACTGGATAATCTTGGACATCTTTTCCAACCTAAATGATTCTGGGATTCTCTGATCCTGCTGTTTCTGCTCACAGTCCCTGCTCTGGTAGGGACAATGACAATCAGATAGATGTGCCCTGCAGCAGGAGGACCATAGGGCTCTTGGATCACTCAGCATTGTCACCCAGAGGTGCTGAGGCACCTTGATCTCTCTGGGCTCTACAGTGATCACTGAATCACCCTACTCAGCTCATCCTTGGAACATCACTTCTGTCCCCAGCGCTGTCCACATGGGGCAGGGCAGAGAGAGAACAGGGAGTTCCTGATGGATATGTCAGTGGGCTGAGGGGCTCGGCACAAGCACAGCCCACTCCTGTGTGGGGCTGTCTGGTTGGCAGAGCTGGGACTGGCCAGAGAAGGATTTTCCAGCCCTCTGCTGCAGCTGTCTCCCTGAAGAGAGGGCAGGAGTGAGCATATTTTCCTGCAGCTGTGGGCAAGATGAAAATCATCCATGTGCCCTGGGTGTCAGCAGGGTGAAGGGGGCTGCATTGGATTGATGTTTCTCCCACGAGCTAACCTGTACCAGGGGCATTAGGAAACAGCCTGTGTCCTCTCTGTGCCTTGTTGCAGAGATTGGAGCTTTTTCAGAGAGACAAGCAGCCCAGCATTGGTCTGAAGGAAAGAGTGGTAGCTGCCTGGTCAGTGCAATGCAGAGGATAAAAGCAAATGGTTATTTTTGCAGCTCAGCAGGGTCCCTACTGTGATTTAGTGCCTGACTATTCCTACTGGCATGAGGAGAGGGAGCTTCAGACAGGGGATGGCCTGGCCCCATCCTTGCTCACCTGTCACGCTCAGGAAATCCCCAAGGATGATTTTTTTTGCTTGGTTTTAGCTGAAGCTTCCAGCACTGGGAGCTTCGATGCAGCTCCCCTAGGCCCCACTTCCCCAAGGAGCTGGCGTCGCGTCACACTCAGCTAGGGCTGGAGTTCCCAAGAGCCAGCGTTTCCAACACGGCTCCGCAGAGCTCCCTCGTGGGACCAAGACAGTGGGTGGAACTCGAGACTGGTAAGGTCTTTCCTGGATCTTTATGGGGACCATCTCCTGCTCTGGGGGCAGCCCTGGTCTCACATCCCTGCTGAGATGGGACATGACTCCCTTTGCACAGGGATCACTGTGTCCACGGGAGTAGCCACTATCTGCCTGGGACTTGGAACTGATTTCTGCGTCGCAGCACACAGGAGTGCTCACCCTCCTGTATACTTACTCAGCATGTCTTGGAAAACTGGAAACCTTCCTGCAGCTTCCACAGGCTGCTTTTGTTCTTATAAGACATCCTTCATCTCTGTTTTCTCCATGGCAGCATCTCCCAGGAGCCACAGGCAGCATCGAGCCCTTTTTGCCTAGTGTCCTTTCCACACAGGTCAGAACCCCAGCACCCCTGAGTGCCCCAAAACTGCTGCTGGGTCCCCTTCCTCTGCCACCAGTCCCAGGTCAAGCTGGAGGTGAACTTCCTCAGAAGGAATCCTTTGCCTCCTGCTTTTTGCTTGATTTGCCTTTGCTCCCAAGCCAGGGTGCCCCTGGAGAGAGGCTGTGCTCTGGTATGGAGCTCATGCCAGGAGGCTGCCAGGAACCACAGACAGGCAGATGACTGAAAAGCCAACACATTCCAGCAGGGCTGGTTTGAGTTGGAAAAAATCTGGTTTTGGTGAAATGCAAAAAATGCTGCAAGTTCAGGCAAGTCCCACCCCTGGGGTGTGGTTTGTGAGGGCAGGGGTGGCTCTGAGCCCCCAAAACTCATGTCCTTGGAAGGGCATAGAGCAGAATCAGCCACAGCATCCCTTGGGAAGAGAGGGCTCATGGAGTAGCAAAATCTTGGCATTCCAGGGAATCCTTACCTCCATGGCAGCTATGGGTTTGCCAGGGGAATTTATTTACCCCTGCCAGGTGAGCACCTTCCCCACTGGAAGGTCCATACTAAGGGGTTAAGTAACTTGCCCAAGGTTGCCAGGGTTGTCCGTAACAGAGAAGAGCAAAAATTCTGTGGGCTCCTGAGTCACCATCATTTTTAACCCACCTCATGATTAAAAAATGCAGTTTGGTGCTTCTGGATCTGGATTTGGTGTCCAACCATCAATGATTATTATATCTTTCTCTGTGGAATTAAAACATGTTTTAAAGGCTGAACATATTCTCTTCCCTCCTAGAGCCCCAGGATAACCCCAAGAGGCTCATTTCAACTACAGGTCGACCAAGCTTCATTTTCCTCTCCCTGCCTGATATTGAGGTGGAATAAAGAGGTAGAAAAGCCACAGAACAGCCAAAAAGGAAAGGCTGAGCGCAGTCTGCACGGAGGCGAGTCACTGCTGCTCAGACCGGTGTCTTTAATTGCTGCATCTCTTCTGCCTCTGCCCAAGGAGCTGATCCCAGGTGACTCCAACGGACAATGTCATTTAAATCAATTATCTCCCTATTTGGAGCCATCCACCCTCTCCCTCCTTCACCATACAGCCATGAGCCCCATAATTTATTCATCCTCGGCTGCACTTAAACATCTGCTCCACTGCCATTTGAGTTTGGCAGAGCATTAGCTTTAAAATTTCATGAAACATAGTGCAGGTGGCAAAATCAGAAATTAAGGATTATAATCACGGCAAGGAAACGTTGGTGAGCCGGCTCCAGCTCAGGACAAGAGACGCCAGGAGAACTCCTGGGGATTTAATGCCCCTAAGGTGTTCAAATCACATTTTTATTCCCTTTTCCTAAAGGTTGGGGGGATTTTTACATCACTACTGCTCTTAGGTGGATGTTAAAGTGAGGGGAGCATCTTGTGCTCATTGCTCCTTGGATTTTGTTGCTCCACTGCTGCTGCCACAAAATTTTTCTGGCTAGGGGGTTGTTTTTGAAGGGTGATGTGTCCCCTGAAAGGTGCCCAAAGACATCTTTGCCCACCAAATTTGGATTATCAGGATTTAATTATATCCTCCACCCTGGCTGTGCTTGTGGGAATAAAGAACCATGCTGGCTCTGTGCCACAGTTCCCACTCCAGCCCTAGGGATGGGCCACAAAGTAGGAATGAGGTGCTGGGGCAATGCTGGTTTTAAGAAAAAATCAGAAATCCATGCATCCCCAATCCCTGCTTTCACCACAGAGCCACAACCCTCTAAAACACGCTGGTTATCCGCAGCGGTTCCCTGTGTTTATAGCTAATGAAGAGAGCTTTGGAAAGAAAATATTTGCTTTAGCAATTCCTCTTTCATCTATTAACCCAGTTTCTATTGTTGTGCAGAGCTGGTTGGGAGGGATAGAGGAGCAGGAGGGAGGGCAAAGGGATGGCTGGGGAGGTTAGAGGGAATTGAGAGACCCCTGTGCCTCTGGATCTGGCACTGACGATGCTGAGGAGCTTCAGGATCCAGCAATTTCAGAGCCATCAGACAACCTGTCCCACAGAGGGGATCAACTCCTACTCCTCTTCCCAAGCGTTAAGAGGAAGACCTAGGGGATTATTTAGTGCTCAGCTGTGCTTTGATGCCTGGGAAGCTTCTGGAGTACGGGAGGTTTTAGATCTATTGAAGCACCTGGCAGATAACCAGGTGATAAAAGAGCCAGCATGGGTTTGTCACACAGAGATCACATCAAACCCTTGAATTCCCCTCTTCGCTGAGGAAACTGGATGTGTGGATGAAAAAGCTGAAACGAGACATATCCTGACTTTAGGAAGGCTTTAGACCTTGTGTGACATTTTGGGAAGGAAAAAGGCTGTTTGGGCTGGACACAGACCCACAGTGCTGCATGGCTTGCCAGAAAATTCTCTCCCAAAGCTCCAGCCTTGGCAGTGCTCTGAGGGGTTTCCCCCCACACCAGCCTCCTGTCTGGTCCCCTGTGTTCAATCTCCCTGGATCAAGGGTGTTGTTTTAAAGAGAGGAACCAGTCAGCTCTCCAAATCCAGTCCCTGTGCAGCAGGAAGGCCTTGCCTGGACACCACCAACCCTCAGTGCTGGGTGAGGAGGCACCAATCTGGGCAGTCTGGGGCTGCACAGCTTCTAATGTGACAGAGAACAGCACAAGGATGTTTGGTACAGAGATGATCCACCCAGACCCAAATTTAGGGCAAGGCACAGGAGTAAACATGCACTGATGGAATTTTCAGGTTATGCTTTGAAGTCTCAAGGATAGGAAGAGGGGAGGAGCCATCTCCAAGGGTTTGGGACTTCAGTTTTATTTGGTTTATGGAAGGAAAACAAGTGGGGGGGAAGAGGGTGACTTTTAACCAATTTTATCTCCACAGGTTTGGACAAGGCTCCCATCAGAACCTGCATTCTTCCCCATTTTAGCTTTGAAACTTCGTACAGCTCTGGATTCTCACAGGGCAAACTGAACTTTACACTAAGTGACACTTTTTAGTAACTTTTCCTCCCATAAACTT
Source organism: Aegithalos caudatus (assembly GCA_013389925.1). NCBI lineage: Eukaryota > Metazoa > Chordata > Aves > Passeriformes > Aegithalidae > Aegithalos > Aegithalos caudatus. Next base: position 201,123 of record WEIU01022079.1, read on the forward strand.
GGAAAGCTGCATTTTATGGAGTGGGGCCTGGCTGGAACCTATACCAGCATTCTGAGCAGAGCAGTGCCCCAGTTCCCCTGGTTTTGGGGATAAGGGATAAGGGTTGGGGCAATCTCTGACCACAGTGATGGAATAAGGAGGATTTAGTAGGGCTGCTGCTCTCAGGTGAGGTTTGGGAAGTTCTTACCACACCACCACCTCACACCCAACTGCATCCTCAGCATCCCCTGGGGATTTTTGTACTTCAAAAGCCTCCACTAGATCCTGCCTAAGCCCAGGCACAGACTCGAGGCTGCAAGGAAGGAGTCCTGGCCGTGAGTTCCCGGGCAGGAACCTGCCTGTTCTGGGGTGTCACTGGGTAAAGAGCTGGGGACAACGGGATGGGACCTGGATGTGGAATCCTAGGGAAGATTGTAAACAGGACAAACACAGCAGGACTGTCAGTACCTGAGGATCCCAAGGTACAGATCCAGCACTTCCATGTACCCCCAGTGAGCCAGGCTTCCCCAGGGCTTCATTTCCAATTCAGAAACCAGGTCCCTGTGAGTGAGGAGCTGTCACTTTGATGGAGCCATCCATAATTTCCCTGGCTAATTGTCAAAGCACAGCACTCAATCCAGGGCACTCTTCCCTTGGGAAAGTGGCTTCTCCTACCTGAACTGGCAGGAGAGCAGCCCCAGGAATTGGGAACATTGCATCATTCCCATGGCAACAGCCTGGGAGGCTGTGAATGGAGAATTATGACTTTGTTCCCCGTTCTGGCACGAGGAGAAGCTGGGCTTTACAGGATTAAGCAGATCCCAGCTCAAACATCCAGGGTACCACTGGAGGGAATAATGAATAGTAATAGCAGAATAAATGGGGTTTGATCCAAGGCTCTGTCCAAACAGTATGAACAACCCACTTTGTTTAAGTTTGGTCGGTTTCCAGGCTGAGCGTGAACTCGCTGGGGGTTTCTGAGCTGGGACACGAGCGAGGCTGTGCCACCATTCACTTCATGGACACTTCTGAGGAATAAACTGATCATTAAATGTGAGGCCAAGAGTGATCCCTATCATCCAGAGTCTCCTGAATTAAAGTTCTCTTTACTCCAGGCACCTTTGTAACTCAAAAGAGCAGAAATCTTCACACTGCAGGAATACTTTGGTGGACTACAAGTCCTCATGTGAGGATATAATGAAGATATTTGGGTTAATGACTATTTTTGCGAGGGCTGCAGCAGCCAGGACATTGGGATAAGCCTGTGCTGAGCCCAGGGCTGTGGCCGCCTGCAGCCATGGGGCCCACATCCTCCTCTGCAGCAGCTCCCCCACTGTTTGGCACCCTTGTCATCCCTCACTCCATCCCATGGGAAGATCCTGCCATTGGACAGGTGGACAGGACCTCAGCATTGATGGCTCTGATAGTTCTGCCTCTTTTCCAGCTTTTTGAGCATGGCTGTTCCTCCCCTGCTATGGTGTCTCTGCTCCAGGGTTTTTCTGTGCTCTCCCCACAGTGCCAGCCCTTGCTTGGTGGTCTGTCCCGACAGCCCTGTGCAGCCTCGCCCCTCAAAATCCATCCTGTGTTTCAAAGTCTGGAGGAAATGGTGCTCTGACCCTTCCTTTTTTCCTTTCCTTCTTCTCTCTCACTGCTATCAAACAAGAGTGAGGAGAGATGTAGGAAAGGAAATTAAGGAGGTGCTGCCCACTCAGGGCACAGAGTTTTCCCCAGCCAATTGCACATCCTCCAGATCCATCCCCAATCCAGACGACTCTCCACAGCATCTCCAAATCCCTGAGCGCTGCCTGATTTACTTCCCATAGGAGACACCATCACTGGACAAACCCTCCTTTGCTCCCATCTCTCCCTTTCTGAGAATTTCGTTATTTTAAGCCAACCCCTCAGGGATTCAATTTCTGTGCAGAATGTGGGGATTTAGCTACACAGCCCATGTTAATGCTAATAGGATTATCACAGAATCATGGAATCATTTAGGTTGGAAAAGACCTTTAAGACCATAGAGTCCAACCATTCCCCCGGCACTTTCAAGGCCACCACTAAACCATCTCCCTGAGAGCGAGATTTGCACAGGGGAACTCCAAATCTTCCCACGGGGTTCCTGAGGTATGGCCAATAAGGAATGGAGATGCAGCAGCTTCAGACAGTGAGTGTTGAGCCCAAATTCACCCCCCAACCCCTGGGCTGAGGCAGAGGATTAACAGATATGTGTGTGTGTGTGTGTGTGTGTGTCTATTTTCCCCCAACACTGAGATGTTGTTGTTTTAATGAAGATTGTGGAGCTTTTTCTGATCTCCCAGAAAAAGCCCACAGAGATATCAGTTCCTCCTCATGCTGATCTTGTCTCCAGCTGCTGAAAGTAAGGAATGAAAAACAACCCTCAGGGCTGAAAACATCTCGGAATGGGACTCTGCATGGGCCTCAGGGTGCTGGACATCTTTGGGAGCTTGGGGACAAAGAAACAGTAAAGCATCCAGGAGAGAAGTTTCCTTTTCACACAGGAAATTAGGAAAGTCCCTGTGTCCCTGTGCTGGTAGGAGTGTGAAGGAGCAGTCACATCTCCCCCACTGAGTAATGTCCCTGTGTCCGTGTGCTGGCATGAGCTCCCACTCACCTGAGGGACACAAAAGAGAGATGAAGATTTCCTGCTGATGCAGCTGTTTCTCTAGAAATGCAGATTGGCTGAGTGGTGCCTTTGGGATTTCTTATTAGGTTTTTCCTGTATTAATTCTGTGCAAGGAGTTGTACAAGCAGCTATGGGTTTGTTCCCACTGATTTTTCCAAGCAAACCACAGCTAAGTGTTTGCCCCAGCCCAACAACCCGCAGAGGGGTGAAGGACCGGTGCTGGTTCTGCCACAGCCCACCCCACAGCACAGATGGTCTCATAATTACTACTTGCTTTCCCATCCTGACTTTCTGGGACATGTGTTTTGCATTGCAATCCCCTCAGCCTCCCTGGTTTTGCGAATCACACTTCATAAAAGAATGGCTACCTTGGGAATGCAAGGCAGGACATTTATCCTTCCTGTGCATGTGAGTTTGTCACTCCCTGCCGTGGCCCAGCTCATAAAGCAGAGTCCTTGCTTTTAGTCCTGATTTTGCAATGTACTGAAGTACACACATTCACCTCCATCCACCGTAACACTCAGGGATGTTCTTAACTCTTAGTCCTGTGATTTTCTGCTTTAATTTAATCCAGTCTCATTTCCTGACTGTGCTGGTCCCCACTGAGCTATTCTCATTGTCCCTCTGTTTTTTCCCTCCATCAATAAATTATATCTATTATATATTCCTTACTAAAGGACTTTAAAGTGTTAAGATGAGAGGTGAAATAAGAAATAGAACACAGCAATCTGCTTTCATTTGCTGAACTTCCTTGGTACTGCTGCTTCATTGACAACATTGGATAAACAGCATGAATTTTCTAAAACTAAAATAAATTTAAATAAATGATAAATTAAACCTTTGTAGCAGCAACAGCACCAAAAAGCTGCAGATGATTCCCTGAGACACCAGAACAGTAATCTGGATTTTTCCAGGTAGGTAATGAGATCCTGTGTGACAGCTCTGTCCTGGCAGAGCCCTCTCCTCCTGCCTGAATCCCTTCTGGCCTCTTCCGATGGAAAAAGGGGAATATTTCACCCAGCTAAAAATGAGCAAATGCTGATGTTTAAACAGAAATCTCAGAGGAAGCTGCCTCTGTAACCACAGCTGGTTTGCTGCAGACCTGAACACTCACAGCCTATTTGCTTTTTTGGTGTAATAGAATTCCAAGTCAGTCCATGGAGCTCCACCAGGGATTCATCTAGCCTTTTGCAGTTACTGGGTTAACCCTGGAAGGGGGAAGGAAAGGAGGGGACCACCACAACCCATCTCTTTGCAGCAAGCCAGTGCAGCACCAGCACCTTTTCTGCGGAGGCATCAGGAAGGATGGGATCACACAGCTGAATTTGGGGTTGTTTCTCGGTGGGGGATATGCCTGGAAAAGGCAGTATCCTCTTGGGATACAGCTGAGATGCGCTGAATTAAAGACTTTTTAACCCAGCCCTGTCACTGCAGTCAGACGGGGGCCACATAAAGACCCAAGGACGGGTTTATCCCCATCTGCGGCCACGGGGCTGTTTGGGAAGGTGGGGCTGGCCATCCTCCCCCTCGCAGATGTGCCGAGCTCTTCCCTGCAGCCAAGTCCTTCCCTGAGGCCCGGCCGAGGAACCAGTCGGTGCAGGATCCTCCACACTGCTGCTCTTAGTGTGTGAGCTCACTCGGATTAAGGCTGTTGCTTAAGCTTCCATGCCTATTTGCAAGCTGCCGGTGGAATGGAAGCTCTCCATCGGTTTGTGGCTGTGCAGGAAGCTCTGGTGTTCCCAGGGAGGCACTGCCCCCCCACTTGGATTAAAAAGAATTGCTGCCAGCCTCTTGCCATCACGGACACCAGAGCTCCAGGTTCCCTTTCTCTGTCCTTGCAGCACTGCTAGGGGATTTTTCTTCTCGGATTTCCTGTGACTTTTTAAAACTCGCCACAGTTGCTCCTGAAAGTCAGAGAGCTCTGAGTGTGCAGTGCAAACACCCTTCTCCCAGTCTGACCTGCAGGGAGATGCTGGGGCTCTTCCCCATTTTCCTGTGGGACAACTAAAGTTTTTACTTCTGAAACTCAGGGTCAGAAAATACAAAGATCCTTCTCCCTGTTTTCCCTGTGTTAATGGTGAAGAAAATCAGAGTCAGAAAATGCAAAGATCCTTTTCCCTGTGTTAATGGTGAAATCCTCTTTTTCCTTCTTTCCCTTTAGTGCAGGCTCAGCTGTGTGTGCCTGTCCCACTGCAGTACCTGGAGGTGAGGGGTGCAATGAGGGACAATCTCTAAATCCCACTTCTCCCACAGCTATGGGGCTTTACCTTTTATCAACAGGTACAACCTCAGCAAGGTGCTGCCACAGCCCAAATTGTAAGCTCGGGACAAAGATCCTTGTTGTGCTGCTCTTCAGGCAGCCTATAGCCCTGGATGTTATCCCTTTCCCAAAAAACAGGCCAGAATTTGGGGTAGGAAGGTCTCATGTCGGGGCTTTGGTGGCTTGTTCTTCCCAGGTAATAAGGGGAGAAAAAGCCCAAATGCTGCGTCTCGGCTGTGTCGCCACCTGACAGAGGCTGGAGCCTGGCAGACACACAGACATATTGTTCTGGAATCAGCAATTAGCTTCCCATTTTCCCACTCATCAGTCTGAGAAAGGGACGAGGAAAGGCCCCACTTCAGAATAAATTAGTATCTCAAAAGAGAGGGAGCTCTGCAGATGGCTCCGTTGTGCTTCACACTCTTGTGCAGCTCTGGAGCATACAGTTCCCCATCCTCAACCTGTCCATTGTCCAGATGTTTTATTCCAAACACCTGGAAGAGGAGAGGTGACCTCACCTCCACTTTCCCCAAAAAGTAGCTGTTAAATGATATTTGTCATCAAACTTCAGCATGAATTTTGCCCAAGTGTTTCCCTCTGGGACACTGTGGGTTTACTGCTTGAGTTGCAGGGGAGCAGGTTCAAAACTTTGGATTTCCCAGATTCTTCACTTTTCTCCTCCAATATAATTCCGTTTAGATATGGGAGTCTGATGTGGTAGATTTTGGAAGTCACTTGAACTCATCTAACAACTGGAGTAAGTGTGCTCTGTGTAACACCAAAATTGAACTCTTCATCTCAGACTGCTGTGGTTTCCCTCCTGTTCCTGTGGCTCACAGCAGAGGGAAGAACTCCAATAAAATATAATTTTTAGAGAACAATTTGGCAGCACTATGAGCTGCCTTCACTTTTCAGGTGGGGAGCAGCTCTGATCTGAGGAAACAGAACTTTTGTGCTTGTGGAGTGGCTCTTGGTGATGTCCAGCTGCAGTAACTAGAGCCTGGAAAAATCTCATCCAACAATTGCATTTCCAAAGGGCAGCAGTGAAATAGGGTAATCACAGAATATCCTGAAGTGGAAAGGCTCATCCAAGTCCAACTCATAAACAATATCAGAGAGTTTTTAAGGAGAGTTTCCCTACTGCACCTTGAGGGCTTCCTGGGGTGTAGCTGTTAAGGTTATTTACTTTTTCCTACTCCATCACCAATGACTGGTATTTGTTTCAGGAATCAGTGTCTCCAAATAGCTGAATTTCCTCTCAAGTTTCTCCTGTGTAACATCTGGATCTTGCAACTAATCATAGCAGTGCTTGATCCTGCTCTTGTTTGCAAGATCCCTGTGGACCACTGGAACAAGGCAGGAAGTATTTCAGGCTCTTAGGTCTCCTGCACTTTAGCTGAGTTTCAAGCAGATCATCAGGGTCTCGCCCTCATTGTGTGTGTATTTCTCTCCTGGAGCCCCATGGGTTGCTTGTTCCATGTGTCAGTTCCTTCCCAGCTGTTTCCCAAATTTAAAAGATAGGACAAATTTGGTACTGGAACAGAATCCAGAGGGAAGTGGTTACAGCTCCAAACCTGAGAGAGCTCAAGAAGCGTTTGGACAATGCTCTCAGGCACATGGTGGGATTTTGGGGCTGTTCTGTGCAGGACTAGGAGTGGGGTTCGATTCCTATGGATCCAAATCAGAAGATTCCACGATTCTATGGAAAAATCCCATTCTGCAACTGATGGAGACGATTCAGTGATGGGGACTGTGCTGCTGCTAAAGACACTGATCAAATAACTTCCGTGGCTTATTGGGTCTGCTTTAGGGCTTTCAACTCATTTTTTTCAGGAAAACATGGAGTTTCCCAGATGCTCTCACTGCTGTCATGTCTCACCTGTTGGTAAGACCAGGGAAGCCACAGACACCTGAGTGTCCCAGAGAGGACACGTTGTGTGGGGAAGCTCTGTGACACTTGAGAACTCCCTCTTGGCCTTTCCCCCCCTAAAATGCAACGGGATATTCCCCTGGTGCTGACCCACAGGGCTGCTCAGGGACAGCTACCATACAGGGGGTTTTCGTAGCTTTTCCAGCGCTCATCTCGGGGTGGGAATGATGGGCGCTCAAACCCGCTCTGCCTTTTGCCTCTCCTCCCTGGCAGCTCTCAGCGGAGCTCCCGCCGGACCCCTGGGACTTCCAACTTCGCCAGAGTTTGGATGCAGGGCTCGGTTTAAGTCTGACTTCCCCCGGGATGCGCCGGGTACACCCGGGAGGTGTGAGGGAGCCACGGGCACCTCTGAGGGACCCACGGAGGGGACCCTGACAGAAGCGCGGGGCCGCCTCACGCCCCGTCCTGTGAGGGAATCACGGCCATCGGGGGCTCCCGCAGTGCTCCGGCAGGGCGGTTATCCCGGTTGTCCCGGTTATCCCGGGCCACGGGCGGGGGGCGGCAGCCTGGGGGGCTCAGTGAGGGGAGTGGGG
>WEIU01022079.1:209040-254559 GCA_013389925.1 Aegithalos caudatus
GAGTTGCGGGGCTCGTGGCCCCGGGGGACTCCTTGCCCCAGGGGCTGCTCGCCTCGGCATCGCCGGATCGGGGGCGATTCCCAGGGAAAGCCGCCGCTGTCCTCGGCCCCTCCGGATCTCGGAGCTGAACCGGCGCTGCCCGGCCGGGAGTTGGCACAGGACGGGCTGGCCGGGGCTGGTGTTTCGGGGCTCCCCACGCCCGAACGGGGCCGTGAGCCCCTCCCCTGAGGGCTGAGCGGTTGAGTCCGTCGAGTTCCCGATGATTTGCAGGATGTGATGCCGGGCGGGCTGCGAGCCCGGTCTCCCTGTCAGGCAGGTGCCATCGAACCTCTTTGGGGGACAGCAGAGCAGTTTTCATTTCCATCGTGATTTTTCCGACTTGCCGTGCGCTCCCCGTGGCTCTGGACATCTCTCCTTTCCTGCCAGCTGCTCCGGTGGCCGACGGCTTGTTTCCTCTTCTCCTTTTGTGTAGCGGTGGCTCCTAATGGAGGCAGCTCCGCTGGCTCCCTCTTTTCCAGCTGCTTCTACAAGGCGCAGGAGCCAGCACATGTGACTGGGCAGATCTCGGGAAGACTAGCAAGTGCTCCCCGGGCTCCTGCTCGACAGCCAGCCCCAACACGGGGATACCCGCACCCCGATGTCCCTTTCCCTGCCCCGGCACAGGGAGACACAGGAACCCCCTTGTCTTTCACAAGAGCAGCCATGAAAACTTGAAAAATACGAGCATTTGGGATCTATTCTGTTTGCCTCTCCCCCTCCCCTCTCTCTTTCTACGAAATGCTTATCTGAAAGAGGTTCTGCTTGTGTTTTGTTTTAAAGAATCCAGCTGCCCCTCGTGCTCGCTCTCCATCTGAAGTCATCATTGTCAGGAGCAGGCGAACCTCAAAGCAAGAGGCTTTGCCGGGCTTTTGCTTGCCTGGTTAATTGATCTGTCCATCAGTTTGCCACAATTAGCAAGTGCTTGCTCCGCGCTGAGGGGCTCTGTGGTGTTCTGGGGGGCTCGGGGTTTTATTTTAAGGCTTCTGGTCCTCGTGGTTGTGAGAAAGAGTGACGTGAAATGTGTGATAGACTGATGCTTTTGAAATCTTAATGTGATTTAAATACCAGCACGCTGCTGATCGCTTTAACAGAAATTTCCTGCTCACATATTCATCCTGAGCCATCCTTCACGTTTGTCATGTCCTGGCTACCTGAATCGTTCCCAAGCTTCAGCTGGAACTGTCTATATGTTTGCTAGTAATAGGAAATCGTGCATTGGTGTGATTTACCAGGACATTTTGGATTTAAACGTTGATTTCTGTTTGTTTTCTTCATGAACTCAGTGCAGCATTTTCAACCGCTTTCCAGCTGCTCTTTTCGAGCAGAGCAGGGAAGTGTAGTGCTACTGATAGGTGTAAAATCTGCTGGAAAACGCCAAGCCTGCAGGGAAAAATAATTCCCTGAACTTTGTGTGAGTGGATCCTTTCTGGATGCTTTGTTTGCTGGGGGTTGATGATGACAGTTGCACAGAACAATAAAATGCAACTTAGAAACGGGGGGTTTGGGGGAAAAACAGTCACACCCTTGTGTCTTGAGGCAGAAATGTTATTTTGGAGGCTACTGATGTGTTCTCATCCAACTGAATCATTCAGTTAAATGTCGGTGCTCTGTCCTTCTTAATGCCAGATAGTCTGCATCACCTTTCTGTCTCCACTCTGGAAGCTTTAGTGTTTATTTGGCTTTTGAAGCAGTGTCACGGGAGAGTAAGGGTTGGAAGGGCCTCTGGAGACCATCCCCACCTAGAGCAGGTGACACAGAAATGGGTTTGGAATGTCTTCAGAGAGGGAGGCAGCCTGTTCCTGTGCTCTGCCAGCCTCAATGGAAAGTTCTTCCTCCTGTTGAGGTGGCACTTGTTGTGTTTTAGGTGATGCAGGTTAATTTTGTTTGCTGTGGTGGTGTTAATCGCTGTTGTGTGACTTGGAGGCTCTGTGGGACACGTGTGCTGGTCCAGTCCATGGAGATCCGATTTAGGGAGCGCCTGGCCATGGTTTGGGGGGAAATCCATCCTTCAGCAAAAGCTTTTCTAATGCTGCTGCAGCACTGAAAATAAGCCCTTAGCAGCAAATCTGTCCAAAGTAAACAATTGAAAAATAATTAGGAATGGTAGGCAAAGGCATGCTCACTGTTTGGCATCATGTTCAGATCACAAGCAAAAGAATGAATGATGAGGGCTGACTCTGCAAAAACAGGAAGGTGTGCTCAGATGTGCAAATACTACATCCAAAAGGAGCTGTGTGGGGCTTTTTTTGCCCCATCTCCCAGTTAGTTGTCCCCATTTGGACATCAGGAGGGGTCCCTTCAATGTAAAGGATTGTCAGGCACTCCTGGAAGGGGCTGTCCAGGGAGGTGGCGGAATGCCCATCCCTGCAGGTGTTCAAGGAAGGACTGGATGTGGCACTCAGTGCTCTGGGCTGGGTGACAAGGTAGTGGTTGATCACAGGGTGGACTCGATGATCTCAGAGTTCTTTTCCAAGCTCATTGATTCTGGGATCTCAGTTAACCACAGGGATACAACTTGTGGAAGCAGCAGTGGAACAGCTTCAGCGTCGCACCCAACCAGCTGATCTAAGTCACAACTCTTATGCTGGTAATAATAAATGAAGCAGTGTTCAGATGACTGGGAAACTTTTTAAAAATAAAAATAAATTAAAGAAAAAAAAAGAAAAAGAAAAAAAAACCAAAAAAAAACCAAAAAAAAAACAGCCCAAAGAAGTAATAATTCTGAAAATAGCTTCAAACACAAGCTGTGAGCTGGCAGGGGCTGGGTGGCTGGGCTGTGACAGAGAGGGAGGTGCTGCGATCCCGGGGGATTTCCCCATCCGAGGGCTCTGACCCTCTGGTTTGCTCTCCTGCTTGAACTCAGGATGTATTGATGTGCCTGCTTCCAGCAGCTCATAGGTGAGCTGGTTATAGTCCCAGCTGCAGATTTGGGCTGTCTTGAGCTATTCTCCCAGTGTGAAGGCTGGAAGATGTTGCAGTTTTGGATGCAGGCAGTGTTTAAACAGAAGAACAGGGGGTGTTTGTGGAGGATGCTCAGAAGGAATTGTTCCTTTTGCTTCAGCATGAGGACTGGAGGCTTTGGGTCCTTCAGCCATGATCACAGCTGTCCAGCGTGGCAGCTCCTCTTTTATTGAGACCAAAGACATGGATTTAATGGCAGAAAATATTCACATTCATGGCCAGATTGTTGCTCTCAGTGAATGAGTTACCTGTAAGAAGACCATCACAATTTAACTCTCTATGCTTTCACACTTTTACTGGGACCTGACATCCTTGAAATGGGGAAAACACACTTAAATTTGATACTACTGGGTTTATTTCTTAAAAGACAGAAAGAAATGAGATTGTATGGGACAATGCCATAACTTCGTCCAGTTATTTCCAGATTTGCGATTTTAGCATGGAGCTTTATTATAAATAAAGTAGAATAAAGTAGAGTTGCAGTAATATTTCATGCAAATTAAAAAAACCTCTTCCATTAGAATAAGAAGACATTGGAAGACTTTATCATGCAATAAAGTGAAATGAGGGACCAAAGTTACTAAAAAGAGAAACCAAGGGTGTCATTAAGAAAAATAAATATAAATCTGGTTTTAAATCAACTCATTTGGGCCCTGTCAATATTTGTGCCACTGGAGTTTAATTGATCTGTTATTTTTTTTCTCTGGCCATGTGGGTGAAACCCCTATAAAATCAGTATGGAGAGCTGGCAGGATATAAGTGCAGTCAGCTGAGGGAACTGAACTTGAACCTCTTGGTGAAATCTCTGGTCTCTCAAAATTACAATTGTATAATTTCCAAAGAATAATTTGAGTTAAATCATAGTGGAAGCCCCTCAGTGATCCGGCAGTGCTGCTCTGCTTCTGGAGAAAAGTAGCTTAAAATGAGCATGGCTGCCCTGGAGGAGCAGTTGTTTTCCCTTCAATCTGCTAATTATTGATATATATTAAATTTCAGTACATCTTCCATAGAGGGTGGGTGGTTATTAACTCCACATGGGTCAAAAATAATTCAAGGGACGCTGTTGATTTTGGCCCGATTTGTGAGTGAGGCTCACATTTGGCAGCGCTGGGTTCTTGCAGCTTGGTGATGGGGAAAGGCACGAATGTGTCTTTGGTTAAATTTAAAGATGTGGGAACGAGCAGTGCAACACCCCGCGAGCGTGGTGGCACCGGGCAGTCCCCCCTGGGGCTGAGCGCCGCCGGTGGCGTGCGGCAAAATAAACACAATTAAACGGGGAGGGAATGTGTGTCACTCCCCGGGAGCACGGCGTGCTCGGGGCCCTGCCGCCGCGCTTCTCCCACGTGGCGCGGCCGGGAATGCCGCTTTTAGCATCTCTTTCAGCAGCTCTGCCTTAGATGAGAGGTGCACTTTCAGTAGAGATGTTTGGGCTGGACCTTGTCTGAGGGCCGCTTGGAACCCCTCGGTTCGTCGTTCTCCTTCCTGCACCGTTTAAAATTCCCAGTGCTTTTGGAGACTCGGCAGCGCAGGATTTTGAGGGGTGTTTGCTGTCACACGTGCAGCCAGGCACCGTGACAGGAGTGTGGTGGCACCGGCAGGGTGTCAGCTCATCCCGTGGGATGCCACAGCCGGCACGGTGCTATCAGCAGGAAGGCTTTGGGATCCGTGTGTCTTGTGGCTCCCTCCTCCTCCTGCCCAGAGAAGGGGATGCAGCCCAGGTGGGATTTTTTTCTCCTGCTGTATTCCCAGGGCACTGCCCTGTTGTGGACAAAAGTGCTCCGGGAAAAGGCACGAGAGAGCGGGTGGGATTTATATTAAACGTGTGGTGCTCAGGAGTAAGATCATGCTCGGGCTCTGAGCTGCTGGGTGCTGCATTCCTCGTGTCCCAGTTCTCCTAAACAAAGGTATGACTAAAGAAAATTATGGTTTTTAGGTTTTCCCCCTTTGTAAGGCACATCACAGGAGCGCTCACTGGCACCCATTGTTCTTCCAGCAGTTTTTGAAGGGCTTTCTCACCCTCAGCTTTGAAACTCTACAGCTCAGCAGCCTTGATTTTTTTATTTTTTTAATGAAATATCTTGGCTTTTAGAGGCTGCCTGTATCTCAATATTTCAAATTATTTACGAGGCTCTTAGAAATAAAAAGCAGGCGTTTTCCTCGCATTGATTGGAATAAAACTGCTTTGCTGGCAGTTGATTTTTCGGTGTCTGAATTATCATCCTTGAAATAAAATCTCAGTGCTAGGGAAGCATCGAGATCCCAGGCATTGCTTCCTACTCACACCGTGCCTGGCCTTCTATTGTTCCTGCCTGTGGCCTGTGGGAAGCACGGGAAATCGGGAGCTTCAGCCAGCCTTCCCGCAGCACAGCATTATCCGGTGCTCGTCTTCATTGTGTCTCCGAGTGCCCGCGGAATACCTGGAATAGGCTTAAATCGACAGCGGAGGAGGAGAATGGGCAGTTCGGGGGTGCGAGGAAAGGGTGGCTGAGCTGAGTTTCGGAGGCAGGAGGGAGCAGGCGCCGCGGGGAGCGTGGCCGGGCGGATGCTGCTGGAGCTGGGAGAGCCTCGCACTCCCGGTGCTCACATCCTCGCCGGGCAAGTTCGGCAAACTAACGAGCATCTTCACTGGAAATGGATCGGGGGCCACGTCCCTGCAAATCCCTTCGGGAGGGCTCCCTCTGTTCGGGCGCTCGGCAGGCTGAGCGTGTTCTCGCTGGCTCAGGGTTGGGAATTCAGTGAAAAAGAGCAGGATTTGAGGCGGGGTGGAGAGGAGCATCGAGGTCTCTGCTGAGGGAGGATGGAGAGGCACGGGGGGAATGCAGGCAGCGAGGATTAAACTGCAATAATCACATATTGATGAATATGAATGGTTTGAAAGGAGAGAAAGCAGGAAAGTGCAGGCTTGTGGAGGGAACTAGTGAGCAGCAGGAGGTTTATTTTTAATGATTAAAAAACTTGTAAGAAACAGATGCAAGAGGCATGTTTGGGTTTGTTCCTTTGTTCAGCTCAGCCAAAGTCAGTGGAAGGATTCAAGGTTGAAGATGGCTCAGAGTAAGGAGACAGAGCAGCTCTCTCCAAGGTGAGCAGGATTGTAAAGGAAAAGGATTTGACAGTTATAATCACGTGTAGACAGAGAAAAAAAAAGATTTTCTTAAAATCCTGGCTGAGTGCCAGGTGTCAGAACAGGTACAGAAATCCTGAGTTGGACAGGTAAATCCCAACCTGGGATTCCTTAGTTTTCAGCAAATGGCACAAGAAACAGGAGTAAACTAGGCATTTTGGGGATTTGTTCCTTAAAGATTACTTGGTAACCCTATCTCTGTGGCATGTCCCTAATTCCTGGAGGTGGTGATTACTTGGAGATGGCCCCTGCAATAACCAAACACGTGGTGGGCAGAGCACCTGGGGAATATGCAATGCTTGCTGTCTGCCCCCCTTTTTCTTCCCAAGAACTCTGTCATCGTGTCCTTCATAGATGCTGGATTTCATCAGGGATCTCTCGGGATGTAGCTATTTGGGATTTCTACTGTCCTCCTTGTGTTTTGGTTGGAAAGAGGTGAATCCTCTCCAATCCTGTTAGGATAGACAGTTTGGTTGGGAAGCAATGTTTAGCCAACCTTCAAAGAAAAAGCTATTTTCATTTCTTCACGGTTCTGTTTCTTCTCATGCAGTGGAAGAGGACCCAGGGAATAATTCCCACTTGAGAACAAATTGCCAGCTTTGCAGAAAGTGCAGTCCTGACACCTCTGGGGCTGTAAAGGAGTGATACAAACCCTGCCCTCTCTGTGTCTGTGGGTCAGGATCAGTTACCAGGAATAACTTCAGCCTAGGGATGAAGTTTTGGATGCAAGTGGCTTAATTACAGTGCGGATGGAGCATCGCTGTCTGTGCTCAGCCCACGTGTGATCTGCAGCAGTTCTCCTGCCTGAAACCACTAATGAGCTTAAGAACTCCCCTGTTTTCTCAGCGCTTAACAAAAATTAAATCCTTCCCTCCCAACAAAACTGGTCGCGTGCTCAGCCCGCTGCTTTCATCAGGAACAATGGGTGAGCGCTGACCTTCCTGAGATGCCACCTCAGAGCTCGTTACTGAATAATTAGGTGATCCTTACCCTTCCCACAAAGCTCAGGGGCTGGTTTTTGTATTGATAACATGACATATCCCAAGGCTCGGCCTTGAATTTCAGGCGCTGGGCTGTTCCAAACTCCATCTGTCCACTAAGTGAATGTCAATCCAATTTAAGCTTGCATATGTTTCCAAGGAAACCATGGGAGGCAGTGGGGAGAAATGGATCATGAAGGGGCAGGGAGGCTAGCGCAGCAGCAGCAGCGCTTTGACTTTTCACTATTTAAATATAATTAAACTCCAGCTCACTGTAATAACCCTATACAGGGCAGTGTCTGGAGGCCTTGGGGGTCAGATGGTTGATCTTGGAGTAGCCTGTGTTATGTGTAAAACAAACATAGTGAATTTAAAAATAAGAAAGGAAAGAGGCTTCAGGTGCTTCCATGAGACCTCAGTCCAGCTCGTAGAGCTCTGCACTTCCTTGTGTAGATCCCAGAATCATTTAGGTTGGAAAAGGCTTCCAAGATCATTGAGTTACCTGTGGCTGATAACTGCCTTGTCAACCAGACCAGATCACTGAGTGCCACATCCAGTCATTCCTTGGACACCTCTAGGAATGGTGACTCCAGCACTGTCCTGGGCAGCCATTTCCCAATGCTTAAAATCAAGGGTTTGGGTAGTGAGGTCCTAATTTTCTTTCTCTCAGGCTGGAGTGCTCATGCAGCCATAAAAAAACCTATCCAGCCCTCAGCTGTACAAAGCAAGCTGTGAATGGACCCAAAGGAGTCTTCATGTGTGTATTTAGACCCCTGTGTAAGTATAAATTGAAAGTGTTTAGGTAAATTTAAGAGCACTGTCCTGGTTAAAAGAGCCAGATTGGGCAAGTCTTGGAGCAGCCTAGGCTAGTGGAAGGTCTCCTTGCCTATGGGGAGTTGGAATGGGATTATCATTGAGATCCCTGCCAACCCAAATCATTCCAGGATAAAACACCTTAATTTTGGTGTTTTACAGCTGGTGTACTTGCATTTGGAGGGCAGTAACAGTGACAAGCCTTGCCTGGGAGCAGGAAAGTCAGTGAATATTGGGATATTGGCTCCTGATCCCTCAGGTAAGCTGCAGGTGCTATGGCTCCCCAAGGGCTCATCCTTCACCAGAGGTGTGAGAACTTCCAGGCACACCCCAGCTCGAGCAGAGGCACAGTGGGAAAGCTGTGAGGTGACAATGAGCAGGAGGCCCCAGAGGTAATGTGGGGTCTGTTCCTTTTGCAGACCCAGTGTCAATCACGGCAGAGACCTGACAGAAGTTGTGGCATCCTAGGAAGTGTCACTCAGCTCTGCTGGTGCTCCCATGTGTGTGTGGCAAAGTTGTAAGCAGGGTGGGAAGCAGCAGAGCAGGAGACTCAGACAGACTTTGTGCTTGGTTTCTCTTCAGAAGAAATGAGGGTTCCCCCGCCCCATTTCCAGGAATTCATGAACTGAGAGTTTAAATGCTGCAGAAAACCACGGCTGTAAGTCTCCTGGCTTTCTGAAGCAAAGTGTGTTTCTACCTGTTAATACAGCTGTTAAATAAAATGTTTATCTTAGTTATTGAAATGAGGAGTGAGAAGCTAGCTTTGGAGCTCTAAAATGGGATATTATCTGTCATTTTAGTTTGAAGAATGCTGCTGCCTTAAAATGTTTTACTGTGACAGATAGCTGGAGTTGAAATTCTGGTGTCTGGGGATATCATGCGTGGATACATCTCTCCTTGTGCACTGTACCTGCAGTCTGAGGCAGAAACTCCTCAGCTCTGAGCTCTTTGTAGCTGTTGTCCAGCATCAGATCCTCTTTGGATCAAATCTCCTGAGATTTGGACTGCCAGCAGCAGAACTGGCCGAAGGGAGGTATGTGCTGGGCACGGGCACTGGGAATTGTCCTTGGGCAGAGCCGTGGGATAGCAGGGGGGTTCTGGCTGCTCGGGGGGGGGCATTGCAGCACATTCCTCCTTATCGGCTGTTTACCCTTCCATGGTGGGCACAGCCTGGGAAAGCAGAGCTTGCTGCAGCTTGCTTGGATCTTCCAGCAGCTCCTGGAAACTTCCTACCAGCTCTCCCGACATTCGACCGGTAGCTGAGAGCGTCTCCCGCTGCCACTTTGGCTCTGCTTCAGCTGGCAGCTCGTGCAGCTCAGGAATCCCTCTGGGATCGTCTCTCCCGTCGCATTTCCTGTGGTCTGGCTTCACACATTGTCTCCTTGTACCCCACTCCTTGAGCCTGGTGCTCTGAACCGTGAGCATCTCTCACCCTTGTGCTCGTGTGCCAGTGACTGGGATGGATCTAGTTTTCCCTTTGCCATCCCTCTCGTCCATGCATTGAGCACCTCAATGTGCAATTAATGTTCTCAAATCCTATAGCTGATAACAAAAGGGATAATTCTGGGGGGTTTTTTTTGTTTGTTTCTCTGTTTGTCAGTGCTAAGAGTGTCTCAAAAGTTTTACTGTTTTCTTGTCTATAGTAAATACTCTCCTTGAGGCTGGAGGAAGCACTTGGGGGGTGGTTTTGCAGTATGAAAGCATCATTTGGCAGAACAGAACTTGTCAGACTCTTCTCCCCGCTACTCAGCACACCTGGATGTTTTGAAGCCACAGCCTGACTTCAAGGGACCTTCCTGAAAACTAGTTGGAGGCACCTGTGGCATTTCCACAAAACTAGGCTGCACTCTTTAAAAGCTTTGTGGTTCCCCAGAGGAAGCTGTAATTAGGCTCCTTTGCCAGAGAGCTGATGGCTTATCCTCTGAAACTCCCACTGGCTCCATGGTGACCTGCACTGGTTGCAGAATAGAAGTGTTCAGCGTCCCCCCAGAATTCAACCAAGAGCTCTTGGGAATAAGGGTGTGACTTAATAATTGCTCTTAACCATTCCTGATGCTCTTAAATCTATTTTCCTCCTGGCTGTGCAAGGTGCAGTGAAATCCAAGTAATACTTTGATGTGATGAAGTGTATATGGCCCACCTTATTGAGAAGGGTCTGATCCTAGCCCTGGCTTGGAGCGCTGAGCGTGTTTAATTGCGGCCTTTCCGAAGGGTCAATAAATGTGCCTTAATGAGGGCATATAAACCAGATCACTCCTAGCACGGGCTGCAAACCCTGTCCAGTCTATTTAAAGGTGGTGTTTGTTGCCTTGACTGATCAAACCTGGGGCACAAGCAAAGGTGTGTGTTTAAACTCGCCTCTAACGATGTGGGTAAGGGATGAAAGAGCTGGGGCAGCTCCTAATGGGAGTTAAACAGGCTCTCATGGAAGCAGCATTCCAGCGAGCTGGGCTTCTCCTTGTCTAAAGTGGCCGAATTGCCTGTGTTTGGCTTGTGGTTCCTGGGATTTTAACATGTTAAAACATCCTGCTTGAGTTTTCTCTCACCAGATTCCTGATCTGTGCCAACTGCTGGTTCCTAGAAATGCTCCTCTGGCTCACCTCAGGACCTTTGGCAGCGCTGAGTCCCCTGCTTCCTGGGCTTAAATGATCCAATTTGATCTAAATTTACATGATTCCTCTGCTAATACCCTAGGAATTAAGGAACTCGTTCTCCTTGAAGGCATCAGCTGTTGCAGCACGATTCAGCAGCGCTGCATTTTCTCAGACTGACTTAATAGGTGAAACCAGTTGAGTTGTGAAATTTTAAGTGGAACTTCTTCACTTACCTTGTGGGTTACTGATTTGTAAATGCTTTCTCTGGCACTAATGAGAGGGAGGGAGGGTTTAAAGCAGGTTTAGGAGCCAAGGTTCTGTCTTGGCTAAAACAGTGTCACCAGAAGATGTGTGAATGTACACCTGTATTTGTGGTGGTGATTGGTCCTTTATTTTGTGAAGAAAAAAATTTTGTGTACTTTCAAGCCACATCTGGACTTTTATTCCAGAAGTTCCCAAACCATTCTATGATTCACGGAATGCCAGAATGTTTTGGGTGGGAAGGGACCTTAAAGCTCATTCATTTCTACCCCCTCCTATGGGCAGAGACACCTTCCACCAACCTGTGCCAGGAGCTCACCACCCTCACAGGGAAGAATCAGACTCTAGGATTCTAGTTCAAATCCTGCAATGTTGGCTCCAGATTTAAGCTCTGCTCAGCATTCAGTGCAGCACTGTGGTTTACAGGGCATCAGGGAAGGGAGAGAGTTTGGTTCCAGGAATTGCAGTGGGAATGCGAGAGTTCTGTAAAGTCTTTCTTGGATTTGAGTTTTGGATTGGGATTGAAACTCTCAAATGGAAAAACGCTCAGCATAACTCATCCTCTGTCGCCTTGTCCTCAGCTGAGAACGTGTGGGGTTAACGCTGGTGTTTCAAGTGATGATCAGAAAGTGAGAATAAAGAAGTAGAAAGTCTGTTTTCTTTTGAAATGTCTGTTAAACTTTGAATAGAAAGAGGAATCAAAACCTTTGATGAAGGAAATCCCAGAAAGCTGTGTTGCTGTATGGACAACCTGTACCCTCACTGAGGGTGAAGTGGTGTGCTACTACTTTTTAAACCATATAGAAATAAAAGGTACTTCTAAATGCAAGCTGATACTGTCTGAAGTACTTATGCTAAAACTGAAAATAATTCAGGTAGCAGTTTTAGTCTGAAGAGGTAGTTCTGGTCAGTGTATTTCAGCTGGAAATGAGTCAGAACACAAGAATCCTCGAAAATACTACATGAACTTGTTCTTAAACAGAGCTTTGTTTTGCCTGCTTGGGTTTAAAGCTTCTGTAAATTTACGTCAAGGTTATAAACATGCATGTCTGTTAAATTTTCAAATTCAGGCTGTCTTTTGCACTCCTCAGAGATGATAATCCCTAGAGTCCATACCTGGAGTCACAGTGCCAAGGATTTGGACACTGAGGTGGGGCACAGGCAGTTTTGAGGGACACTAAAGTGAGAAAAATAAGATGAAGATTATTTAAAGGAAAATAAACCAGACATTTAGTTAAATGTCACGTTGAAGGAATGCCTTGCCCTTCCCTGAATTTCTTATTTCTTGCATTTCTTTTATCTCCCCTAAAGCCAGTTTTGAACTTGTGGAGTGGAATGTGTTGTCTTTGGATCCTGAGGGTGCCGTGCTGCCAGTTCCCAGTCAGGAGAGAGTGAATGGAGACCTTTGCGGGAGAGACGTACCAGAGGGAGGAGAAGGGAAATCCGGATCCAGAGATAGGATGGCAGCAACAGCTCCACGACATGGAGAGGAGCTGGCAGGGATGCACCTGCCCTTGAAATTCCCACAGGCAGCACAGTTTGCAGCCGCACGTGTAGAACACGGAATCACGGCACAGCTTGAATTATTTAAGCTCAGCAGCTTGAAGGAAGCTCCTAAAGCAGTCATGGAAGGGTGTGATTATAATATATAGAAGAGCTTTAATATTTACTACAGAAAAACCTTACACCTTGTTCTTCAAAATAAAGCCTTGGGAGTAATTTGTTATTCCATTTTGTCCGTGGAACAGGAAGGGTGCCAGAGCTATCTGAGCAAAGTGACATATGATTGATACTTTACCAGACTCAGCCTTCTGCCACGAAGGAATCAAGTTTGCATTTTGCATATATGAAAAATCAGATGAGCAGGGCTTGTGTGGGTTATTTTTTAAAAATCCTTGATTGGCAAAGCTTGTGCTCCTTCTATAAAGACGACTGCAAAAGCTGTCCCGGAATATTTTTGACTTGGTTTTTCAGACTACTTATAGGCATGTTTTAGGGTGTTGTTGGCGTAGCTGTCACATGGCAGCTTTGTACAGAACCTATTTAAAATTGTAACAGGCAATTCTGTGTAAATGGGTGATATTTAATAGATCTGGTATTTTACAGAGTCAGAGAATCCCAGAATGGTTTGGGTTGGAAGGGACTTTAAGGATCATCTTGTTCCACACCATGCTACAGGCAAGGGCACCTTCCACTATCCCAGGTTGCTTCAAGCTCTGTCCAACCTGGCCTTGGATGCTGCCAGGGATGGGGCAGCCACAGCTGCTCTGGGTAACCTGGGCCGGGGCCTCAGCACCCTCACAGGAAAGAATTTCCTCCCAATATCCTGTCTAACCCTGCACTCTGGCCGTGGGAAGCCATTCCCCCTTATCCTGGCACTACCTGCTCTTTTTAAAAGTCCCTTTCCTTCTTGCTGCTGCTGTTCCCTGGGATATTTCAGGATTGCAACATCTGTGTAAGCTTCAGCCTTCCCATTTTTCCAAGTGGTCTGGCGTGCACCTCCCATCCTTCCCCTGTTTCTCTTGCCTAATCTCTGGACTCTGAATGCTTCATTAAAAGGAAACCTTAGTAACTAGTACACTGGGGAGTGATGCAGCAGAAGCCAAGTGTCAAAGCATCTCTTTCCATCAAATTGTCAGCCTAGAAACAAGCTCAGTCTCATTTCCACCCCCACATCCTTGTACTTACCTGCAAATGCCAGGGAATTCCTTTGCCCTACCTGAGCTTTCCTTGCAGCAGCATGCTTAAGGCTGCTTATCCATGCTTCTCCATGGGTTGCTGCTACAGCTGGGAGGCTCCTGTGGGAAGCACGAGTGATGGATGCTGTTTGGGAATTGCCATATGCTCTATCACACTCTAGAATCCATTAATTCCAAGTTTCCCTCTCCTCCTGGTGCATCCCTCCCAAACTTGTTGAAAGGCAAAGAAAATATGTCCCCTCTTGAGAGTAGGAAGGTAGTCATGTTATCCATCTCTGAGCAAACCAAAGGCACAGAAACAAATTCTGGTCTCTGCTTCCAGTTTTTCCTGGCTTTGGAGTGGGTCTGGAGTTTTGGGGAGGCAAGGATAGCTTCGCCTGTGGGTAAGCACGGCTTTTGCACCTCTTCTGCAGAGAGTCAGTGTGAAACTGTGGCTGTGCCATTGCCTCTCGAATTCTGACCCACTCCAGCCAATTTTGGTGGGATATGGAAGGCTGTGAAGAGAAGAAGAGGCAGCAGAGCTTCCCACAGACACACAGAACAACGCTGCTTTATGTTGGGGTCACAAGCAAAAGGCTTATGACAGCTCTTGGGGTGGAAATCTGCAGTTCTTCAAGGCCGTAGGAAGTGGTT
Source organism: Aegithalos caudatus (assembly GCA_013389925.1). NCBI lineage: Eukaryota > Metazoa > Chordata > Aves > Passeriformes > Aegithalidae > Aegithalos > Aegithalos caudatus. The sequence continues at coordinate 223,142 of WEIU01022079.1, forward strand.
TTGCCAGTGTTGATCACGGGTGTTCAGTGAAGGCTTTGCTTTCAGAAACTTGGGATTTGTTTTAATGCAAATATGTGCCAGACCCCAAAGCTTTGGGGCTCCAAACTTGATCGGGTTTTGTTGCATGATGTTGGAGTTGCTGAAGTCACTTATCAGTCCCCACATTTGTTTTTCACTTCATCATTTCCTGCCTATTTTGCTGGGTGGCAGGCTGTCACTGGCAGCATGACACAGTGTTACAGCTTCTTACCATGGGTAAAGGGGAAAGCTGGTGCCTTTCCGAGAAGGAATGTGCTTTTCCCGGTGCTGCATTAATTACCCAAACAACCTGCCCTGTTGTTGATTTTGAGAAAATATCCTGTGACTCTCCCCCACACTTGTACATTGTTCACTTCCCACTGGTGTTTTCCCGCTTGTCCCTTTATTTTCTCCCCTCTTTTCCCACCCCACTTCTCCCCTGCTTTTTTCCCCACTTTTTCCCCCATTTCTTTTCATCCTCCATTTCTTTCCTCCTTCTTTTTATCTCGCTCTTCTTTTTTTCCCCCTCTTCCCCTGTTTTTTCCCCTTTCCTCTTCCCTGAGAATGCTGCTTGCTGAGGCTGCTAAGAGTGTGAGAACAGCCAGAGAAATGTAATTTTGGCTTCCCCAGACAGAGCACTGCCACTAGGCAAGATCTGAAACCAGATAACCGAGGCTGAGCCAGACCTTCCCAAGGAATCATCCGGGGAGCTCCTCGGGGGTGTTCCCAGCTCTGGCTCCGGGTAGTGCGGGTCAGGCTGCTCCCAGCCGGATTCGCTCCCTGTGCCGCTGCTTTCGGAGGCATTCGGCACTCAGGGTGTGAAGCCCCGGGCTCTCATTGCAGTTGCCTGTGATTTATCACGGCCACACACGGGCTGCAAAACTCCCAGCCGGGTGGCTGGAGCACACACAGGCTTTCGCAACGGGGCGTTGGAGCAGGGAATGAAGCAGAGCCCAGGCCAGGACAGCTCCCAGAGATCCTCTTGGCTGTGCCAGGGTTGCCCCACATCCCTTTTTGTAAGCCTGTTGGGAGCTGTGGAGGCTGTGTGTCCACATGGCTTTCAGGAGCTGCTGGCAACGAATCATAGAATCCTGGAATGGTTTGAATTGGAAGGGATCTTAAAAATCCATCCCTGTGCCATGGCCAAGGACACCTTCCGCTATTCCAGCTTGCTCCAAGCCCCATCCAACCTGGCTTTGTACACTGCTTGGGATGGGGCAGCCACAGCTTCTCTGGGCAAATCTGTGCCAATGGCTGAGCACTGTCACAGAGAAGAATTTCTTCCCAGTATCCCATTTAACCCTGCTCTGGTACAATAGTCAGAGCTATGCTGATGAGTGAGAGAAACCAGCCCTTGCTGCAGCCTAATGGTTCTGTATTAGAGTTTCCTCCAGAGCACGTGGATGATGGAGCTTTCGGTGGGTCTCAGGAGAAAAATCAGAACTGGACCCTGGGAAGACAAATTGCAGCTTCCAACAGCTACAGATTTTCTGAATGTTTGAGAGGGAGGCGATTTTGCCACTCACGGGACATGCATGGCATTCAAGGAACTCAGCCTGGGATACCTGATGCTGCTGTGATTTATCCGGATTTCCCATAACTCCTGCAAGGCTTCTTCCATGCAGTACGTTCATTAGAGCACTGGGAATTACTTGCCTGCAAAAGCAGCAGGGAGAAAGGAGCCAATCCTCCAGATACTCACAGTTGTAGGGCTGTTGTCACAGCATAAGCTGTTCCAATGGAAATGAATATACAGGATTCAAGTAGATGGGGCTGAGAGTCATCGGAGCGGTGCCGTGCGCGGAGAGGAGGATTGGTGTTGTCGTAACTCTTTGTGTGTTATTGAAGTGCCAAATGGATTAGGAGCTTTAAAAGCTTTAATTTCTGTGCTTTTGGCATCGTCTCTTGGAACGCACGCGTCTCCGTAGTGAAGCTCTGGAGAGGAAATGGGGCTTGAAGGGGTAGTCCCAGACTAGTTTCTTCTAATTTCACTTGCAATCAAGTGCTGGAGAGGGAGAGACAGATGCTGCAGCTGCATGATTACAGAACATGCAGCTGTTATCACACTTGCTTCTTTTCCTACTAATGAGGCATCAACTCTCTCCTGAGTTTGCTGTTTGGGTAATGGTTTTATTCTAGCATGAAACTAGAAGTGGTTTAATTTTTCTTTATTCTGATCTGGTTTGGGTTCAGCAGCTGGCAAGATGGTTTTTCAGAACTAGTCTGGTTTGAGGAAGGAGTTTCCAGAGAAGGATTGCCCAGAGAAGCTGTGGCTGTTCCATCCCTGGAAGTGTTCAAGGCCATGTTGGATGGGATTTGGAGCAACTTGGACCAGTGGAAGGTGTCCCTGCCCATGGCACGGAGTTGGAATGGGGTGAGCTTTAAGGTCCCTTCCAATCCAAACCATTCTGTGATTGTATGATAAAGAGGCAGTGATTCTAACTACCTTTAAAAAAGTTTAGTGGGCTCTGGATGCAGCTGGATAGACTGAGCTGCTTGGAACTTTAATTTCCAACACTTCAATGTCTTCTCACTATTAATCCAGTTTCCCAGCCACGAGCAGTAAAAGGGTGGTTCTGATTTAAGTATCTTCACTTTCAGTTCTTCACATCGTCTTACAGTTTCTTGGAGACTTCTGGGCACAGGCAGCTTTTCTGTGCTTTGTGAAGCAATACAAAGGTGGAGAGAGGATGAAGAGCTCTGCCACTCTCCCTTCCCAGCTGGCGGGAGCACAATACTCGCTGGAAGGAAGCTTGGCAGGCCTCTAATTTTGAGGAATGATGCATTTGCCTGTCAGAGGGCTGAGTATTGAGCTGTGTTCAAAAGCTCTGTCCCTGTGTTGTGCTGAGGGAAGAGGAGGGATTGCTGGATCCCAGGTGAGCTGGGAGCAGGAGCATCCCCCTCACAAAGTGATCCATGCAGTACAGGTGATTGCGGAGGTGTGGAAAAACCTTTGAGTAGTCCAGCATACTAAGGATAGGTTTTGTTCCATAGGTGCTGGCAATGAATCATAGAATCCTGGAATGGTTTGAGTTGGAAGGGATCTTAAAGCTAAAACAGTTCCACCACCTTCCACGGGCCCTGACACCTTCCATTATCCAAGGTTGCTCCAAGCCCCATCCAACCTGGCCTTGGACCCTGCTAGGGATGGGGCAGCCACAGCTTCTTTGGGCAACCTGTGGCAGGGTTTCACCACCCTCACAGGGAAATTATTCCTAATATGCCATCTAACCCAGCCCTCTGTCAGGGTGGAGCTATTTGCCCTTGTCCTGTCATTCCAGGACCTTGTTTAAAGCCCCTCTCCAATTTTCCTGTAGGTCCCTTAAGCTGGAATGGACAATTAGGTCACCTCAAAGCTTCTCCAGGCTGAACAATCACAGTTCTCTTATACCCCTTTCCCTCAGTCTCTCCCAGCCTTTTCCTAACTTTAGAGTATCTGTGGCATGAACAGTCACACCTACAGCATCCAGTTTTTAGCAGTCATTCCAATTCATTTGAGCACAAACCCCACAGGATGTGTGATGCCAGGCCAGGTCAGGCTCCTGCCTGTGGAAACCTGAGAACAAGGTGCCAGATGCTGGGTTTAAGGCAAACCATGGCTTTTTATTTTGGGATTTTCATCTCTGCCAGAGGCTCAGTCTCTCAGTAGGGACAGTAGAAAATAGGATGAAAGTTGCAGGGAAACCACTGGTCCATATAGCCTGGGCAGAGTCTTCCTCCCCAGGGCATGTTCTGCAGGACACCTGTTCTGCCTCTGCCAAAGCCTGCCCTGCCTGATCCATTTTTTTTAAACTGTAGTCCTCTTTCAAACTCCAGAGGTTGCATGTGGTCAGTTTAGCCTCTTGTGCAAGAAGAATTCCATTCTGGAGGATATTCTGTTTGACTTGATCCTCCTAATTCCCAGAGCCTGATTTTCCAATAAGAAAAATGTGGACACATAAATTTTGTTTGCCACCAGTCTCTCCTCCTGGGGCACCAGCCATGGGATATACCCTGTTTAACTGGATGGAGGAACCCAGTCACCCCAAAACACATTGCCAAGAGCATGACATCTGAAAAAGCACTGTGCAAACCCCAGCGGGTTTCAGTTCCTGACTTTCCCTTAGTTAATGCATATATAAGTAAGGCAATTAAAACACATCGGGCTTATTTCAAATAGATAATCTAATTATCAGCTTGATTAAACCATATCAAATGAACAGTTCTTGTAATTCAGGAGCTTTGTTCTAATCACTGCCAAAGCAGTAGGAGCTTTAATTAAAAACCTCAAAAGTGGCAGACCAGTGTCAATTGAGGGGAGTTACAGCCTGAATCCTGATTGCAGGGAAGAGCAAACACATCCTAGGTGGATGCTGATAAAACGATCAGCCCTTTGCTGCCAATAAATGGAATTTGACTATTTTGTAAATACAATTGGATGAAAGTAATTGTCATTTGGTGCTGTTTCTGATGCTCAGAGGCCGACTTCATTAAGTCTATTCCTCCATCACTCATTTACACTGACATTATTAATGTCTGTAGGTTGGCATCACCCAGCCATATCCTGTCTCAGCCTTGGACCTACAGCTTCTCATGCTAACATGTGCTCCCTCAGACTGCAGAATTTTTTAATTAAAAATTGGCTACTTCTTTTTCCTGCCAGGAATGTATCTTTAGGACCTCTCTGCCCGTCCTGATTTGGTGTTCAATGCCCACAACTTTTATAAAACCCAACTACAGGGAATGACAAGAGCAGCAGGAAGCCAGGTTCCAACCTGTACAGGGATTTGCATGTATTTAATTTATTAATGTTGGCAGGTCTCTGCTTAATAGCCCAAGTTTTCTTTTCACCTGAGTAGGTGGACTTTTTGTTTTTCTTTTGCCTAATTGTCTCAGAAAATGATACTGGAACAGCCTGCCTGTATCAACATGCAGGCAGTCACAGACCGGAGGTTATTTCTGCTCTGTGCCATGGGCCAGCCTTCAGATTTTGGAGATTTGATGGGAATTTGTAAGGTGTTAGGAACAGCATCAGTGGAAGAGGGAGCTGGGTGAACAGCTCTCTGTCTGGACCCAGATTTTCCCAGCTGCTGTGGCATTTGCCATCACCACCTTGCTTTTAATTACTGTCGTATTCCGTGGCTTAATATTAAACCACATCTAATTGCATCCTGTCTCTTAATTGGCTTAACTGGCCATCACCCAAATACATTCTGCTGTATAGAAACAAGCTTCCCCAAATATTTCCTAATTGGCAGTTGGTGCTTTGTGAGGAGATGGGACCCTCTCAGTGATATTAATAGATGTTTTCTCCCGTTCGTTCCCAGGATTGGACATTGATCCTATGACGCATGCCCGGAAAAAACAGCTTTTCCTTGTGAAACATCCAGCTGGTTCTGCTGGCCAGGCCTCGTCGCCGACAGGCAGCAGGAGGATGGACAGGGCCAACGCAGAGCAGCGGGACGGAGGTGCCTCGGAGGCTCCAAACTGTCCCAGTGGCTTTGTAGGGAATAACAAAAGCAAGACTTTGCGCGAAGTGCGAAAGACGTACCCGCTGAGGAGGCGGCTGCTCCCCTCAGTGAGCAAAAAGACCTGCAAGGTGCTCCTCACCAGGCTGGAGGATGTGGCTGGCTCTCTGTCCAAACAGACCCCCAGCTGTAAAAAAAAGCACCTTCCCAGCTGGGTTGAGGGTTTGGGTTCTGCTTTGTTCTCGGAACAAGTTCAGCCTGTGGGAGTGAGCAAGAGTGAGTCATCCGGGGAGAAGTGCGCAGTAACTTATCCAGGGCCAGAGCAGGACTTTGATCCTGCTCCCTCGGAGCCCAGGAAGCGCCGGCTGGCCTCGCTGAACGCGGAGGCAGTGAACAACCTGCTGTTCGAACGGGACGATGGCTTGTTATCCAGCAGGCGCTTCCGCAGGGACTCAGGGAAGGCTGCTGGGGACTGTACCCTCAAGGGCTTGCACTGCAAAGCCAGTGACAACTGGCCTGCCCTGGAAAAACCGGCTGTGAAAACAGGGAAAGGAAAGAACCGGCATGAGCCCAGTCAGAAATGCAATAGCTGTGAGCATTCGCTGGACGAGGTCTTTGATGATGGGGCAAAGAGGGAGGATGGTGCCATCTCCTACCATCCCACCCCAAAGAGATTGGCCAGCCTGAACGCCGTGGCCTTCCTGAAGCTGACCCACGAGAAAGACCAACCTCTGAAACAGAGGAGTAAATCGGATGGAGAGGGCAAGTCCGAGAACCACTGTTCAAAATCTACACTCAAATGGGCCAAAGCCGGTCGTAAGAACTGTGTCAAATCCAAGAAGGACGTGGCTAGCTTAAAAATGGATGGGCAGCACGGCTGGCAAGGCCAGACCCTGGGCACATTTGGTAAAGGGGAGCAGCGGGACTCTTCCAGGCTCTATGGGACGACAGAGCCCGTCCCCTACGAGTCGCTGTCTGGCTCCTACGCCAGCACGGAGGGCTTCTACCACAGACTGCCTCTGCTCATGGGAGGACAAGCTTCCATGAAGCCAGAGTATGGAAGACCCGGAGAGAAATCCCCAACCCCCAAACAGGAATTTCATCAGCCTTCCTTTCCCGTGCAGCAGTTCCCTCCCTTGCCTGTGCCCGGGAATCACGCGGATTGTGGATGTCTCTATGAATCCTCAGATCTGACTCCGTTGAACGGGTTTTACGTTTATTACGGCCAAAGTGGATACAGTGGCTATTCCCCCTGCTCCGTTTATCCCAAGGACGAGCTGTCTCAGGCTGCAACCTGCGAGGGGCTCCTGGTATCTTCCGGTTCCTTGCCATCAGGTGCTCATTTCCAGCCCCTGCACTGGTGCAGCTCTCCGTACTGCTGCGGGGAGGGAGCGGCCGTGAGCAGCTACAGCGTCTGCGGCGTGGTGCACGTGCCCGAGGGCAGGATCGGCAGCGTGCACGCCGGACGGAACAGCTACCCCTACAAAATGCCTTTTGCAGCAGGTAAGGTGCAAAGTGCACGCAAATCCCGGCCGGCCTGGGAGAAGAGGGTGGCTCGGTGCGGTGCCTGCTTGCCTGGAGGCTGGTTCCCTCTGCTAGCAGTTCTCAGCTCCACAGCCGAGCTGCGGCTTGGAAGGGATCCGCCTTCCACCTTCCCTTCCCCCGTTTTTAGCCTGGAGGGTTTTTCCCACTGAGAGGTCTTGTTGGTGTGGAAAGCAGAGAATTGGTGAAAGGATTTGGGCAGCGAGAAGTTGACTCGCGGCTTGTCACGCTGGAGCTAAGGCTGAGCTTTGATCTGTGTAAAACGAGCAGGGTTCAGTTCCTGCACGCCATCCCGCTGTGCCACTCCGAGCGGAGGGTCGGGAGCACACCAGGATGAGTTACTCCTCCCATCCCAAAACCTCGCGTCAGGTGCTGAGGATCCTCACAGAGCCTGTGGAGAAGCAGGCATTGCCTCTCTGCTGTTAGACTCTCATTGTGCCAGCTGGGGGCTGCAGGCTTTTTGGATTCCATGGATTGATCAGAGCTGGCAGGGCTGCACAGGGAGTTTCACTGTGGTGGTCTAAGTGCCAGGCACACTGTTAGTTTGGGAATTCTTGATCCCATCTTTGCTCTCCGTATCTGACAATGACACACTGGAATGAGGAGGGGTGAGGGGATATGGAAATGTCATTGCCAGCCTGGCTCCCCTCTGCCCCTGCCTGCTTTTCAGACTTCCTACTTTATCTTGGAGCTTTGCCTCTGCCGTTGAAAAATACCTTTTTAAATATTTAAAAGTGGAGTGCTGTGTGGGGGTTATCAGGTACCAGTACTGTGTGTAAAGCCATCAGGCTGGACGGTGCTGCAAAGTCGGTCTGTAGAGGAGGCTGCTCTCCAGCTGCTGGGAGTGTGAGCATGGGATCTTTCCGCTAACCACGTGTTCCAGCCAAGAGCTGGCATGAGTTACCCACTGAGAACAGATTTTCAGGTAGGTGGATGGAGTTTTGGTTCAAGCGAGGCTTTGTCATCTTCTGTTATAGGAAGCTGCTGAAACTCAGGAGCGTTTGGCTGAAGTGTAATTTCTGTTTTCCCGAAATATCCCTGCTGTCATGGTGCTACTTCCTATGGCAGCAGCCAGACAGGGCTCACTGGTGGCTTCAGAGCTCTTGAAAGTGGAGTGCTCACAAGACAACCAGCTCAGCAGTGTGTTCTTGCCTGACAGTTTCTGTGTAGTGCCCCGAGGTCATACCAGTCTGCTTTGTTCCTCAGCTTTTGCATGCTGGTGCCTCTGATTTTGTGCAGCCAGAACGATTCAGGCAGTGCAAACGGAGTATTTTCCAGAGCTCAGCCCTCCCTGTGGATTCAGTGATTCTTCCTGGTGCTGACAAGGGTAGCAACAGTTCCATGTGTGTCACCTTGCTACTGAGATCTCCCTTGCTGTGATTTCCTTCCGGGGTGCAGGTTGGATTTAAAAACTTATAACACCGGAATCATTGAGATTTTTTTCTGTGGATTGAAGCATATAAGGAGATCTCACAGAATATTGACAGGGCCCTAGGCTTAAGGACTGATTTTTATATAGTTATGCACCTCTGAAATATTTTCCTTCTCTAGAGTGGGGCATTTTAGTGAACTGAAGAAGCACTTCGGCTGCAAGCAGCTGGCTCCCATCAGAGAGGGATACAGCCTGACATGCCGAATGCTGGGTGTTACACTTGTCTGATTTGGAGTCTTCCAGGTGTTTGCAGGGAAAATATCAGTATCTGTGTGGTACAAATCCAGGGACTGGTCTGTGATCTCGGGCGATGGTTGGGCAGTGTGGAAGCAGAGTGGTGGAAAGGTGCTGGGACAAGCTGTGAGAGCTGCTTTAGTGCCAGTGCCGTCGGAGAGGCTGGGAGGCTGTGACCAAGGAAGGAGTCCTGGGGTGCCACCAAGAGCAGCTCTGCACCAGGACCCTGACATTCAGTAGAGATTCTTGTGAAGCTTCATCCTGCTCTAGCTCAAGCTTAAAAGCTGCTTTTGTAAGCAAAATACCTGCGAGGTGATTCCTTGCATCGTATGTCCTGTGCCTGCCAGTGCCTGGATCCTGATGTCCGTGCACTCTCAGGGGTTCCTGTGGCCTTTGCTACTCAGGGTTGATTTGATTAATTGATTGATTGATGAGGATGATCCGTGGCATCCCTTGCACTCACAGCTCCCCACTGGCTTGGCTGCAGCCCTTAGGGAGGGTAAGGTGGGGAGGCAGGAGTGAATAACTTCCCATCTCTGTGAGGGGTCCCAGCAGTTCTTTGGCTGGAGCTGTGTGGCTTTGGGTGGAATTTTCCCTTCAGATTTGTAAGCTCTGGTCTGATGCATCTCCTGGAGCCTGACTGGAGCTGTTCTTTGGTCACCCCAAAAAGCACAGCCTCAAGTTTAGGAAACAAGGGTGCTCATATATTGGTCTGGAAGCTTTTTTCCCACTGATAGGGCATAATTACGACTGGTTCTTCCATTGGCCCTGGCCTGGGTTGAGGCTTGTTTGTGACTCCTGAGTGGAGCAAGGAATTTCTGGGATGCTCTGAGAGGCAGCGTCAGCCAAATTCCAACCTGCTGAGGTTCCTGAGTCTGCTGCAGGGACACAGTTTTGCTGAGGGTGCAGCATCTTGTGGTTGTGTTCCGCCTTGTTTCATCTTTCTGGACTTAATTTGGAGAATCTTCTCAATTTTCCCTGATTAGTAGAATTTGGCTTTCTGAAAGAAGCTGGCTGCTTTTGGCAGTGTGATTTAATCCTTCCCATTGTTTCGATAAGCCTTTTATTTCCTTTATACATATTGACAGGCTGGAACTGCTTTGGACACTGGCCAGCCTTGTGTGTATTCCTGGCTGGCATTACTTGGGATTCAGATGGGTTTGTTGTGGTGCAGTGTCATCGGCAGAGCACTGGAACACGCAGGCTCGGAATGGGCTTTGCTTTTACAATTCAGTGACAGTGCAAAATGAAATTACAGCCTGGAGAGTCTTTGCAGCTGTAATGCAATAAAGGGGATTTCGGGGAAAAGCGGCCATGGTGTGGGACAGTCCCGGCCGTGCGGTTGCTTTATGTTCCAGATGAGATCCGTGACTCATTTCTCCCCTTCACTTAGAAGGCTGCAAGTCTCTGGACCAGCTGAACCTCACAATCCCGGTGGCAGGACACCCCGCGTCGCCTGCCCACCCGCTCTCAGGATGTCCCGTGCCCAGCGTGCCGCCGGCTGCAGAGCCCGTTCCTCACCTGCAGACCCCCAACTCTGACCCTCAGACCATGGCCCGAGAATGTCCTCAGAGCTCCAAGCCTCCCAGCGGCTCCAAGTCTGGGCTGCGGAATACTCCGGGCTGCCTGCACGCCTCCAACAGCAAAGCGGCGGGGGGCCACTCCCACCCCAAGCAGCAGCGGATCAGCCGGCGCAGAGCCACCAACGGATGGATCCCCGTGGGCACGGCCTGCGAGAAGGCCGTCTACGTCGTGGTAGGTGTCTGGGTGCTGGGGCTGGGCAGGGACAGCTGCCTGTGCACTCCAGGCATGAGGGCTTGGGAGCTCTGGGGCTCACTTCCAGCTGGAGGTGGTCACTAGGTGTCTAGAACCTCTCGGTGAAATTCCGATGGGAGCGGAGGCACTGCTGGCTCTGATCCCTCTGTGCCCTGGTGTTACCTTGCACGGTGTGGTTTGGGAGGGGAGGAGAACCTGCTGCTGCTGTGCTGGCCTCAGCTGAAAGGTGACGGATCCTCCCAGCTCTGGCATGTACAGGGGTGGCACCTGAGGCACGTGGGAGTCCATCCGACAGGGATCATCCTCCTGCTTTCTCCTGGGTAGGGCAAACCTGTCTGAGAAGCTGAGGGTTGTTGTAGCCTCAATTATAAGGGGCAGGTCTAGAGGACGCTGTTATAAGGTGGCTCTCACTTACAGTGTCTGTAGCCCCTGGATCTCCCAGAGCACAGAGGACTGAGACAGTATATTGGCTCCCAGATGGAATTTTTCTAGCACTCAAAATCCCCTTTCTTGTAACTTGCATGGTGGCACAGCCAGTTTCTCCTTTGCTCCTCCAGGGATTTCCTGTCTGTACTTTCCCATTTCTTGCGTTCAGGGGCACAGACTGGTTCCTGTAAGATGGGAGATTTCCTGCCAGAGAATTCAATTAGCTCCAGTGAAGTCCACTTCAGTTGCAAGAGAAGGCAACATCCTTCATCTTATTAAAGCATAAGAGCTTGAAATGGGCCACACGTGGTGTCTGGGAAGGTGGGACAAGGCATCGATGTGCAGTAGATGTCAGGAGAAAGGAGGGCCCTGGTCCAGGCAGGATCTGTGCTGCTGCTTGGCATGGTAGCACAGCCTTGGGCTGCTGAGAGCAGCAGCCAGGGCAGGTTTTGGAGCTTTATTTGTCCTTTGGGGCTGTGTCCAGGTGCCAAGGACTGTGCCAGAATGAAGCCTGTCAAGGCTAGGGCCTGGCCTTGTGCATCCATCTCTCGGGCTGTCACACCCCAAAGGAGCAGCGAGGCGTTAATCTCCTTAAGATGCTTCCAATCCTGCCTGGGAGATCTGGCAGGAGGTTAAACCATCCTGCTCAGGCGTTCTGAAATGAAACTGGGAGCAAAGGCAAACTAACAAGCCCCGGTTCATAGTCCCAAAAGTGATTATTTCATACTGTCAGATGGTACAAAGGAATCATTGGCAGTCCTGCTAAGGAAGGCTTTGTGCTATGGCCTCCCGTGCCACTCCCTGCCCTGCTTATGTCAAGTATTTCATGTTTTATTGGGGTTTTACTATGTTTGTATCAGGGGAACATTCAAAACACACCTAGTTTTCGGTGCCTTTGAATGGGAAGGAAAAGCAGGCCTCCAGGTAGGCAGGTAGAAAGGTGATTTTCCTGAATATTGTGGTTTTTTGCATGCAGAATGGAAAGAGTGAGCGTGTTTTAATTTGAAATAAGAGTGTTAATTTCAGCAATTAGGGCTTTTGTGAGCAGTGCTGTCCCCCTGGTGAGCTGCTCCTCACTGCCAGCACTATGGAGAGCCCTGAAGTCGCCCTTTGCCTGTTCACTGGGGTTGTTTTGGTTCCTGTGTGGCAGAACGAGCCGGAGCCGGCCGTGCGCAAGAGCTACCAGGCTGTGGAGAGGGACGGGGAGATCATCCGGGTGCGGGACACCGTGCTCCTCAAATCGGGGCCCCGCAAGAAATCCATGCCCTACGTCGCCAAGATCTCCGCACTCTGGGAGGACCCCAAGACAGGTACTGTGCCAGGAGAATGTGTGTGCTCCACAGAGCGAGCTGCAGGCAGGGAAGGGATGCATGTGGGAGAGCTGCGGGCTGGTTAGGGTACCAGGGTGATGGAGAGGAGATGAGCGCCGTGGCTTCCATTTGGATTGTTCCAGGAACTGAAAATGCTCCTTCATCACTCATCTGGGGCTGATAAATGGAAATCTTCCTGGATGTGAAAGCACATAATATTTGCCAAGTGCCCATCTTAGCAGCCCTCTCCCGTATTATTTCATTACTCAAACATCAGGGGAGCTGCTGTTTGCTCCAATCCAACATCTGGTCTGGGAGCTGGTGGGAACAGGGCTCTTCTGCAGCAGCTCTGATGGACCCCAGTAGAGCCGGGGATGGGAGCTGTGGGTGAGATAGGGTGTCTGACTGGCAGTCCCTGAGCCAAGGATGCTGATCCAAATGCTTTAAAGTAGAGGTCATGCCTAAAATGGGGGGAAAGAAACTCCAAAATTTCCGTCTAAAAGATACAAGTTTAGGTGCGGTGAGGCCCGTTGTGGTTGTGTCAGTGCAGCAGCAATTCTGCCCTGAACCTGGGAATCAATGCTGCAAGTTGCCACCTTTGGACAAGCATCTTTTCCAGCTTGTGTCCTGAATAGATTCTTTTTTCAGGTCAAAACATTTGATTTTTGAATCTTTGGGGAGTTTTTTGTGCCTGACTTCCTTGGGATGTTGTAACCTGAGTAGAAGGAGGTGAAGGTGTAGTGGAAAAGCAACATGACCGACTCCATGCAGCTTCTTGCTGTAACAAAGGGACACCTAGTTCAGCATGAAATATTTATCAGCCACAGCTGCCTCTCCGTGAGCGTTATGGGAATGAAGGGGATGGAGCAGCAGGAGGAAGCCGGGAGTGAGTGGGAAATCACTCGGAGAAAACTGAGGCTTGACTTGTTCTAATCTGTGCTGTTGTAGGAGAGCTGATGATGAGCCTCCTGTGGTATTACAGACCAGAGCACACTCAGGGAGGCCGCAACCCCAGCATGCACCAGGTGAGTCCGGATCGGGGCAGGGCATCCAGGGCTCTCTGTGCTCCTGCAGGAACTGCCACAACGCCTCCCTGCATTCCTGGGTGGCCTCAAGCTGAGTACAGCAGAGCACTCTTGGCTGTTATGTGGGTGTTGCCAGATGTGTTGAGTGGTGGTGTCCTATAGTTGGGCTTTTCCCCCAGATTTATTGTCCTGTGGAGAAAGCTGCTGAGTTCCTTACACAGAGGCTCTAGCAGAAACTGCTGAGTGTTGATGTTTCTCTCTTTAATCTGAGAAAATTCCACATATTAAGTAAAAAGTAATTTTGACTGTTACCTTAAGAATAAGGAAGAATAAGTTTATACTGAATCAAGATTAGACACCTTTCCAAAAGCATATTCTAATTCTTAGAGGAGTGCAGAGCCTGATGCAGAAGCTCCTGCTGCCATTTTGCAGGAAACTGGAGTGCCTATGTCATGTGCTGCCTTTTAATAAATCCCTTAATCTGCTTCTTAAACTCCAAAAACGTGTTAGTTTTGTACAGAAACGTGGATGCATCATCATTGCCCTGCAAAGATTTATGATGAGAACTAAAGTCTGACTTGAGGATGCTGTGCCAGGATAATGGAGTTGCTTTATAAAGAAAAAAACATGTGAATCACTGTGACTTCACGCCTTGCTTTGCATGGGCTTGTGCTGGGTGACAGAACAAGCTGGTTTTAACTGGGAATGAAGAATTCACTGCTGTGTTCAACCCAATTTTAAACACATTGTGCTTTTTTAGTTTCTATTACATTTTTAAACAAAAAGGGAGGGAGGGTTTGAGAGCAGGACTCGGGAGCAGCCAGGGAATTGTAAATGCCTCGCTTGCAGGGCACAGGTGAGTTTCTAAACCAAAATGTGGCACTTTATAAATGAAAGGTGAGTGTATCCAGTTGCATTTCAGTCCAGGGAGAATGCCAGGAGGAATTAAGCCAGGTTTTTGCAAACCCACTTAAATTACACAATTCTTCAAACAAGAGAGAGCTTGGGCTGAGGGCTGGGCCAGGCTTGCCAGGGTGACTAAGGTAGTTTTGACTCAAGGAGTAAGCCAGAACCCCACGGTGCAGAAGGCAGGTGTGGCACTCCCAGTGTCCCTGATCAACCCTGTCCCTGGATGTTCACACTTTTGTGAGTTTTCCCTTCCAGCAAGGTAGAAATGGAGTCTGCAGGGAATGCCTCCAGACTTATGTGGTGTACCCGTGTTCCCAGAGATCATCTCTGCTGATCTAACCATACCTGAAATTTTTCTCAGTGGCTCTGTCCGGGTTGCACTCTGTATAATCAATCCTGCCTGCTGCAGAGCCAAATTGCCTAGATTACTTTGGGAAAAATTGAACAAAAGTTTGCCCATAGAGGTTGTGGCTGCTCCTCCTTGCATGTGTTCGAGGCCAGGTTGGATGGGGCTTGAAGCAGCCTGGGATAGTGGAAGGTGTCCCTGCCCATGGCAGGGATGAAACAAGATAATCCTTAAGGTCCCTACCAACCCAAACTATTCCAGGATTCTATTCCATGATTCTGAAAAAGGCTGTTGCTACTTCTCTCACTAAACCAGCCTTTTAAATTGGATTGGGGGGAGGAAGTGATTGGACAAGAAGGCTTTCCTTAAGTTTTGATATAAAGATGGATTAGAGAATCCAGGAGGGAAAGGGGAGACCAAGGGGTGCAGCCAGCCATGGCCTTGCTGCTGAGGAGTTTTTGGCATAGGAAATTTGTGTGAGATTGGGGCACTCGGTCTCACAAAATGTGCTGGGCAGGGTGAAACGGTGGGAGAGTCGGCACTTTGCTCACTGCTGCTGGATAAAAACGTGGTGTAAAGCACGTGGCAGTGCCAGGGTCGTGTGGGACCCTGGCTCTGGAGAGTGTTCCCTGTGGGCGTGCTTTGGTGTCTCCAGGTTGAGGTGATGGGTGGAGGTGTGGAGCTCGCCCTTCCCTCTCTGGGTGGGTGAGGGTGTGGAGCTGGCCGTGCCTCCCGGGCTCCAGTGACCTGTCCCCTCCCCTCCTGGCAGAACGAGATCTTTGCGTCGCGGCACCAGGACGAGAACAGCGTGGCCTGCATCGAGGAGAAGTGCTACGTGCTGACCTTCGCGGAGTACTGCAGGTAGGTGGAGCTCTGGACCTGCCGCACTTCCCAAACCTCCCCTGCCTCCAGCCTCTCCCATCCTGCCCGTTTCCAGCCAGCCCAGCTGTCCCACCCTGCCGGCTGTGGTGTGGCTGGAGCTGCGGGAGTCACACTCGGTCTGCTGCGGGCTGGGGGCTTCTCCCACTCCAGATCCATTACATGTCTGGATTGTATAGGATTGTGGAATTGTTTGGGTTGGAAAAGACCATTAAGATCATTGAGTCCAGCTGTTCCCTGGAACAGCCAAGGCCACCACTGACCCATGTCCCCAAGTGCCACATCCACACAGCTTTTAAATCCCTTTAGGGATAGTGACTCTACCACAGCCTGTTCCAAGACCTGACCACCCTTTCCCTGAAGGAATTTTCCCAATATCAAACCTGCACCTCCCTTGGTGCAACTTGAGGCTCTGCAACATCAGGCTCTGCTTCCTCACAACCTGTCCCTTGTTCCCTGGGAGCAGTGCCTGATGGCCTCTGGCTGCACCCTCTTGTCAGGGAGTTGTGGAGAGCCAGAAGGTGCCCATGAGCCTCCTCTTCTCCAGGCTGAGTGCCCTCCCAGCTTCCTCAGCCATTCCTGGTGCTCCAAACCCTTCCCCAGCCTCTTGTGCTCCTCTCAAGGGACTCCCAAATATTGATGCTTCTATGACCACTGCACATGGTTTCAAGGAAGACAGAAAAAGGTATGCAGGAAAACATGGAACTTGGAGCTAAAAACTAAGTGAGCTAGGAAGAGATCCTATATATCCATCCCTTGTGGGACGCAGGTGCCAGACTGCCCAAAAACCTGCTGATACAAGTGCCAGTGTTCGTGCTGGATGCCAGGTCCTAGGATTTTGGCAGCAGCACCCCTTGGAGCAGTGACTCAGGCTGTTACAGTTGAGATACAGATATAGATAGATATATAGATAGATATACAGTTGAGCTCTACCAACCTAACCCCAACAATAAACCAAACAAAACCAACCTAACAAAATCCCCCATCCCCAAGCTTTGGATCAAAGCAGTTCCTCTCCATTCCAACACCCCAGTCTTCTGGAACAGCTGCTGGCAGGAATTTTTTCATGCTCTTGTGGGTCAGGTCACCTTTGAGAAATGTTCCCTGAAGGCATCCTGAATCCTTTGTTTTCCTAAACATTGGTACATAAACATTTATTAGGGGCTAATTAACAAAAATGAGGCCAAAGTAGTAAAAACAAGGTGGTTAATTGCTATCATCTTTGATATGTATGTATGATACCCACCAGTATGAAAATGCAAACTTGTGTTGCTTCCTGCAGGAGTTCTCTTTGAACAAAGCTTTGTCCACATTCCTTCCCTTCCCCTTATACTCCAGCAGCTGCAGTTGTGGCTCCCAGCAGGACATGGACAGCAGAAGAGGGAGTGAGTTCATGGTCCCCAGCACAGCAAGGACACAGACCTGTTAGAGCGAGTCCAGAGGAGGCCGTCAGGTTGATCAGAGGGATGGAGCACCTCTCCCCTGAGGAAAGGCTGAGAGGATAGGGATTGTTCATCCTGAAAAAGTGAAGGCTTTGGAGTGACCTGATTGCCCCTTCCAGTACCTCAAGGGAGCCTACAGGAAAAATGGAGAAAGACTGTTTACAAGGGCCTGGAGTGCGAGGACAGGGAGGAATGGCTTCACAGTGCCAAAGAGCTGGGATAGATGGGATATTAGGATTAAATTCTTCCCTAGGGTGGTGAGGCCCTGGCTCAGAGAAGCTGTGGCTGCCCCATCTCTGGCAGGGTCCAAGGCCAGGCTGGATGGGGCCTGGAGCAACCTGGGCTGGTGGAAGGTGGAACCCTAGTGAAAGGTTCCTTCCTATGTCAGGGGGTGGGACTGGAGGAGTCATAATGTCCCTTCCCACCCCAAGCATTCCAGGATCTTCTGATAACTCTTCTGATGTGATTGCTCTGCAGATTTTGTGCCTTGGCAAAGCGTCGAGTCGAAGGGATCCCAGGCAGGAAAACCATCATGGTTCCTCCCTCGGAGGAGTATTCCACCCCTCTGCACCGCAAGGTGCCCGAGGACACGGACCCCGAGCTGGTTTTCCTCTGTCGTCACGTCTACGACTTCAGGCACGGGCGCATCCTGAAGAACCCGCAGTAGCACAGCCCTGCCTGCGGAGCGCGGCGGGAGCGGGCTGGGACCCCTGTGCACTCCCACCCACCTCGTGCTGCTGCAGGTGGGAGCGCCCAGCGCTCTGTCCTGGGACTCAGGAGCGTGCGAGGAGCAGAGCCTGTGGAGGGAGGGAGGCAGCAGCTGAAAGCACAGCACTTCGTTAAAAGCATAAATGAAAATATATACCTAAAAAATAAATATATGTATATAGATATAGGGATTTGCATAAGTAAATCTATATCTATATATGTATGTAGAGCTGCATCTATTGGGAGGGTTTGCAGGGGATAAAAGCCAGGAAGCAGTGGAGATCCGTGGCTGGGGGAACGGCGGGAATGTGCAGGAGGGAAGTGTCAGTGCAGTGTTGGTTGAGTCTGGCTGGGACAGTCGGTGGTTTTTGGGCCCTGAACTGAGGCCAGTTCTGGGCAGAGCGCAGGAGAGTCTCCTTGGTCCTGCAGGACAGACTCTGAGGATTCCCACGGTGAGAGCTTCTTCAAAATACAGCTTTGGGAGCTGCCTGGGTGCAGAGTGGCCTTGTGTCATGCTTGGATAGGTGTTGCTCCATCAGGGGAAGAGGTGACCCCTGTTCTCCCTCATCTTTTCCCTCCCCTCACCTTGCTGCTCCATGATTGACCACCTAGACTGGGGCTTGGAGTTCCATGGTGGAGCAGAGGGAGCTGGCAAGGTGGCAGGTGTCACACTCCAGTGTAGGGTTGGAGCTGGTCCTGCCCAGGTGTCCTGACCAAGGCCACGGGATCCTATACCCCATTCCCGAGGCCCAGCACTTACTGGCACATGTTGCTTGGAAGCTTGGAGCTCACAAAGTGGGCTCTGCTGGGGAGAACCATGTTTCCTCTTCTGAGTGTTGATCTTCCTCTGATGGCTCAGGGGGCCTTGGATCTTCTCTTTCTTCCCAGTTTGTTTCCTGTAGTGTCATTTACAGACCCTGCTTATCCCCATGTATCTGCAGTGGGAAGAAGCCAGAGGGGGAAGTGGCAAACCCTTTTCTTGTGTGTTTTTGGCTTTCTAAAATTTGTTCCCCATGTGACTGTCCTGATCCTGGGAGTGCTGTTGAAGCCATCAGCAGCCTCTCTCTCTCCAAACTCATCCCGGTGTCCAAGCAAGCTCACCAAAGTGGCTTTGTGGCTCCTGAAAGGACCTGAGCATCGGGAGAAGTTCGCATGGACCACGCGAGCCCCGCAGGTCTTGCCTCTTGCCTTACCTGTACAGATCCCAGACAGACCTTAGCTTATCTCAACGCTAACTTGGAGTTAATCCCAAAGCAAACCAAAGGACAGTGTCGCATCCTGGGGAGTCACTGCACCAGGCTGGGAGCCCAGCCTGAGATTGCACTAAAGTACAGCAGAACCGACCCCGTGCCATCCACATTCCTGCTGGCTGGAGCCAGTCACTGAAACGAGGGAATCTGCATTTTCCCAGTCTTTTGGGGCTTCTGAACTTGTGTTCCATGGTGGAAGTGTCCATGCTGCTTTAATATCCTGTCAGTGGAAGCAGCATTCCCTGTACTCCCTGGGGACACAGGGCTTGTCACCTTGTTCCAGTGGCCGCACACCTGCATGGCCTGGAGAGAAAACCCATGGCATCCAATTCCTTACACGGAATAGTTCAGGCACGCAGGGGTTCTCCAGAGATTTGCTCTACATACCAAAGAGGGGAACGTGTCCGGAGGCAATGGCTTGAGGGGATGACAAGGTCTGGCACCCGCCACAGCAGGCGGGCATCTCCCTGCAGCTGGTGGATGATTCCTGCTGGAAAATTCCTGGTTTTTTCCCACCTGCGTAGCCCAGGGAGAACACCCAGCTCCAAGAAGGGGGATCCCAGGTGTGCAAGCAAGAATTGTCAGGTGAAGCATCTTCTCTCACTTATACCTCAAGATACTGTTGGTGTCAAAGGGATTGCCCAGATCTCTCCTGAACAATTCGCTTGGCACTGTGGGGTCTCTTGGAATGACGCAATGGGGCTGTGTTGGGGTGGGAAGTGATGGCACTTTGGGGTCACGTGGATGAAGGGGTGCAAGGAGGCATTGGAGAACATGGTCTCTGATGCTGCTGGGGGAGGATATGAAATGGTTTTCCCCTGTAGTGGGGAGGGAGGACGCTGGAGAAGTGGAGCTGCTCCTGCCTGTGACACGGAGGGAATGGCAGCTGCCCGGCCATGGGGGGAGCACAGCAGCTGCACCCCACAGTGGGTGGAAGGTGATGGGAAGCCCTAAATCCACGTGTCTGGCTTCATGGGGACTCCTTTGCCCCTGAACCTGAAGCAGGAGAGCTGCTGTGGCCATTTCTCCCTGGCAGTGCTTTGGACATGGAATGCTGCAAGACCCGCTGGCCAGGTGAGCCTGAGCACTGCTGCAGCTGGGCCCAGGTGTGAGACCCAGCCTTGGAACCACAGCAACTCACCGAAATTCCTCCTTCTGCCCCATCTCCCCCTGCTCCACCTTATCCTAGCTCCTCTCCAGGTAGCAGGGAAATTGTCCTTGCCCTGGCTCCATAACGGGCTCTGGTCCAACTCTGGAGAGGACAAACGTGACTCTTCTCATGTTAAACCTGCTTCAGGCCATGAACATTGAGGTTCACGTGGTTGCTGATGCTGTTGTGCAAACAGCATGTAAATGAACTGAAATGTCTTATCCCTAATGAAAAGATTTCCTGCTTTTTTAATCTATTAGATATGGAAATATTTTTTGAAACTGAAAAATGCAGTCGGTAGAATTTAAATTGAAGCGTAATACATGTAAAATATATTTTAGTTGATAATTTTGTAAAATGCACTTTTTTGTGTCTCTTCCCTGGTTTCCCAGATCTGTATTTCATTGTTTACAGATGGAATGAGAACATTCCCTATTCCCTCCTTCTGTGAGAAAGATATATTAGAAGTAATTCTTAAAAAATAAATTTGAAAAATCGTATTGATTTAGAAAACAAACCAGTGCTGGACTGTTCTTCCCATCCCTGCATGAACTTCCCACCTGGACCTGGTGGATGCAGGAGTTAGGAGTGCTTGGGAGAGATGTAGGTCCTCAGGGTTGTGGGATGAGTCATCTCTTGGGTTGTCCATGGAAATAGAGCAAGTGGCAACACGATAGGCGGGGATTGACTGACTTTTCTCCAGTCTGCTCTTGACAGCCGCCGTCAGTGGAGTATTTGAGTCTCTGCTGTTCAGGCAGGGCAGGTGGTGGTGGCAGATCTTGTCTCAGCTAGGCTTTAGGAACCCTGAAGGAAGCATTTGGGAATGTTATTTTAGAAAATGTCTCGCTTGGAGCTCTGTCTTCACCAGTTCTGCCATCTGAGCATCCCATGGCACCAAGTGCCACACGCACCCTGGGGACAGGTGCAGTAGCCAGCCATCTACACAGACATCCCAAGTGGGAGAAGAGCAGACAGGAGTCAAATAACCTGCTTGAGGAGCAGGATAATGGGATCAGGAGTACCTGATGGGAATGTGTGCAGCTTTGTGCAGGTGAGAGCTGTTCCAGGGTGCTCCCAGCCGGTGACAGGGCTTGGGTGTGCGAGGCCGAAGGCACAGGCGGATGCAGGGGCTCCTGCACACTCGGGGAGCAGCTCCCATGGCCCTGGGTGGTGACACAGCCATTCCCACACAGTCCTGAGCCATGGCTCCTCCTTGGCTTTCGTGATTTCCATTCCATGTTGAGATGTTCTGCTTCCTGGGGCTGTGGCCCTTGCACACCAGGGGAGGGACAGGATGAGTTCTGGGAACAAAATGGGCAGATGGAAAAGGTAATGTCTGACATGGAATTAGCTCCTAATGACAGAGAAGGGAGCGAGGGGCACATGTGGCTTGTGGGCTGAATGCAGATGAGCTGGGCATGGCAGAACTGTATCCATAACCCTTGGATAATTCATTGGCCCTGGCTGCATCTTTCACATTTGCAGCATCTTTCACTTCCAGGACACCTTGAGCAGGAGATCCTGAGACGGTCCCCTTGGATTAGCTGGGGATGCTCAGTCCCTGTCCCCTTGCAACCCTGCCAGCATCACACCTGTTTTTGAATCCCTGATGAAATTTCTTCCTAGGATTAGGGATTTTGGTAGAAGATCCTTGCCTTTTGCTTCCTGCTCCCAGCGTTATCAGCACAGCTTCTCACAGGAAGCTGCCAGAAGCACAGACCTGGAGAAGCAGATCAAACCAAGAGAATTCCTGAAAAAGGAAACCACAGTGATGGAGCAAATTCATCTGGGAATTTTCCTCCCAAGGGAAGGAAGGAGCTCATCCAGGGACATGTACATTTATGAGCTGGTGTGGGGTCACTGAGCATATTTCCAAGTCCAACCCCATGGCCTGGGATTTCTGCTGAAGAACCGATTTGAGGTTTTCCAGTTGGATTTAATGTGGTTTGGTTACTGGGAGCCATCAGTGATGTGGGTGCCAGAAATTCCACAGAAACCAGAGCCATCGCCACCGGCTCTGGTGCTACTCCAGGTGTCAATGCTCCCTCAGAGGGGTCCCTTGGAAAGACAACCAAGAAAAAGCTTTTCCGTCCCCGCTCTTCCTGCGTGGTGAGCCGTCACCAAAAGGATAATCTGTGGCAGGCTGAAAAGTTGGGATTAATGTCAGATGAAATTGGATTTACTGTTGAAATCTGCTACCCGAGGGAGGCGTGCGGAGCCGTATCCGGCTCTCCTGGATCTGACATTCAGCGAACTGGTCTTGTATCCTGACTGATGCTGCCAGGAACATTCTGCTGCCACTGTGGCAGAGTCCTTTTGGCCACAGGTTGTCCTTGGAGTCCCCCAGGCGTCAGGAAGGCGTGGGCTCACTGGCTGGAAAGCGTGAGGTGTGTGGCCACTGGAATCATCCCGCCCGGCTTTGGCCAGCTGGGCATCCCCTGGCAGGTTTTTATGACCAGCAGTGGTTCAGGTACCTGGCAGAGCCAACCCACTGTGTCCCATTTCCCTTTTCCATCTGCAGTGTCTGAAGGTGACAGAGCCTTGTGGCAATTGCAGGGAGAAGGAGGCACTTGGGGTGCTGGGAAGTAGCTGTTGGGGCTGTGGGCACTTCCAGAGGCTTTGGATAAGGTTTGGGCACCAGGATGAGCACACTGAGAGGGTGGAAGCTGTTGAGAAGTGCATCCTGACCTTTGGGAATTAATCCTTCCAGAGGCACAGCAGTGTCCTGCAGATTCAGGGCTGCTGATGTGGCTCTTTGTTCTGTTTGGAGCAGCTCTTTTTTCCAGGGAAAGGGCCAGCTGATCTCCTAGTGCTGCTGTGGGTGCCTTCTTGGGGCTTCCTCACCTCACTCCCCACATACATGTCCCAGCCAAGCAGATCCACAGCAGCATCCAGGACTGGCTGAACTGCCTTCCCACCTGGAGTGAGAGCCACGAGCTTCTGCTTGCGTTTAACTGCGGCTTTAATGCCGCTAATTATAATTGGCTGTAATTGTGCCAAAATCCCTGCGAGCCAAGAGACGGGAGCAGTTGGGACTGTCACAGGAATGTGACAGAGCGCTCCGGCACCCGCCCAGCTCCGTCCCTGCCGATAGAGGAGCCGTGCAGGGGCTGGGATTTGTCCCATCACCAGTGGCAGGACCAGCCCTGGCAGGGTTAGTGCCACATGGGGAAAAGGGATATCACTCCTTAACCAGGTGGTTCAAGAACCTGAGCGTGTGGAATTCCCTGTTTTACTGTGCCCTTCTCACCCCATCCATATGGGATAAACACTTGGCTCACGGAGCTGGGGGCTTGAGGGGAGATAATGGATAACTGCTCACTAATCCCTGCGTGCCAGCATTGGCTTTTGCTGCTCCGTGCTGCTCCAAATGCTGCAGTGGCAGCACAGGGAGCCCCCAGCTCCATTGGCACAGACTCCATCCATGGGAAAGCAGCCGCAGCCTCCCAGAGCCACTCCTGGAATGGCTCCTGCACTGCCTGTATCACTCAAAGCTAAATAAAAATGAGATTGAACTTTTTGTGTTCTTCTCCACCTGCTGTTCCTGCCATAGCTGCATCCTTGTGTCCAAAACCTCAGGGTCCTAGACCACCAGTGCAGGGAGCCTTTTTTCTGGAGACGTCAAGCTAGACATTCCTGGAGCCTTTTTCCTGTGATAAAGCCCTTGGCAGAAAGGTAATTCCTATCTGGCTCTTGGGAAGGGAGCTGTGCTGAGGGGCCACATGGGGACTGGCCAGGACTGTACTGCTTCAGCCTCCTGCAAAACCCCAAAATCCAGCTAAATCACCTCTTTATACGTGAATTTTCCTTAAATTCCAAACACCAGCCTGGAACACATGTTGAGAGCTCTGCAGGGCCACTGGGAGTGGTGCTGGGCAGTGTGAGAGATTGAGGCCAAAGGTAGGAGCAAAAAAAACCAGCTAGCCCAAAAAATCAGGGGAGCAGAGGAGGAATCAGGTGAGCACTGCCAGGTGTGCTGGGAAAGGCATCCAACCTCTCTTCATGCATTCCATATGGGATGGGACTCACCAAGGCAGTGTGAACTTGCGGCACAGCGCTCAGTGCCAGCCTCGGGATTGTAATTAATAGTGGGTGATGATGATTAATAATTGGAGATGCTGTAAAGGGAGGAGGTACCTGAACTGGGATGAAGCCAAGGGGCTGGCATGGAGTGAGGGGTCTCTTGGAGCGTGGCGTTGCCATAGGGATCCGACAGCTTCTCCGTCAGAGCCTCCGGCGAGAGCAGTTAATCCATTTTTAAGAGGAAAGGATATTTAATAAAGGGAACCATTTAAACTGGATTTACAAGGCACACTGAATGGAGGCCCCATTTATTCCGTGACTTCGTATTTAATTTTAATATCTCTATAAACCTCTCCAGAGTGTTCTGCACAAACAAGCCGGAGCTGGAGCGGTTCGACCGCCCAGTGATGCTTAAAAGCAAATCAATTTACCAGGGCTGGAAAAAACCTGCCTCTCCAGGAATATTCTTCCGCTCACAGAAGGAGCACCAGAATAGCTGTATTAGAAAACAACAAACAAGCTGTTGTGATGGAGAGGGATTTTTGAAAGGATATGGAGCAAAGCAGGGTTGGGAGCCTCTGCAGCGAGCCAGGTTGTTGGGAATTTGCTTTGTTGCTCTGTTTCCTCTGCACTCATAAATAATGTAATTAATAATCATATAACTTCATCAATAATCCAGCTTTTTCTGTAGCTGTGCTTGCTGCTATTCCTGTGCTGCTGCCTGAGCAGGGATGCAGTGACTGTAAAAGTCCATACAAAAGCTGGGATAGGGACGATGGCACCTTGCAGCATTTAGCACTCCATAAATGAGAAAAGGACAGGAAGGCAGACAGATTTCCCTCGAGGAAGCAGTTTGTGACCGTTCTCAGAGCGTTTCTGCTTCCCGCACTGGGAATGTCATGGTTCTGGAAGAATCAAGTTTCCTGGGAAGAGCTGGTGAGAAAACTCCCTTCTTCCTCTGCAACAGGTAAACTCTCCTGCTCCTCAGCGCCTGGCTCAGGACACAGAGCAAATTCCCTGGGTTTCCTTTGTACCTGGAACATTTCTTTTTAATGCACAGAGATTGTGCTGCTTAAAGCTGTCTCTGGTATCTCCTCCATCTTTTGGGTGGTCTCTGAACCTGGATTTAAGGAGCAGAGCAGGTGCCCCTGGCTACCACATCCCAGTCAGCCTGTGCAGTGGTTTGGGCTCTCAGATCAGAGAGTATTCCCTCACCTCCACTTGATCCCTTTTCCCCCTCTTTTTCCTTCTACACAAATGACCCCTGCAGCAGGAAACAGCATCCTCTGCTGTCCTGGGCCGCGGAGATGGATTTCTCAAGGAGCAGACCAGAGACTGCTCTGAGTGAGGGGGATTTAGCAATCAGATGCTTCTCCCTGTCCCAGGCTGGGGGATGTTTCTCCCCTATCACAGCCAAAAATCCATGAGTGGGATTGGATTCGTAGCACACCAGGTAATTAGTCTATAAAAAGGGAATTATATGGCATGTTAACAAGCACAGTTGAGTTTTGTTCTCACCTCCCTGCAAGATGAAAGCTGAGACTCCCCGTGGGAATTGATTTTCTCATGGGATCTCCCTGTCTCAGGAACATGATGTCCCAAGTCAACCCCAAGGATATGTGTGGGTCTGGAAACTGGGATCCAGGCAGGAAGCAGTCCCCCATTTCCAGGGCAAACCTCTTGCTCCCAACCCACTTTTTTTTCCTAATATTTGAGGAAGTTTTCTTGCAATTTAACTTTCCTAATTAGTTTTCTTCTAAAAATCTGGAAGTGATGCAACTTTTTTTATTATTATTATTATGAAAAGGGAGGAAAAAAACCCTTTTCATAACTCTTTAACAGAAAGCCTCAGTCTTCCATGGTCCAGAACAAGAGGAGACACAAACAGACTGATTTATTTCATTCTTCCTGATGTTTATTTTAAATTAATCCTGTTGGGACAGATGTCAGGCCAGAATTCTTGCTGGAGTCACTTATGTTCTTTGATCTAATTAACAATGGCTCATGTTTTATAATAACTCATTTTTCTAATAATTAATTTTTCATGAAGGATGGGATTCACTTCCTCTTTGCTCTTTGCCTTCCCCTAGATCCTGAGTTTCCTGCCTCATTTTTCTTCCCTTCAATGCTCATTTTCCAAAACACCTTGATGCTGATAAATTTCAGGCTTGAAAACACTGGAAATAACTTTCTGAATATGCTGCATTTAGAGAAAATGTCAGATTAATTCTACATGTTTATTCATTAAAAGCACCAGTAGGATCCTGCTGTGCACACACAGAGAATTTAACATGAAAAAAACAAACTGAGTGTGTACATAAATGTGCGTCAGCAATAATAAAATAGGAATGCTGCTGCCGTGATTCATTGACCCAGGATTTCCGACTGGAATTTACAGTGGGCTTGATGATAAACCCTCAGACTTTCCTTGAGAAGTGCCTCTGGAATACTCAGGAAAACGCTTTTAGGGATTACACAGCAATTTAAATAACAAGCTGCCTACGACGGCCTGAAGGTACAAAACTTCCCGTTCCTATAAAATCCAGATTATGAATGGAAAACCATATCAATAAGAACAAGAAAAAAGTGCAGAATGTTGAGAAGTTTTCCCCAGTACCACAACTGAAGATTGCATCTGATGATCTTGGAGGCCTTTTCCAAGCTAAATGCTTCTGGGATTCCACGAGTCAGCCAGCCTGGACTTCACACAGATGGCACCGTTCCTCCGATGTCTGACTGTCCCCTCCAGGATAAATTCGTGCATGTGTCCAGCCAGATTCCACCCATGCCCTCCCCCCCCCCTCATTCAGCTTATCCCCAGAACTTCCCGGCACACATCCACCATCAGTCTCCAATATTCCCATCAGTCATTTTTCCCGGGGCAAAGCACGTCTTTCACAGGCCATTATCACTCCCGGCACACGGAAGGATGTTAGAAACCTAAACAGCGTTCACTCAGACGGGTCCTTATCGGTCCCCTTGCGGGTTTTTTGTTTGTTTTTGTATTTTGTTTTGCCTTGGGGACAATGATTTGGATGAAGGGATGAGATGCTCGGGGTTTTGGAGGTGTTGGAGCAGATTCAGTCTTCGTCCTGCTGCCTGTGAAACCACAGAAACGTTAATTGCATACAAATTCCAGCAGGAACTTCACACACAGAGTCACGACTTCATTACAGCCCAGCAGGAATCGCCTGGGAGCCTCGGGAAACTCCGTGTAAAGAGCAGCGGATAGACCCGGAATGAGTTAAGAGACTTGGAGACTCTCCTGCGACAGAGGTTGGGGAGCTGTGTTGGATTTAATGTGTGTTTATACTGAGAGCTGGTGGTAAAACCCCGGCTGGCTGCGACTCCCGAGGATGTCTGTGTGTGCATCCAGCAGCCCTGGGCTCCGAGGGATCAGAGGGATCAGTGATGGGTCAGCGGGAGGATAAAGGGTGCGACACGGGAGTTGTGGTTGTTACTGACTTAGTAACAACCTAGCAATGGGCTTTGCATGTCAACCCGGTTTTTGCGGGGGAAGATCTGGGAGCAGGAGGATAACTGGGAACGCTTTGCTTCAGCCTCTGTCCCCGTTGCGCTGGCGCCTGCGGTATTCCTGATATTCCTGACCTCGCTGCGACCTCCGGCCCAGCTGGAGCGTGTGGAGTGTGTGACAGCTCCGCGCAGCCCGGGGGATGTGCATCCCTGCAGTGCCTGCCAGCCCTGCTGGCTCCCTGCCCCTCAGCCTCCGCTCCCGTCCCGCTGTCTGCCGTCCCCGGGGACCGGGATGCGCTCCGCCTCGCTCCCTGCGTCCTCACCCCGAATCCGAGCGGGAATTGCTGTCACGGCCTCTGCTGAGCGAGCGGTGCCTGCTGCTTCTCCCGGCGTGAAGGAGCTGAACCTCCCGGGATGGCTCCATTCAGAAGTGATTCCACAGACGTGCCCGGCGGAGCAGAGAGAGCGGAACGGAGCTCAGCGTGAGGAACTGAGTAGGGATCTGAGCTCGGAGTTGAGGCACTGAGCTCAGAGCGAGGTCTTTGCAAGTCCAGCCAGCTGCATATCAATGAATTTATAACCGGATCCTCCAGCACAACGTTTTCCTTTAAAACAGTGATTTTTGTGTTGGACCATCTCCTTGGAATTACTCAGTGTATTCATCCAGAGTGTTTGACTTTGTTTAAAAAGGCTTTTTCCCCAGAGATAAGAAACTCTGCCTCGGTAGTGAGCTGATTGTGGAGCGGCTTCTGTACTTATCCCCTTGGATAAGAGGCTTTATTATACCAAATTACGGGATAATCTCTGGACACGCAGCCACAGCATCGGATCTCTCTGCCTTTGCTTGTTTTACTTTTTGATCCAGAGCTGCTCAAACCAATCCAGGGGGTCTCCTCTGATAGGAATCACCATCCTGTTTCTTGTCTGGGGAGCTGGCATCAGCCCAAAATGATGTTTTTTCAAGAAACCTTCTTTCTCCTGCTCAGCTTTTCCAGAGGCCTCACCCGCTTGTCCTTTTTGCAGTTCTTCAGACCAAAACAAATATCTGATCTCACCCCAAAGGCCAGCAGAACCTTGGCACAGGGCATTTGTGATGACATCAGTGTCCAGCCTCACTCCAAGCTGGAAGGATGGGGCATCCCTCAGTCTTTCTGTCCATCCACTCTGGGAACTGGCCTTTTCTTTGTCATACTGATACATATTCCTGATTTCTGACAGCCAAGGTGAGTTCTACACCCTTCCTTAAACCTGTGTGTGCATAAAAGCTGCTGGGAGACTGGCTCGGTGGAATGTGGTTGATATTACAATGTAGTATTATAATAATAATGTATTTTAATGTTGCTTTTCTGTTCATATGAGTAAACAATGAGGAAAAGCCCCAGAGATTTACTGCTCCAGTTACCCAGGGTGGAGGCTGTGGCGCTCTTAAGGTGGGGTTTGGAGGCACTTTGAATAGGGCTGGGAAGTACAAAAAATCTTTTTTATATCTGTAAGTGGGAATTTTAGGGATGAGGCTGCTGCTCCAGCCCCTGGTAGTAGATCACACTGAGGCCTGGCAGAGCATTTCCTTGGGAAGGGCTGTGTGGGTTTCCTTTCTCCCTCAGAAGAGAGAACCAAACCCTTCCATCATTGTGGTGTGTTGTATAAACTTGTAGGCAAACCACAGCAGCCTGAAGTTGGGTTTCCTCAGTGACATTTTATTTGCTAAATGTGCTTTTTCTGAAGGGATGGATCTGTCTGGGAAATATATTCCCATAGTTTTACACATTCTGAACGTGAGGCGGTTTTTAACGGCTTTGGAAACCAAATTACTGCTCACTCTGGATGTTAATTAGGCACAATGAACGTAACCACAATTAATTTTCTTTGGTGACACAGAGTTTAACCCTGCAAACCGGCCCCTGAATCCTGTGTTTGCTTGGCTGTGTTCCTACAGAGACTCTGCATCCCATCCTATACCTTTGCTCTTCAGACCAGTCCTTAAATCCAAGTTCCCACTGGATAATAGCCCTGCAGACAGTTTCCTGTTTCTCTACGTTTCCAGAACCAGTGGGCTATGTTGTATAACTGCTCCTGACCTAGAGATATTAGTGGGGAATAGGAACAAAAAGGGATGAGAAATGCCAGACTAACACACCTCCAAAGAAATAAAAATTCCCCTTGGCTGCTTTGGAGTTTGCTGCAATCGGGCTTTTTCCCCAGGAGGAGGGATTGATTTTTGTCTCAGTGACTCGGATTATATATGTTGGCACGGCTTCAGTTTGGGCTGGTGTTGAGATCAGATCAGGACCTGCCCCCTGAAATGAGAGCGGGAATCTGATAACACCTCGTGTGTGCAGCTTTGCTGGTGGCAGGGTCGGATATCGGTCTCTTCCTAGAGCTAATGCTGTATTTACATCCAAATAAAACCGGGAAATGTGCAATAATCTAGCTGCAGGCTCTCGCGCTGCGCTCCAAGTGCTTTGTCTGCCTTGGCTGACAAAATGCTCTTGGCTCCTGATCAAAGGAAAGTAAGTGGAAGCTGGTTTTCTCTTGATGTTAAGAAAGCTCCTGACAGAGAGTCCCTGCAAGGCTGGTTAAGAGCCCAGGCCCCGTGGTAGGCTAGGAAAACTCATTGAAGAAAAATGCGGAGAACAATGGCAGTGTGGAATGATTTCGGAAAGGGCTGTGTGAGGAAATGGCATCCTGATGGCTGGGTTAGTGCCCCAGGCATCCAGGGAATGGCCTGAAGCAGCAGGTGAGCTCTGGGGTCATTCTCAGAGGTGGTTTGGGGGAAATGCCTGCCAAGTGTTGGAAAATCCCGCCCTCTGGCTCTCCGCTGGTGGCACAGCCTCCTAGGCTCTGAAGGTACCCAGTGTCTTCTCCTCCTCCAGGTCCTAAACTGTGCAGGAATTATAGAATTACAGAGTTACATCGAGTGGAGCACAATGCCTAGTTATGGATAGTTTGGCTTGGTATTGCAAAAGCCATTCGTTATCACCGCGCAAGGCCATGGAAGCACTGGGATGTGAACCGTGCGACCGGCAGCGCCCGGAACCTCGGAGCAAGCCTGGTGGGCTGCTTGAAATGACCCCTGAATGTGTGAGGTGTTGCTCAGGCCTGTGCCTGACTGACAGACATCCCGACGTGCCGAGGTGCTGGTGGGATGGATGGCTCTGGACTGGCTCCAGAGGGATGGTCAGCGGGAGTGAGGAGCAGCCGAGGGAGCTGGGGGGCTCAGATTGGACAAAATGAGGCAGAAGGGGGAAGTTCTTTATCTCTACAACCAACAAAAGGGTGCAGCCAAGTGGGGGTCAGGCTCTGCTCCCAGGGCACAAGGGACAGGAGAGGAAATTACCTCAAGTTGCACTGGGGGAGGTCAGGTTGGACATCAGGAGGAAATTTTTCGTGTAAAGAAAGGATTGTCAGGCACTGGAAGGGGCTGCCCAGGGAGGTGGTGGAGTTCCCATCCCTGCAGGTGTTCAAGGAAGGACTGGACATGGAACTCAGTGCTCTGGGCTGGGTGACAATCAGTCACAGGTTGGACTCAGTGGTCTGGGGGGGTCTTTTCCAACTTGGATGATTCTGTGATTTCGTGATTAGAGGGCTGGAGCAGCTTTGCTCTGGAGACAGGGTGGGAGAGCAGGGGGTGTTCAGCCTGGAGAAAACTCCAGAGTGACTTTAGTACAGCCTGGAGAAAACTCCGGGGTGATTTAGAGCCCTTTGTAGTGCCTAAAGTGCTCCATGAGAGCTGGGGAGGGACTTGGAACAAGAGATGGAGGGACAAGACAAAAGGCTTCCCACTGCCGTGGGCAGACTTAGGTGGGAGATCGGGAAGAAATTCTTCCCTGGGAGGGTGCTGGGGCCCTGGCACAGGGTGCCCAGAGAAAGCTGTGGCTGCCCCTGGATCCCTGGAAGTGTCCAAGGCCAGGCTGGACGGGGCTTTGGAGAAAGCTGGGCCGGTGGAAGGTGTCGCTGCCCACGGCCCGGGGTGGCACCGGCCGGGCCCTGAGGTCCCCTCCACCCGCGCTGCCCCGGTCACCCCGCG
>WEIU01022079.1:287232-310166 GCA_013389925.1 Aegithalos caudatus
AGAAGGCGGGAGGAGAAGGTCGGCGCTGCCGCGGGAGCAGCCTCGGGATCGGCTGGATGGAAGGAGGGCTGAGGCGGTGCCACCGGCGGTGGGCGCGGAGCGTGTGGGGAGCCCCCCGATAAGGGCGGCGCGGGTCGATCGGAGGTAATTAAAGTCTGGGGAATGTGTTAATGGGGTGTAATTAATGATAGAGGTGATTAACGCGGGGTTTGCGATCGATAAGTGATTGGCGCCTGGGCTGTGTGGGCGCTAAAGCGAGGGCGCGGGGACAAAAAGAGACGGCAAAAGAGACTGTATTGTCGGTTTATCCTAATGGGGAAAAGGCCCAGGACTGCAGTGTGACGGAGTGGTTCCCGGGTTCGCGGAGTCAAACGGGGGAATAAAAAAGTGGGGGAAAGATTCCGCTCGCCGCTCGTCCCTCAAGGATTGTAAAGGACTTTCAAGCAGGATTAGAGAAAAAACAGTTAAGGAAGGTGGTCGGGAAGTGAATTTCAGACTAATATCCCCAGTAGCAGAGGGATCGGGGCTTTTATAGCTCCAGCTATAAAAGATCCCACAGGGATCTTCCCTGTCCCTCCCTTCTTTATGTATTCAGTCTGATCGAAAGTGGGTTTAGATGGGGGGATTGGGAAGAAATTGTTCCCTTTATTGGGAAAATTAATTCATGACGCCAGAGATTTATCTCCAAAAATGAGAAAGAGGTGTATGGTAGCTTTATTAATGAATAAAGGGAGAGGCCATGGGGCATTTTCCATGGAGTCTCTCAAATTGCTGGGGGATGCAGCCTCCTTTTTTATCCTAATTTTCCTTTCCCCATTGGCTGGGGTGCTTGAGAGATACTTCCTGAATTGCCTAATACCGACCTTCTTCTAATGTGCACCCCCCTGTCCCCTCTTTTTCTTTGTATATTTGTTCTTTGTCCTCAAGTCCAGGAATTTAGCAGGCCTTTGGGTAAGCAACAGTTTGTGTCCATAAGTAACATTCTCCTGTTGCTTAACTCACCTATCAGTCTCTGGCTGAGGCAGACTCATGGTTTGTAAAAACACATTCCTCTTATTCTTTTCAGGAGGGTTTTAAGAAAATTGAGCCATGCTCTTCTGGTTGTATCTAGAGAAGGAACAAGAAGCAATAGGCACAAGCTGAAATACCAGAAATTCAATTTAGAGCAAGAGGGAAAATGTGTTGTATGTGTCAGAGCAAACATTGTCTTGGATAACGTTTGATCTCCTTTATCTCCCTGCATTTACCAGAATCTTAACTTTAAATAAAAGGTCCAGTAATACTTAAATTGTTAGCACAACTATTTTCTAATATGATATACAATAAGAAATACAGATCTAATGTGAATATAACAGAAGATTTACTTGACAGGCCTGTTGTACTCCAGAGCATTTCTGTGGCTAAAGAAGGATGGAGAGGAAAAAACACAGCATGAAAAGCTAATAGCCAGTTGTGGGTTTATGCAGCTTTCCTACTGAGGCTCATTAATGGTTTTGAATTTTGGTGCTGTATTTTATAGGAAAAGCGCATCCTTCAGCAATGGACAAGATTTACACAGACCCTAACATGGAAAAGTGAGTTGAAACCCTCTAAGAATTTTACTGTGGTATAAATATTACATTTTAGAGGCAAAACTTCTCATAATGCACTTCAACATCCCTTGAATGAATTTTGTTTTCCATTGTGAAGAAGATCAGGGAGTTTCTTTGGTGTTTGGTGAGGGCATTTCATAGTGATGGATTGTCAGGGTATGAACTGACCATGGCACTGGGGGAGCAATCCACTGAGTTTTCCAAAGCTTATTCTGGGAACTAATGCTGAAACGATCAATCTGTTCCAAGCATGTTGTTTATTTAATTTTACATGTGTAAAAATAACTGAGAAATCAAGTTATTAACCTCAAAACCGTGGCAGGACCTTTCAGGAAATGTACCTTGGTGCAATTTTGTGCCTTCATACTGATGTCTGGAAATAGAACACAAATTTTCCAGGCTATGTAATGATAATATAAAAGCAAACCTTTACTTGGAAGCCTTCAGGTACATAATGTAGTGAAAAGCAGTGCCCCCAAATTGGATCCTTACAATTGATAAGATCAGGCAATTAGAATATCTGGCCAATATTGTCCAATGAGAGGAGCAGTGGGTTAGGTAATCTCCCCCCTGGCTTCTGCCCTCCCACCCTACCTTTATAATGGCTGTGATTACGTGGTGCAAAATAAAATGTCCTTGGAGAACTTACAGGCAAGACTAAAAAACAAATTGAGGAATGTGTCAATAAGTGCCTGTTCACTGTGGGAAAGAAAGGTTGGAGAGTACTGGAAGTTACACTGAGGCACTTTACAGTCTACAGAACTACAAATACATAAAAGCTAAAATCTTTAGGCATCAATAACCTGTTTCCCTTTTTCCCCTGCAGTGATAACACGGAGCACATCAGAAGGAAGCGACTGTCCTCTGTGAGTAACTTACAGCATTCCTCAAAACTCTGTGAGGGGGGAGAGGAGCCAAGGGAAGCTGAAAGAGGAACTTGTTTGCTCTTGCAACTTGAAGAAAAGCATTCCAAAAGAGCCTGTTACACTGAGAGGACTGACTCTTAGAAACTCTTCAGCCAAGAAACCAGCTGAGCTCTCAGCTATTGTATTTTCTTTCAGATTTTAAAGGCTCCACGAAATCCTCTGGATGATCTGGGAAATGGGAATGAAATGACCCAGGTAGGTCTATCATGTTTTTCCTACCAGTCCTCCTCAGTGTTTTGCTGATTAAACTGTGTCACTGGAATAACATGGGTGGATTTAATGCACCATTTCTGGTAGTAATATTAACACACCACTTTTTGTTTGGTTCTGTGTTTCCTGGAGGGCTGTGCCTGTCATGGGGAGCAACCTGTTTTGTTTTTTGTTGGCAGGATATCCATGTGGAGAGACGCAGGAGGAGCTCGCGCAGGGTCAGCTTCGCCAACACCATCAAGTGAGGGAGCTGGAGGGAGCTCACCTGCATCCCTTCCTTGGCCATAAAGGGCAGGGAATAATTCTTCCCCCTGAAAGTGTCCTCACTGAGTAACCACACATGACTGCTAGCAGCAGGAGGATTGTTCAATCTAGCTGGGTTGAACCCTGAGAGCCATTATTTATTTTCTCTTCCCAGCTGAAGAAAAAGCCCAGTTCAGTGAAATTAATGTAGTTGGGAATTTTTGTTTTCCATTCAGTTTCCATTCATACACCTTAAATGTTATAATGGCATCTTCTTGATGAAAAATACATCTGGGTTCAGTACACTTCTGACTTTTGATCTCTCGTTGCAGAGCATGTAGAAAGGATTTAAATTAGTGCTGATTTTTTTTTAATTTGTTTTTGTGCTTTTAAAAACTGGTGATTTTGTTCTTAGCTGCAGAGTCTTCCAGCGAGATCTTAAGAACAACACATCAGAGACAGAAAATACAGGTAAAACTCATTTTTCTTTTCATGACAGGTTTCCTAGACTATTAGCAACAAGATTTTAGCTTGAATTTATGAAATCAGAACTTTTCCGTTTGGGGAAGGAACAGCGGGGTCAGATCTTTATCCTGGGCTGGCTGAAGACTCCTTAGTACAGAGAAGACACATCAAGAGTGAGAACTTCAGAAGATTGTTTTTTGTGCACTTCACTCTTGTCTCAATGTTTTATTGAGTCAGAATTGTGTGGGTTTGGGCAAAACCTGTAAGATAATCAAGTACAAATATGATCATGTTTCTCACATTGTAATGTTGTCATTTTCTTGTTTTTAGGGTGTTCAGCAGATGAGAAGGATGATACCTTGACTAATCAGTAAGTATGATGTCTGATAGATATTTGTTATTATTCAATGTTTATTACCAAACTTTTTCCTCAGAAAAAGAGAAAGGGTTAGTCTGGCCTCAAAGTTCTTGTAGATAAAACACAGTGGTGGGATCTGTAAAATTAAAATGACCTGGTAGTAAAATAACAGATAAGACACTTTGTGTGTGAGAAGGGGAATTTCAGAGAACCTAGTTTCTGTGAAAAATAAAGAATTAATCTTTTCTTGTAATTTAAAAATTAAAATGCTGCTGTATGCCTTGTGACATAATAGATAATTTCATGGGAAAAATAAGATTGTGGCTCAAATTAGAATATGTTGAAGACAAATAAGCAGTGTCTGGTATCTGCTGCCCAGACCCACATGAGCCAGACCCACATGAATTCTGTGCAACACAATTCTGAGCCTCTTCAGTTTGTTGATCTTCTCTTGAAACCTTTTAATAAACTGTTTCTCAAACCCACCTTTTGTAGGAATGAAGACCCTGGGGTTGTTTCATGTGAGATCACTGGTGAGTTAGAAAACAGATTTAATATCTAAATTATTCTGATTATTTAAAGCTGTTGATTATGTTTGAGAAATTTTAATGTGCCTAGAGCAATCTCCCTGCTTTGGGAGAGCTCTCTCTGGATGGGCTTTGTTCTTTGAAGTTGTTTACAGGGATTCTGTTATAGAAGTCTGAGTGGCCCTTCAAGGTGCTGAAGGGAGTAATGAAGATATTTTTCAGAATGTATTTGGGTTTAATTTTATTTATTTACTCAGCACATTGAGCTTCAGTGGATTTTATCAGTGGATAAAATAATAAGCAAACAGCACAAAAACTGGAGTATTCCCTTTCTTTCCACAGGGATGAACACTTTGCTTCATGCCCCCATCCAGGCCTTGGGGCAGCAGACTGAGGTATGCGAAGGCTTTAATTTTTTGGTGCTGTAAATGCCAGTGTCCAAAACACATTTAAAGGAACTTGTGTAGTAAAGACTAAAAACATCAACTGTCTAAAAATAAGCCTTTGTGTTCACATAAAATTCTCTTGAAAGTGAATATTCTATTTTTTGAAGTGTGTCCTAGTCCGATAGGCATTAGACTGCAACTAACTCTTGCTTCTGAAATTCCTTTGTAACTTCTCAGTAGTGAACCAGTTCCTCCATTCTTTGCAAGCCTTCATGAGCCTCACTTACTTTTTTTACTAATACAGGTTTTTAAGGCAAGTATAATAATCACAATTATTCATATGATCACAATTACATTTTGCAAAAGTAAGGCCAACTAGCCAGTCAGAGAAAATACAAATTCTTTAAATATTTTATTTAACTAGTTGCTTTTTAATTCTATCCTTAATTCTCTGCCAGGTGCAGTAACCAGTTCATATCCTGTTTAACATCTGATTTAGCAGTCACATTTGGAATGTGCACACAAGTATTGTTGTTTAAATTCAAATAACCACATATTCCATGTCTGTATAACAGTAATAGGTCTAAAGCTAATTTGTTTTGTAAGCTCCCATGTTATAGGAGTTACATTCCATAATTTGCCAAAATCTTGCACTAACTTTAAGATTACATTTTCCTTCCCAGAA
This sequence comes from Aegithalos caudatus, assembly GCA_013389925.1. Taxonomy (NCBI): domain Eukaryota; kingdom Metazoa; phylum Chordata; class Aves; order Passeriformes; family Aegithalidae; genus Aegithalos; species Aegithalos caudatus. The sequence continues at coordinate 292,625 of WEIU01022079.1, forward strand.
ATTAAAAATACAGTTTCTATTATGATTATAAATATGTTATTATTTATAATGTTCATCTAGATCCAATAAGTAATATTTCCTTAGAAAATCATATCCTATCCTAAAACAATAGGATTTCCATATAAACATAAAAACTCCATGGTGTGAGTCAATCTTGTCTGTGCAGCGTTTAATGTGTGGTTGCTTGTTTCACCCACCTGTGAGGAACTTGGGGTTCAGCTCCTTCCACTCTGAGAGCACTGTAGGTCACCAGGGGGATTGGATAGGATCCCTTCCACTTCTCCTGGAAGTGAAGTTTAGGTTGGTCCAAAACTCCAGGTTCTGACGAGCCTGGGATCTTCTGGTTTGAAAAGATGTTACAGGTGAGTCTGGTCCCAATGATTTGTTGGTAACAATGTATCTTTTAAAACTTACAGGAGTTAATTTTAACACTATTATATTAATTTCAGTAAAGTTTTGAGGCTTGCCTTGCCTCGTTGATGCATGGGAAAGTTTCTGGCCATCTAGAGAAAGTACCAAAATACTAAAATGTACCAGCCCCTCATTCTGCCTGGGCAGTTCTGCAAATTCAGTTTGCCAATAATTACCTGGTGAATTCCTCTGTTTTGCTAGCCTTGGAAGTGGCATTCCTTCCTTGAGATTATTTTGCAAAACAAATTACTTATTTTTCAGCAACTGATCTTAATTTCTGTCATCTTTGTGCTTCTTTTTTTTCCTGCAAGATCTCAAAACTAAAATATACTACTGTGTCACTTTTTAGTGGCATTTTCTTTGACACCCTGTATCTGTATCCAGATTGTTCTAAGAAATGTAACAGACTTAAAATAGCATTGAGTCACTTTCAGTCTTGATTGCTGGCAGAATACTTTCCAATTTTATGTGTTGTCAGGGGTGTGTACAGATTAGCTACCACTGTATGAATGTCAGGAACTTTTCATTAATGGCTCTTAAGTCTTGTGCAAATCTGTAACTGATAATATTGATGTGTTACATTCTGATTCATATTCTTTCCATATTCTAAATTTTTTTGTAAGTCTCTCCAACTTCTCCTTGCTTCAGATGTAATAGGATATTGGTTTCGCTTTGCCAGCATGGCTTCAGGTTTGAGAGTAATCCTCACCAGTTTGGCCACCTCTGGTCATCCAGGCATCTCAGTTCCCATACCAGCAGGGTTACAGTATCCTCTGACTCCTCTGGGATTTCATCCAACTCTTCTGATTCCTGTAACAAAAAGGCTTTGCCTTGATGGCTTTTGATTCTGGTGTTTCAATTTGTATTTCCCCATCCTAGAAAGTTACTTGAACATCCAATTTTCCCAACAAATCTCTCCCCAAAAAGAGGACTGAGCATTCAGGAGTACACAAATTGGTGTTTCCCCCAGTGTTTTATTAATTTAAATAGTAATCATTGTGATAAAGGCCTAGTCTCTTTTCTCCCTGTTGCACCCACAGTACTTACAGGTTCTAAGTTTTCCTCTGCACATATTCAGTACTGAGTAAGTTGTTTCTGTATCAGTTAAAAATTTTACTTTTTCATTCCTAGTAATAATGTAACCAGAGCTGGGCTGAGGATGATTCCCCGTGTTCATTTTCACTTAAGGTTTTGGGCTTGATGGGTTGAAGAGCCTGATTTAGGTTCTTTGATTTGCCTGGCTTGGGAACACACCCTTTTCCCATGCCTCCTTTCTTTACAAATTGCCAAGTACATTTCAGCTATCAACTATCACAACACAAAGTGCCAAATACATTTCAGACACTAATTACCACAATACAAATTGCTAGATATACTTCACCCACTAATTAATACAAATTACTAAAGTATACTTTAGTCACCATTTTTTATAATAATTAACCAATTATTTCTGAGTGAGGGGGGAGCTGAGTCCTAATTAATGGTTTCAAACACTTTAGTGACTCTGTCTGGGTTTTCCCTTTAAACTCCTGCCACCTTTCTCCATGACATTAAATCCACTATTAAAAACAGGGTTACTGGACCATAATTCCCAAGCACCTGGTGGAAGGGAGCCACCAGAACTTCCCTGGTGACTCCTCCAACATCTCCTTGCTGCCTTCTAGTGCCTCCTGCAATCAGACCAAAATCCTCCTGTCCCCTCAAACGTTCTTTCTGTTCCAGTCCACTTTTCCAAGCCTCACTTATGTGTCCAACCATATTCCCTGGTGCTCCATGATTCACCCCCTTTATTCTTTGCCACAGAGCAGCCATCAGCTCTCAATCATCCTCCTCTTCTTCCTGCCTGCTCTTTAAGCACCTCTGTCCCATGCTGCACACAAAACAACACCTCTTCCAACCCTTTGCCTGTTTTTTCCTTTTCAAGTGTACCAGGAATTTCATCCCACTTATTTTCCATTCTACAAAACAACATTAATTGCAATATATATTATACTGCAAGGTTCCATCCTTAGGCCACTTCTCTTCATCTTCCAGCATGTGAAGTTGCCACCACTGATTACAAACCTTTGTAAGTTTTCCAGTTCTCCTTCTTACACAGCAGGCATTGAGCAGTTCCAAAGACCAGTAATTTTTGGGGAACAAGCAATGTCACAACTCACCAGGTGTAGAAAATTTATCAGCTGGTAACAAATATATTCATTATACTTGATAAAATATATCTCATTAAAATTTCCTCCTACAGCTATTAAGTGCTTTTTTGTTAAAGAGACTAAAATCAGTGGTGAAAAAGTTATCCCTTACCAGTGGTGAAAAAGTCTTTTGGAACATCCAGCATGGTGCTGTTGCTTTGGAGCAGGTGGACAATTAAACTGGTGGACATAAAGGTGGAAATCATGTTGTAGAGAAATAGAAAATACTGATCCATAAGCCTCAGTAATTGGTCTGTGCTTGCTAAGATGTGGCTAGATGTGAAGTGTAAGATGAGACACATTGTTTCATTAAAAGCCATTTAAATATGAAATATTTGCATAATTTGGTCATTGTCTTTTCCTTAAATATGTTACTGCTTATCAGGGAGGTCTGAGATTAAGAGGGGTTTTTTCTTAAAAAAGGACTTATGACCTTGGGACTTCAGTCAACATCAGCTGACTTCTGTTTTAAATAGAATAAACCATTGATCATTTGTTTTAAGTGCCAGCTACTGAATTCTCCTGTTCTTTTTTGTTTGTTTTCCAGTGGTATGGCATGGACCACGCCGCTCCAAGGACGGACAGGCAGGACACCACGCTCCTCTTCTCGGAGGAGAACGAGATGGAGATGACAGCCAGTCACACAGCCGTGATCTCCCGGGACCTCCGAGCCCAGCAGCCTGACACAACCGAGAAAATAGACTTCACCTCCTTCCTGGCTGACTTAAACTCCAGCCAGGGGAGGGCAGAATCCAGCAAGGAACTGAGTTTGCTCTCTGACCCCGCACACCATCCGGGCCTGTCTTTGGAACAGAAGGAAGGAGCCACTACTGTGAAAAAAATAGATTTCAATGAATTTCTGCTGAGACTGAAGTCAAACAATCCTGCTGAGAGACTTGACAAGGAGAATGTTTGCTGTGTCCCTTCCCAAGGCTTGGGATATGTGACACGACTGTCCGGGGAATTTGGCTATTCCCAAGAGCCGCTGGACACCTGCAATGTGACAAAAGTGTTTAGAGGCCAAGAGGGTGGGATGGAGATGACAAAATGTGAGGCAGCAGATGTTAAAATCCCATTCCCTAGCGTCAGTGAGGTTCCTCCAGAGCAGTGGGAGTGTGCGGATCTTACCGAGGCGTTTGCAGACGAGGGCATGGATGTGACCACCAGTCACACTGCAAAAGTGTCCTTTGCCCTCTCCAGTGTCGGGAACCAAAGTATCAACTTCCAAAAGGATTTCCCACCCACAGAGTTAGATAATTCTGTGTTCAGGGGAGCATCTAACCACAACTTAAATGTTCAGCAGGACCCTCAGCTTTGTGCAGACAGAAAAACAGCAAATGCTGAAGGTAGAGGAGGCCCCCCAGTGCTGCGAGCTTGGAGACAGGGGGCCGGGGCATTGTCTGCCATCCAGGGATCTGTTTCGTCTGAGACCATCTTCCGAGGGGACAAAACTATTGTGTTTTCCAAGTGTGATGACATGGAAATGACTGGGGATTACACAGACATCATCTATAAGGCCAGCACCACAGAAAAGAACAGTTCATGCCATAAAACCTGTGAAAAGCCAGTGAGTGCCAACCCTCCGCTCGCAGGGGGCAGATCCCTGGCACGTGGCGACATCCCAAAGAGTCTGGCACCTGGAAATAATCCTGCTGCTGGGCCCTATAAAATCAGTGCAATGGAACTTCCTTCAGCCTCAGGTGGGCACATGGAAAAGGTGTCCCAAGCTCATGGTCCTGCTGCAGCCAGCACTGAGTTTGGCTCATATATGCCTGTGGTGGCTGGCAGTGTTCTGAAGAGCAGGCTCGGTCCCTCTGCAAACCCCCAGCTTGTTTTTCCAGGTGAGAAGACAGTAATATTCACAGGAGAAGACATGGACTTGGCTAAAAGTTACCTTAAAGATGGTGGAGAGAATGTTGATAATGAACATCCCACTACAGCATTCACCTCTGTCACCTGCAAACCTCATTTCCTGGGAAACAGATCCATACCTTCCAATGTAACTGAGCAGGAAGAAATGGAAATAACAAGATGCCACACTGTTTTCTTTGATGGCCAAAGCAGTGGGATAACAGCAGAACCGAAACAAATGCCCTGTAAAATCATTCCAAGAAAGAACCAGAACAAAAATGTCACTGAGGGTGACATGTCTGCATATTCTATAGATATGGACAAGGAAAATATTGAAGTGAGGAGTATTGATGGGAATATTAAAGAGAGCCAGGCAATGGAAAGGAGTGCTCAAGATATTTGGATGATAATGGGTGATAAGAAGCTTGGAAAAACCAACTTCCAGGCAAGAGGTCTGAGTGCCAAGAGCATGTGTTTGTTACAGGAGCAAAACAGAGGTGACCCTGAGAATGTTGTCACTAACACCAGTGCATCCCTGTCTTTGCAAAGCCAAAAAGTTGTATCACAGCCTCTGGCAAAAAACCTTCCAGGCCTCTCAGATTTCTGCACAAATGACACAACAGGTGTGTTTTTAGGTGATCAAAGCATGGACATAACCAAAGCTCATCCTGCTGCCTTTGAGATTGCTCCTGTTAACACTGAACAAGAATCCAATAATTACAATCAAAACGCTGCATGCTCCAAGCAGCTGCAAAACCAGCCCTTCCCATTTTCCAGTCATCGTGGTGTGGATATCGTGAGTCAGACTGCAGCAACGGAATATGGGAGCTTGAAAATGAACACCAATAAGCAAACTGTTACTGCTTTGGCTCCAAGTGGTTCATTTACTTTCAGTAACAATCCTGCTCCCTCTGGAATGAGAGGAAATGAACAGTTTGGGACAGTAATAGGAATAAATGCAGACAGCCAAAACTCAGAGAGGCAAGAGGAACCCCAGCCATTGAGGACAGTAAGCAAAATATTGCCAACCCAAGGAGACTCTGACAGACATTTTTCCATGGGTAAAATAGGTTCCTCGAGAGAGTATTTAAAAACTCCTCCCTCAGCTCATGGGCTGCTCCAGAGGGAAGAGCCAGTGTGGGCCAGGACATCTGAGGCACCCAAGGGAAGTTCCCAGTTGTCTTTCTTTGGAGAAAAGTCTGTTGTGTTTCCCCACGGTGAAAACATGGACATGACTGGCAGGTGTGTGGTGACAGTTCCAGATTACAGCATCAATGTTGTTTCATCAGGAAACAAGGCAGCCCCTGGTTGCTTTGGTCAAAGTGGAAACGAAACAATATCCTTAGGAAAAGTGGCCACGATGACGGCGCCGGCGGGGCTGGGTGGGCAGGAGGCTGCAGGTGGCAGAACCATCAATTTTGCTCCAGCTGAGGATATGGAGATCACCACAACTCACACAGCCCAGCACAGACAGCCCATCCCAGCCATTCCTGCTGACAAAACCATCGTGTTTGCCCACGAGCAGGAGGACATGGACATCACTGCATCCCACACCGTTGCTGTCAGTAAGAACGTCTGTGGGTTTGAGGCCCAGCAGGTGCCCCACACAAACGCCCAGCAGCCACCACAGCACACGCAAGGTGGGTTGGTGCCCTGCAGAGCTGAAATGGATTCCTCACAGTATGCCACAAAGCCTAAGGATAAGCCCAGCATTCCCTCCTCTGCTTCGTCAGACTCAGCATTTCCTAATGAGAAAGCTGCCCAGGTCTCCAGTGGCACAACACCACGTTCTGTTCATTCTGTCTCCCTTCAGGAAAGTACTGTGGATGTGGGGATACCACAGGATCATGGCCTTCCCATAGATAATTCTGTCCCTGTAAGCAGGGAGCAGGATCTCATACCACCAGAAAAACTGCAATCAAAGGGAGTATCTTTTGAGTTCCCAAGTGAGGGCACTGTGGATCACAGGGAAAAAAGTGGCAGTTTGGGATCCTGCGTTGCCTTTCCCATGCAGGGATCAGATCCTTGGAAGGGTCATCCAGCTCCCCCTTGTACTCAGGGAAACCAGCTAGTGGAAGAGGATTCATCTCGGTGTGGAGATTCAGATTTGGGCTTGGCTGGAGCAAACCTCATTCCAGCTGCTAACAAGGAATCCAAGAAAAATGAGGAGCTGTCAGCTGAAGGGGAGATGCCTCCAAAAGACTTTCAAAAGGATTCTGAACAAACCAGGCAACCTTTGGTCAGTGACAGTTCAGGGGATCAGGCACATACTCTTCTACCAGCAGGTTCAGGTGTTCTAGGTGTTTGTTCAAAACTGATGGATTTGACAAGGAAATCTGTTTCTGTTTCTGGAACTGCTTCTTCTGACCAGTTGCCCAGTTCTTCAGCTCAGCCAGAGGATACCCTGAGGTTGGGAAAAAACACTGTCAGTGAAGCAGATAACTTCTTTGATACCAAAAAGCAAGAGAACACAGGTCTGGAATCTGGAGCTGATCCCATAGGAATGATGCCTAAGGATAAATATCCAGGAATAAATATCCCTCTGGGTATATTCCAGCCTAAATTACCAAAAAGGAGAAATCATGTTTCCGGTGCACAAGACACAAGTGCAAAATCAGACAGAGTAGAAGCACCAGTTCCAGCAAACACCAGTGAAACCCCAGGTAAGTCCAGCAGGCAGAACTTCAGCCCTTTTCAGTTCATAGCAGAAGAATTTCTCCCTGTGTGCTTGGAGGAAATGGATTCCAATGGATCTGTCAGCTCTGAAATCATGGAAAGCGCTGAGACTGATAAAAATGAAATAGAAATCCCCCACTCTGAAAAGAATCCGTCTGAAGAGACAAGAACTTGCAACGTGAAAAGAGCTTTAGGACCAACTGAGGAGTATCTTCAAAGCCCAAAGAAGGCCAAGAGGGATCAGCATGTGGATGCTGTGGCCTCTCAAGGCTTGGAGGTAAGCTTGGTCCCTCACTGTAAGAACTCAGGAACACCACCAGGGCTTAAGTTTTGGGGGTGTACGTGGGTCTGTTAGTAGGTTTTCTTGTTTTTCATAATCACCAGTTTGCTGTCATTTTCTCGTGTCTTTCCCTGTGATTGTTTTGCCAAGTTAGAAGGATCAGGTTGGTGTGTGCAACAGTCCTGTACCAGGCAAAACAGGCAGAATGAGGGATTTGCCAGTTTTAAACCATTCTCTGCATATAATCCCTTTAATCCTTTCAAGGAACAGCTACAATAAACTGCTGATCCAGTTAGTTTTATATAACTATATTAATTTATTTTGTTAAATTTGTTAATATTAGGTGGCTTTTGATGTCGTGCCTCAGGACCAAGCACAAGCTGATGAATCTGGAGAACCTCCAAATCTCTCAGCTAAAAGCCCTGAGTGTCCTCATGCCAGCACCAGCAGCTCCCTGGATTCCATGAAGGCTGAGGCTGACATAGAGTCAACAAGTAAGAGCCCATTTGTGGTAAAGTCCCAAACCTTGTGTTCTTTGCCCTGTAAGGATGTTATTTACCCCACCAATGCTTCCCCCTTTCTGTTTTGTTTTCCCAGCCCAGCGCAGCAGTCAGGTGGAGTCCCAGCTTCTCACGGACAGCATTTGTGAAGAAAATTTATGGGAGGTATGGACAGGGCTGGAAGACAACAACTTCCTGTCCTAACAGGGAAAAAAAAAACACCAACCTGTATTTACACACCAGTGAGCATTCTGTCTTGAAAACTGGACTTACCTGTATGTTTTTCCTCAAATGTACAGAAATTCCAGAACGGAGCTATCACAGTTGGGGAGTTTTTTACCCTTCTTCAAGTGCACGTTGTGATTCAGAAGCCCCGGCACAGCCAGCTTCCAGCCAGTGTGAGTGGAGCAGTATAACTGACCTTAAATAATCCTCTGTTGGTTTGGGGTTTAATTCTAGCAACTCCAAACATCTTTAAATGAAAACCAAAACAGGTTTCCATGTCCTCATCAAATACCATCTATTCAGGGTTACTGTCCTTGGATAAATATGCTAATTCTTGCTTTTTAAATTTGTTTTAAGGACAATAAATTTGAAAGAATTTAGAAGCTCAGTCTGAGCTTTTCACTTTATCTTCTCACTGTGTCCATCAACCACTACTGCCTGCAGCTACTCTGAGCTCCTCCTGCCTGTTCTGCTCTCTCCTTTAGAAATGCTTCACCATGATATTGCTTTTATTTCCTTTTATTTCCTCACCTGAAGAAAGGGGAAGAAATACAGAACAGAAGTCTGACTTCTAAATCCCTTCCATTTTTATTTAAAATGCTCTTCCAGCTTAGCTACAGTTTACTTTAAAATTTATTCATACTGAGTTGTCTCTAATATTCATCAGGTTTAATAATGCTGCTGCTGTAGACTGGTAGTGACTGGTAAAAAACAGACACCACCCCCACAAAACCCCTTGAAAATGTTCTTTGAGGAATGGGAGTAATTAATGTCAGTGATTTATGAGCTTTCCTACACAGGCAGCTTGCTGAAATACCCCCCTCATATTTATTTGAGAAATAAAGCTCCATAAGGCTTCCCTAAGGTTTGGGAGTTTTGATTCTGAATTAAGCCTAACTTTGAAGCATTGTTTTACTGGGAAGCACTCTTGTTATCTGCATAACATATACGTGTTGTCAAGTCTTCATCTAAAAGGGAGACCTCTTTCAGTAATATTTAATTTAATTTTTTTGAGCTCTAATGATGAGGCACGTATCCCAAAAGGAAGCCTGTGCTCTGGTGGTGTGAGGAAACACAAGGTGTGCATGAAAGCAGAATTGAAACTATTACTATAACTATGGAAGTTACTATTTCTGAAAAATATGGATTTTCTTTTTCCTTTCTTTCCTACTTTTCCCTGTGTTTTCCCTCAGTGTGCAGTCAGTGCACCTCCCACTGCAGAGGATCTCATCTACAGCCAGTACATTCACCGGCCCAAGCTGAGGATTTACGAGGAGGATTGCCAGGATCTGTCTCAGAAAATAATGGAGTGAGTGGTTTTCCAGTCACACAGTTTATCAGTAATTCTGTTTTTTCAGCTCTGGGTGCATGGAAAGTTAGTACATTACATACAGGAAAAGTAAAAATACAGATAGTAGTTTATTACAGATTTAGAAATTAACTGTGTAGATATCAACATGCTGCTTTATGTGGTCAATGCAATTGCAACAAGACTTTTTTTTCCCTGTTTTTCAGGTTAAAACCACAGGTGACTGTTCTGGATCAGCCCCTGGTAAACGTGGTCAGGAGTTTGTGGGAAGTAATGAGAACCTGCACTGATGAAGAGGTAATGCTGCATGGGGGGAATGTTTGTGTGTAATAAAGAAGCGAAGTTAATTTATTTATTCACATCAAGTAAGAAATAGAATGGTCACAAAATAACAGCAGGTGAAACAAGGCAAAATATTTTCTAAATGGAAAACTGCTAAGAAATTCCAGCATGTCAGGAGAATGCAAAGAAATTTGTCCTTTGAAATATATTAAAGGAGAAAGAAATGATCCACACACAGTTAGTGCATAGAAAACCCAGAAAATTTATAAAAGTATCCCACAAGAATTGAGAAGGTGGATCAAGATATTTTGTTTTCTGTTGTTCTAATGCCAAGAATAAAGAGTAATGCAAGTAAAGAGTCTAAATTGATTAGAGACACAGTATTTTCCATAATTCATCGTTAGTTTGGCATAGGATACCACTGAGCTTGGGTGCTGAGCTAGAGTCAGGAAGGATTGTATTTCCATTCACTTTCACTTCTGTATTTCCCATTCTTCACAGCTGAGTAAGTTTGGAGCAGAACTGAACAAGATGAAATCCTGTTTCACCAAGGAGGCAAAAATCTTGTCTCACAATGAGAAGGAGACGTTGTACAGGAAACTGCTGCAGAGTGCTGAGGTAAGGAACCACAGGGCTGCAGGCATTTACCTTTAAAAATCATTTCTACCACATTTCTTGTCTTTAAATGTGTAGGAGCTTAATTATTGTGTGTACTGTCATGGAAGTTTCTTTCTTATAAATACATTTCCCTTTTATTTATATACAAATATAACGCTGGGACAGTGACTTTCCTTGCAGTTACACTATAGGAACCTTCTGCCTTAGAACTTTGGTGATTAACAGAGTGAAAAATGGGACTAATAAGGGAAACACCACCAAAATGAGCTCTTTATACTGTAGCAATACCAGTGATAGTAAGTAGGTAAGTAGTAGTAGCAAGTATATAAGAAGAAATTCTTCCCTGGGAGGATGCTGGGGCCCTGGCACAGGCTTGCCCAGAGAAGCTGTAGCTGCCCCTGGATCCCTGGAAGTGTCCAAGACCAGGGTGGATAGGGCTTGGAGCAACCTGGGATAGTGGAAGGTGTCTCTGCCCATGGCAGGGGTTGGAATTGGATGGAATTTAAAATCCTTTCCAACCCAGACCATTCAGGGGTTCTCTGATAAGAAACGGGGAAGTGCACAAGTAATGCATTGTGACAGGGGTCAAAGATGTGTGAATATTAAAGCTATGGATTCAGGAAGCATTTAGTAAGTTCTTATTATTGGCTATTCCCCCACGGTTTGTCAATTACCCCTTCCCTCTAATGACAGATTTCACTAGCTGTTTTAATTAATTAGCAAGCAAAGAGCCTCATGGTGATCCCAGAAGAAAATTCAGTTTTGAAAATAATATCACTGACTCAAGTATGATTTTCCCATCTTAGGAGCAATACAGAAAGCTCCAATCAAGAATAGAAAAGGTGGATGACTGCATGAAGGAGGCAGAGAGCTCTGTGGTTGCTCTGGAATCAGGTGTGTATTTCCAAAGAAGTGGCCAATATGCTGCTTTCTGGTTTTTTTCTGCAGAGCTGCTGTTTAAAAGGTCAGTTCAGGATTCTGTGTTTGTGGTTGTTTGATACAAGCTGCAGTCAGAACTTGGCATTGCTGTGTAATGATACTGTGTAGTTTCAGTTCTTTTTCTCCACTGCCTTGAGTAGAAATCAAATTGCACAGTAGTAGCTCTAAAACAGTGCAAAAAAAACTAATTTTGTTTGTTATTATCACTTTTTGAGGTTTTTGGTAGATACTTTTCCATGTTTTTGTGTTTTGGTTTTTTTTAGTTACCTTGGAAGTACTGAGATTTCTAGAGCCCACAAACAAATAAAAGTAACTCTAATTATTGAATCTGGGAGTTCTGCACAGACTTGACACTTGTTTCCCACAGATTCTTTTTGGGATGAAGAGGAAGCTGGCTGTAGTGCTGGGATGGCAGGAAGGCAGAACTTACAGGAAGGTAATGGAACCAGCTGAATGCACTTTTTTTTGTCTGGTGTTTTAGAACCTGGAGAGGGTGATACTCAACCCCCACCCTGATGCATTAACTCTGAGAGGAATGCAGACTCTGCTGCTGTCTTTCCTGCATTGCACATAGCTAATTACATAGATGTTAAAAAATGAAAAGGACTGGTTTCCCATGGAAAAGGGGAATGTAGAAGTTGCTACCTGAAGAATGTGTGCTGGTTGTCATATTCAGCACTTTATTGTCCAATAATTATAACCTTTAACTCCATAAAAACAGTGAGTGCACAGCAAATTAGGGCTTCCTGTGGTGCTCTTTTCTCTCATTTTTTTTCCTTTTCTCTCCCTTTTTCTGTTTTCTTTAGAATTGCAAAGCATCACAGCCCAAGAAGAGGAACTTCTGAGGTAAGATGTCAAAGAATCAGGTGCACACTCAGATTTTAGAGGGCTGGTCTGTTTTTAACCACTGTGCCACATCCCATGGGATTGGTTTATCCTTGCAGAGAACTGGCAGAGATGGATGCTGAGGATGAGCTTGATTTGGCTGAGATGGAGAAGCTCAAGGAGACTGAAAGGGCCTGCCTGGAAATCTTGCAGAAATATGAGTAAGGAAAACACCTCCAGGTTTTATTTTTTGATAGCTGTTTCTGGGTCCTCACATTTGTGTTTGGGTTTGGCTTTCCTTGGTATTTGATGTGGGAAATCTTGGAATGCCCATCTCCTTGCAGCCTAAGGTAGCAATAAAACCTTGGAGAACCTCCATGTGTGAGGCAGTTATTCCATTAGGAGCTTTGCAGTGGTACTCTGTGTTCAGGGTTTCTACATCAACTCTCCCTCAATCACCAAATTGACATTTATATAAATTTATAGTAATATGCTTGCATTTCCAACAGATTCTAATATTCTGTTGGAATGAAATACTCTGTTTGGCTTTGGAAAATTTTATTGCTGTACAATGTGGTAAGAGCTGCCAGTGCATTTAATACTCTGATGTTCGTCCCTCAGGAAGTTATTTGGGTTGGTTGGTTGAAACTTGGGGTGATGTGGTTTTTTTCCTCCTTTTCAGCTTCACTGAGTGGGAGTTGATGGAATGGACTGAGCAGCAAGCTGTCTTTAATTTTCTTTATGATTCCATGACACTCACAGTTGTGTTTGGACCCCCAGTAGGTGAGTCACAAAACGGGTAGGTTTGTGTTTTATGAATTTGCAACGTTAGAAAATAGAAACCTAAAATGTCCATATTTGTAAAGATCTGCTGAAAGGAAGTAGGAAATAGAAAATATACTACAGTGTGTAAGCTGAGAGAAGTGGCTTTGAATATGTTTTTCATATGGAAATTCAGAGATGCTTGCAATGCATGGCTGTTTCATACATTCCTCATGGCTGGAGATGAAGAGCTGTAACTCCAGGACTAAGCATGGAATTAACATGGGGTTTTTAACTTTCTCTCTCAGATGGGGAGTTCTTCGCTGCACGTCCTTCCAGAAGCATCACTAGCCTGGACTTTGAATCTTTCCTGGACGGTGAGATTTTTGAATAGTGTGAAAATGGCAGCCCTGCTAATCTGTTGCTGGGAAGGCTAAATGTGTGCTTGATCTTCTAATGCTTTATGAAATGGCTTTTCAGAGATTCTTGGTTTTCTTTTGTGTTGCAGAGGAGCAAGCTCCACCCTCCTCATGTTTAGTCCAAAAACTCATCTTCCAGTTTATAGAAAGTCGGGGAAACTGGCAGGACAAGTGTCCCACACTGCACTACTTGCCCCAGGTAACATTCCAAGGAAACTTAATAGACTCTGGAAAAAAAAAAATCCATCATTATTTTCTGCAACAGAGAAAATAGAGTTGAGCTGAGAATCAAAGCACCTTGATGAAAGCTTCAGGAATGCAAACCAAAATCTGCTTCAGGAATATTCTGAAGGTGTGAGAGGAAATACCTGTCTCTGAAGGGAGGAGTCCTAAAAGCTGAAGTTTATTTAAAAAAGGGTTTTTTGCTTGAAAAAACTAAATTGAGCTGAAGGCCACTCTGCGTGCTAAAAGATGTAGGTTTAAATTCCCAAGCCAAACTTTTGTGTTCCTATATGACTGCTGGCAAAGCTGAAAGGACAAATTTAAAGCAGAAAATGTACATTTGTTATACTTGTGCAGTTTCATTTTCCCATCCAAACTGAAGCAGTAGTTAAACCACATTTATTTTTTGTACTTTCTAGGATGAGCTGTGTGTTCAAGCATGACATGGTCACCCCCTGAGTGCTGATGTTGTTTTTCTGATTGCCCCCCCAGGCTCTCTTTGACATCTCCTTGGTGGTGAATCGCTGCAGAATCTTGGGAGATGAGCTGGAATTTCTGCAGAGGTGGGGTGCAAAGTTCCATCTCCTGGAGACAGATATCAAAGACACAGAGTGAGTAAATTCAGATAATCGTGATGGGATTGTTGGGGTGTCCTGTGCAGGGCCAGGAGCTGGACTTTGATGATCCTTGTGCAGTTCCCTTCTGACTCGGGATCTTCCATGCTTCTTTAAGATGGAGTTCACAGTAGCCTTAAGAGAGGAAGTTTCTAGATAATCAGAAGCAAAATACTGAAATAGTTTCAATTTGGTTTTCTTCAAAGTGACATTTTATGGAGCTGTTTTTAAGAACAATTTAATTTATTTTCATACAATTGCACTGTAGTGTCCCAGTGCATGGAAATTAGGCTGTTCGTGGAATCATTGATTTTATGACTATCAGACAGCCTCTCCTTCCTTGCCGTTTTCATGCTTGATTTGCCTTTCTCAAATATTTACACCAAATTTTAGCAATGCAAAGGAAACAGAGCCAGGAGTTTACCTGTAGCTTAGGCCAGAATCAGAAGGAAGGATGCACTGAAACAGAAGTTTACTTTCTTTACTTTCCATTTTCCCTTGACACTTCCCAGTTTTGTGGCATGTCCCAGTGGTACAACACAAATACAATTTCACCTCATCTTTCCATTGTTGATGTATATCTTTAATTAAGAAGTGCCCAATTATTAACTTTCTCTGCCCACCTTGGTGCTGTTCCTGAGGTTATCCTAATTTTATAGTACCCTTTGCAAGAGTGCCAAAAACCCTCATGGAACTGGAGGCAAATCAGTCCCACTTGAAGTTTTGGAAAACCATAACTGCCTGGGAATGTTTTATGTTAACTAGAAAATGTGGTTTTAGTCCCTATTCTCCCATAATTTCTGGATGGTTCTGTGAATTATGTGTGCATTAACGTTTTCTGTGGGGGAAATTAGGGCATTCTGAAGTGTTGATAAAGGGTGAAGGGCCTTTTGTGTCCTATTCCTGAAGTTCCTGTGTGTCTGTGCTGGAACTCTTTAAAAAAGTTACTGTGCTTGTTATATCAGTGACATAACTTATTTCTGCTCCTGGCACTAATTCCAAGGTGGAAGCAGCCCATTTGACTGTTTTGCATGGATCTTTGTGTTTATTTCCACAGGGTGAAGCTTCTGTTCTCCTCTTCGGTGGCTTTTGCAAAGTTCGAGTTGGCTCTGGCTGTGTCTCATGATTACCCAGCTGCTGTACTTCCCTTCAGGGTCCAAACCCACATTGGAAATATCGGGTGAGCTGGCAAAGCACCGCTGCACCTTACTGCAGTCCGAAGTGGGGATGGGGGATTGAACACTCGGGATCCTCTCCAACATGTGTGATGATTTTATCTTCCCCAGGGAGAAGGAAATTGCTGCTGTTCTCTCCAGAATTCCAGTTGGTCACCACTAT
The DNA here is from genome assembly GCA_013389925.1 of Aegithalos caudatus. Taxonomy (NCBI): domain Eukaryota; kingdom Metazoa; phylum Chordata; class Aves; order Passeriformes; family Aegithalidae; genus Aegithalos; species Aegithalos caudatus. The sequence goes on from WEIU01022079.1 coordinate 308,085, forward strand.
CTGCAGAGAATAGTCACCTCGATCCATCAGAATCTGCTCCAGAATCCCAGATGATCTGCTGGATCCACCAGCAGGACTGAAACAGTCAGAATGGGTAGTCTCTGAGTTTAGTCTTAGGAGAATTCCAGCTGTGTCTCCCTGAAATGGGAATGCTGTTACGCACTCAGCTCAAGTTTTCCTGCCTATTTAGTATCCTTGTGGCTTAGACCAAGTAGAACTCTTGGTGTAGGCCACAAGTGTTACAGAAGAAGAGGTATCTAAAGAAGGGAAGAATGAAATTACTAGATTCCTTGTAAATTCAAGGTGCCTTTTATTTTCTTATGGTCATTCCTAGCACAGATAGTCATGATTGGATATTCATTCCAAGCATGGATATTCCTCTGCCATAGCCCATTAACTTTGTCATTTACAGAGCTCTTGGACAAAGCAATGATGAGTGTTCTCTAAATTATTACAACTGGAGTTTACTTTTGCTGTCATTATTTCACTACCATGTACAGTTTAACAGATCCCACCACGTCTGGTGTTTATCCATTGCCTGGCACCCCTCCCAGGCCAGACACTATATCCCTGCATCTGATTAATTAAGCAATTCACCTGTAGCAATTAACCTCAGTCACCAAAGTCAGAAATATTATTGGAATTAAGGCTAAAAATCCCTGTGTTTGCCCACAGACTTTGGGATGCAGCAGCCTCAAAGCCGTCACTGTGACTCTCTGGCTGAAGTTAGTTCTGACATGCATTGTCTCAGCCCAGCACTATCTCCAGGTGCTGGGCACTGCCCAGTTTGGAATGCCATGGAATTTTAGTGAAGAGTCTCAGCTCCTTAAACTTGGGAGTATTTGTAGCTCTAGCTTGGTTTTGTGTATTATGTGGGTCTTGCTGTTGGAACTGATCTCACCCTGTGTTGCTGAGCCAAAGCACCAACCCTGGCTCAGCTCTCAGTTCTGCAGCTGCAAATCTTTGTACCCTGTAAAATATGTTGAATGTTTTCCTGTATTTTAGTGTTTATATATTTTGTCTTTTTACAAAGTTTGCGTCTATTTGAAAAGTGGAAGTTTAATAAATATTGGATTTATCTCTCTTCCTGCTTCAAATGGGCATTGTGGGGTGCTCTATTTAAACTGGTGCTTGAAAATTCAATGCCAAATTAAATTCAAAATATTGAAAATTCAAAATGCTTGGGAAGACTTCTCATAAGACGGTATTTTTTTCCTTGCCTTTTCTAGTCCTAGTTTTCTAAATCCTGACTTTTCACAAGAATTGATTGTATTTTAATTAGGAAGATAGCAGCCAAATCATTCTCAATTAGATACTATACCTGGAATTTTGAATTTCCCTGGGCCATTCTCCTCTGCATCACTAACTAGCAGAGTGCTGTGGCAGTTCTCCAGGAGCATTATCCACCTCTCTTTTTTTTTTGTCTTTTTTTGGCTGGTTTTCTTTTCTTTCAGTGGTTTTACACGCTGAAGCATCAATAGCTATAAAGACTCAACTGAGTTTTTGGTGGAGTTTGCTATATTGCTCCGAATATTGAATCAAAGTAGCAGGTGAAGCCACGTATTTGTAGTAGGAAAAAGAGTTTGGGCAGAAATTATGGAAAACTTCACTTCCATGTACCAAGAATCAGCAGCTCCAATCTATGCCCAGCAAGGCCTCAAGGCAAAGGAATTCCATCAAAGGCAAGGGATGGGGCTTCCAGTGCGGAATCTCAACCTCTGCTCCACATGTGTCTGAGCTCCAGCTGCTTGTTCTTGGCTTCTGGCTGAGGAATTGTTACTGCTCGGGAATTGCGTGTGGGCTGCTGGATTTATGGGGGTACAGGGTTGTGCTTCAAGAGGGAAAAGGAAAAAAATAGAAAATAAGAGAAGGAAAATAAGAGAAAATAACGGAGAGAAAAGGAAAAGGGGGGGGTAAGAAAAAAAGGGGGGAAAGAAAAATGGGAAAAGAAAACAAAAAGGAAGACAAGAAAGAGAGAGGAAGGAAAGGGAACTAGAAAGGCCGCGGTGTCCCGGGCTGCTCTCCATGACCCCGTTCCCGTCCCGCGCCCGCCGCCGCTTCCCGCGCTCCCCTCAAGGCTCC
>WEIU01022081.1:3800-41962 GCA_013389925.1 Aegithalos caudatus
AATGGTTTGGAGAAGTGTGACCTAAATGCTGAATTCCTAAAATAACTGTACTTTAATTCCTGCTCCTAAATTTTCACCCTCACTCAAATGCTGTATCTACCCTTGACCATTCCAGTGTTATCCTCCAATGAACATGATGCATTTACCATTGCAAACACAGTCCTATTAACTCTCCACATCTTGCAGAATTTAACAATATACTGAAATCCACAGCTACTTCTGCCCATAGTGTTACCCTAATCCTGGCCAAATCTTTTATTTGATTAGTGTTCTTACTGTTGTGTAAATCAGTTAATCAACTTGTCTGGGAGCTCGTTATGAAGCTCTGTAGACCTTGCTGTCTGAAGAATTATAAAGAGATTTCTATCCAGACTCAAGGAGCGTGTTATGTCAGATGTGAAATTCATATATTAAGTTAGGAAGAGGTCACAGTGATGGTGTAGTGCTAAAGTTTAGGGTTATCTTGCAGTGTAGGGATGAGAAGATACCACTTGGTTTGCTGGTGTCTCTTCAAAGCTTGTTTAATCTACGAAGGTTGATGATCAGTCAGGATAGCTGTGTAAAAGATGAGAGGTGGAGGAGGGTTTTGGATGAGAAGGACTGTAGAACTTCATTAATTCCTAAATTCCTGAACTTTGATGACTTCAGGAAAAGGGCTGTTGCTGCCAGAAGCTTAAGGTCTCATTGTACTGATGAGATCGGAAAAACCTACATAACTAAAATGAGATGCTTACAGAAATATGTGAGCAGAAATATTCTGTTTAACTTCACATAATAATATTTTTACAATGATTAAGATAAGACCAGCTTTAGCACTGGCTAGAGAGTCAAGATTCAGAAAAACAGTGTCTGAGGCACTTACTCTTTTCTGCAAAGGTCAGCAAGCTGAGGCAAAAGTCGTAGAGACTGAGGCCAGTGTTGTCCAGCAAACTGCAGGTTGATCATGAAGACATAAGAATGGAGAATCTTTTCTCTCCAGTTCAAGGACTTCCCCCCTTTCTGAAGTTGTCTGACTTTGTCTTGATTGCATTTTAGCAGAGGAGTTCTGTTGCTCCAAGAGGGAATACTTCCACACAAAGATTGGCTCTTTCCAAGTCAGCTGTACCTTAATATGCATTAATTTACTCCTACTCCTACTCCTACATAGAATTTACTCCTAAGGTGGAAAGAGGCGAATAATGACAGTGTAAGTCATTCTGTTGAAAGACTGTATTCCATTTCAGTGGGAACTGGAGGTACTGAATGTCTTGCAGGATCACTAGTTTAATATCTGTAAATGGGTTAGAAGTGAGCCAGGTAAAATGTATCCTGTTCATCAGGGGGATTTCAGAACCACTGAGCACTCCTAGGGTAAGAACTGTGTTTTTACAGAAGGAAGTCAGTCCCATTGTTGAAACTGTTTTGCACAAGGCTGGGCAAGGCCTTCCTGAGGGCAAGAATCCTGCCACAAAGCAAATGGAAAATGTTTCTTACCTTTTTCCTGCCTCCCAAGGAATGAAATATTGTTTGCTGGGTACATGGCATGTCAGAGACATCAGTGTATGAAATCTGTATAAGAATGAAAGTACAGAAATGAAACTTGGCAAAGTTCTCTGGCTTGACCCAACTGTTTGGATAAAAGAAAGATTCCCCGAGTAGTATGAGTTGTGTCTTTTGACTGAAAACTCCACAGATCCACAAATTGTTCATACAGATTTACTATTAAACTTCTTATTTATAAGCAAATAGTTGATAATGCATTCACAAAGAGATTAATAATTTAATTTTTAATACATGGTTTGGTATGTTTTATTTTTTGAAAGAACCTATCTCGCATGAGGCAATGAACGTATGAAATGGGAGCTACACTAACTCTTAAAGTGCCTAATTCTGAAGTGTGAAAAGGCTAATCTGATATGCACTCCTGTTATTTTTAATGCTAGCATTACAAATTTCTCAGAGGGAAGCCATTATACAATATTTATGCAAAGCTATGTGAATACTCTGTTATTCCCCTACAAGCTTTGCTTCCTCTTACTGGACATTATGTGGTGACAATAACCAGGCAGCACTCATGGAATTTACAGAGAGATTATGTAGTCCCTAAATTGAGAGGACCACAGGCAAGGCTTGGATGCTGCTAGGGAAATAAAGCAAAAAAATGTTTTCTCTTTTGTTCCCTCAGTAGTTGTTTAATATAAAATGCATTACATTTGGTATTTAAATAAATTAACTGACAGCTGTAGGAGATCAGTTTTGTAACATTCAGCAAGGTATTTGATATTTGCAAACATAAAGGTCTTAGTAAAATGTCCCTTAAAAACCTGAAGAAGATGAATGTGGTTCTTTGCAATCTGGGTTAAACAAGGTTCGTGGGGGAGATGTAAAACCTTTTACTAGACCTGCTGATATAATTACAGTAAACAGACAACTTTAAATGCATGAAAACCTTTAGGCCTTAGAAATATGAGGCATCAACCTTCAAAACTCTGCACAAGTGAAGAATAATTGCTTAGAACTCAACTAGAGACTGAGACAAAACCTGATTGGTATCAATAGGGTAAGATGCTCCAAGGGAATATCACAGCAAGGGAAGAGCCCAGGTGGAGCTGAGAGGAGGAGAAGAAGGATATTATTTTTGATGATAAGTTTGATTAGTTAAAAGTTTAAAGGTGGAGGGGGAAAGGTAAATCACAGACTGACAGAAAAGAAGAATATTTTTTATGTTTTTGATTTTTAGTGTTCAGGGAAGCTACAAATTTGAGTTTGTGTAGGAGACAATTGCACTGTAATACAGTTACCCTTTTCCAGTGCAACAATATATGCAATGTGTATATAGCAAAAGAGGCATTTTTAAAAATCAGAAAAAGCTGTCATCTTTGATATAGTTAAGGAAACAAGCTAAGCATATGTCATATTATGTACTCCCAGAGGCTATGGCCTTTTGCCATAGGCATTTCTACAGCCTAGGGGAATCAATGACACAAAGGATCACCAAGTTAAAAAAATATTTGTCCTTCAATTTTATTAAAAAACTGTGCATGGGATGTGTGCCAGATAGAAGTTAGCTTTCACTGAAGAAAAGTTTTGCAAAGTGTGGATATTTTCTAAAGGAGTTAGGGACAGTAGAAAAGGTGTTTTTTTTCTCTCTGGGCAACTCATCAATGACCATCAGATTTTGTATGTGAGAAAAATAATAGTCCTGAAAGTATTAAATTTAGAAGTGTTCTGTTTCCACCCAGAAGAATTTTTAACTGAACTGAACTCTTGAAGTGTTCTTTGTGACAGGAGGTAAAGAAACCTAGCTCAGAGTGCTAGGTAAAAATGTACAATGACTAGATGGGGGTGAATTTTTATTTTGTGTATTGGCATTTGCATAGTCAGTAAAATAGAGTTTTGTTGCCTACTCCCTCCCCAGTTTATTTTTGTCTACAGATGTCTACAGATGTCTACAAATTAAATAAAGGTTGGCTTGTGTGTATTTGTCTATTGCACTACCACAACGCTGGTATTTTTACATTTATGCAAGAAGAGGGTGAAAATGTTATTTCATGTGGGCATGGAAGAAGGTTCAGCAGAAAGCTGCATGTTTAAAGGAAGAAAGGATCAGTCCTGAAGGACTGGCTCAGGAAGAAAGGACTGAAGCCTTAATCACATCCACATTCTCCTCCTACAGAACTATTATTTTTTCTGATGTATTGAAGTTAACATTTTCAGGAGAAAGGAGAAATAGCTGAGAACTGTCTGAATTTTAAGCTCAGCTGAATAATTCCCTCTAACTCTCTAGCAATGGAATGCTAAGCACAGATGGAGTGGTGATATACTGGGCTGGGGGAGCTGCCCAGACTGTTTGTTGTTCCAAGTATTTGATTTTGTGAATAGCAATAAAGCCGTTTCCATTGACCTCTGAAGGATTAATTTCTTAATTTAGCACTCAGAAGCAAAGAAGTCTAGAGAAAAAAGTATTGGATATGCATATAATGAATTGCAGTGTTTATAGTTTGTACAAGGCACAAACCCCATAATCTGCTGATTGCTGTTGAATTTGAGAAAGGCTAATTCATGAGCTTTGACATTCCAATTATTTTGTTATTAATACATCTGCATCTATCCTGTGCTGCTGTTTTAGCATCACTTCAATGGCTCTGCTAAATAACACTAAAGACAGACAATGGGAAAAACCATATAAATGCATTTTCCTAAAGGAGAGTGTGGAAAATTTAATGAGACTTTTATTTGATTTAATGTGGCTGCTTTTCAAAGCAGAAATGCAGGGTGTTGTTAAATTATGCTGACAAAGGAAGGTAGAAAGCGAGCAAAAAATCTACTCCACTGAAATTTTAGACTTGTTCAGAAAAATGCTTTTTGTGCTTGGCATATTTACTGGTGGTCTGATACAAATGGCTTAATATTTCTTAAAAGTGTTACATTCATTTTATTTATTAATCGTTCTTTCTCTTATTCTCTCTATTGGATGGATGAAGCTACAAAGATAATTATAGAAGTCACATTGTCCTATAATTAAAGAATGTAAAAAGGAAAACAAATATAAAGGAATACAGATGACTACCTGAAAGTGCTTTTCAAGGAGTAAGTTCTTCCCGATTACAATGGAATCAGTGCAGAAATACAACAAAGTTATGACTTTAATGTGACATATAGACTGTGTAATATGATAATTCCAGACCAGGTTTTTTAGAGAGACTAAAACAACGAAGGCAGTTAAAACCAGGTAGGAGTTAAGACCATGCAACTGGTTGGATTTGCATATGGTGGGGCAGACAAAGAAAGTACCTAATTCTTTTATGTGAAGATAAAAGCCCTTCTGGTGATGTGATTCAGCCAATCTGCCTGTGTCCTCCTGGACACCTGATGCTCCCACGCTCTGAAATGCTGCTCTGTGGCATTAGAGTGTACAAGGAGCAGGACTGCAGCACATGGCCATCCCCTAATAGATCTGCAGCCCCCTTAAGGCAGGATTTTTTTGATCCTGAATATGACTTTGCTGAATCTAGGTATTGTTTTCTCTGCTAGACAAACCTAGAAAGAGAAGAGATGATTTTTAAAGCACCCCTGGCTTTCCCTATATCACTATCTGGCACATATGGGGAAATAAATGGAGAAAACCACATTATATACCTTAGCAGCAACATTGGAGGTCCTGGAGATCCAACTTTTCCCCTCTTGTCAAAATGATGTAAGACATCAAACTTCAACAACAAAATAAATAATTTTTAGTACTGCTGATACTTCCCCTTACTAGCATGCACTATTTATGGAAATTTATATTTTGAACAGTCCAGAGGTCAAGTTATATACACAGACTAGCCAAGTGGTAATAAGCTAGAGTCCTTACTTTTGTTCTCTTAATAATAATATTCTTAAGCAATTTAGTGGCATATTTTTCAGTTATAAGCACTGAAATGAGGTGTTTACTTTATCCAAAGGATGTTTTCTTAGTGCATATATATTGTGCATATATGTATAAATGTTATATGATTTTTCTGTGATTAGTTCTCAAAAAAGTGATTTGATTTTTCTTTCTTAGTTAATGTAATTAAGATCATTTATTTATAGTGGAGGAATGTTCATACAGTGAAAGAATGTTCATATGGACAAATATTTTCATTAATAGGGACTAAAAGGTAGACTTGTTAAAAACCATTGTAATGTGTTTAGTAAACACTTCAACAGATGCCTGGGTTTTATTTTTGTTGTTGCAAATAAAAAACCTTCTTGTAGTACTTTGTTATTAATTTTTTAAGGCAAAGACAGATGACCTTGTTTAGTGTAAGGAAAGAACTTTTTTGTCTCTAGACATAATAATGTAATACATATCAAATCATTAATATCAACATTCATGCATTTGCTACCAGCCTATTCTTCCTGTGAGTGACTGCAATAACCTCTTTTCAGGCATTTATGTGCATATTGTATCAGAAGGACATTTTAGAATTCATTTGACTTCTTCAGCAGCTGGAGATGGGGAAAGTAATTTTCATAGCTTTCTGAAAAACAGCCTTTTTCTGCAGCTGCTCAGCTTGGGAATACATCTCAAGTTGATAACAATTTTATCCCTAGTCTGGAAAAAACCTGGAGCTTTACAATTAGCCAGAATTAATGCTAAATAAAAAACATAGTGGAAACGTGTGATTTACAGATATTTTCTACTTATCAAATCATAACAACGTCTTGAAATAGATGTAATTATTACTTGTGAACTTCTGTGGCATTTTAAAATAAGTAGAATGATAAATATTTCCTTACTATATGGAAAGTAGCTATTATTAAATACAAGAAATTAATTTCAGATTTCAATTTTAAAAAACGACAGGACAAAGTATTATTATGTTGTACCAACTTTAATAATTGAAATCAAAATGAAAAAAAAAATTATGGATCCACTCATGCACCACAGAACTTCCACACAATAGCAGAAGATAAATTGATATGGATTATGATAAGTCAATACTAAAGTGCTCCTAAACCACCTTGTGGTTCAGCAGCCCAGTGATGCCACACTCTCTCCCAGCCAGCTGAAGTATCCTGTGTTCCCCATCAACTGCAGAGCCCTTGGCAGGACACTTCTTGCTGTGCAGCCCAGACACCCCACACTGCATGGGACCCCTTCTCTCACAGGTGGGAGAGGACAGGTGTGAACTGGGCAGTGCTACCCAACACATGGAACTGGGGGGATTGACATTGCCACGTGTTTCTTGGGTGAGGATGGGGTTTCCTCCCTGCTTTTCTGCTTCCATTCCCCCTGCACTTGAGAAAGATAAAGCCTTTTCAACAACATTTCTTCCAGGATTCAGCAAACTGCATCCTGGCTAAGTTTAGCATATTTTTGACATAAGGTGCAGCCATTTAAAAATCTTACTATAGGTAATTACAAGAAATAGTTATGTCTCTGATGACAATTATTGCCTGTGAGTGCTGAATTGTCTTCTCTGCTGAATAGAAGATCTTGACTTTAGAAAGACTGAGATATGTTGATTTGGGTTTTATTCTGACTTTCCATCTCTCATAAGAGGTGTACCTGGACATAGAGTAGGTTGGTTTCAAACCTCCACTTATAGTTGAATAAGAAACTTAGCTCAAGGATAGCACTGGAGGAAAAAATGCTTTAACTGAGCAGAAATTAAGAAAAACTTTTAATTAGTTTTGTTAGTTATCAAGCCTGTTAGATGTAGTTTAGAAGATGAAATAAAATGCTGTAAATGTTCAAATGAAAGCATGGAATCTGTTAGAAGAAAGACTTGCAAAACATTAGTCATAGTGGAAAAGATAATGTTTTATACATCTAAAAAATAACTTAAAAAATAAATTGTCCAGATTACTTTCAAACTAATTCTTAACCAGACCTAGATGTATTTTTTCATCATTAAAATGAAGGAATATGGTTTTATGGAAATTAATTTTTAAAAGAAATTGAATGTACATTTGTACAAAACAAGTTTCTTCTGTAGATTTTGTTGTTAATTATGAATCTCAAAGCAGATAATATAAAAGTTCCTTTACAAACTAACAATTAACTATATACTTGGTAAATAGCAGGGCTACAATCATCCAAAGAAAAGGACATTTTTTGGAAAATTTTGCGTTCTTGGAAAACGTTGGGTATTTTGAGACATGAAGCCTTAAGCCCATGAGCTTTCCTGATATTCCCCGGATCCCAGTTCTTCAAACATGTTTGTACTGTAGGAAATTTCCCTGAAGTGTCATATGGTAAAAGCTGTACCTCAGTCTAGAAATACTCAGGATAACGTGCTAGTATTCTGAAGGTCAATGGCAAAGCTTCTACTGGCTGTCAAGTGGCTTGGATTTTAACAAAGTTAAATAACTCTCTTAATAACTCCCTTAACAACTCCCTTAACAGCTAACCATTAATAACTCCCATTTTCTTCATAAAATGTCACCACCAAATATGTATGAAGAGTGGGAATTTTAATAGGAAACAAAGAATGTGAAGTTGTTGTGTCTTCAGGAGAGTGAAAGACAAAGTCACTTAAAACTTCATTATGGTTGGGCAGAAAACCACAACATACTTCAAGCCACAGTGAAACTGCAATTTTCTATGTATCTTCTTCTTGCAGGATGGTTGGTGTGGATGGTGGAGTGGTTGGTGGATGGGAAATTGGATTTTTACTTCTTGTTTAATGGAATTAAGATCTTCTGCACATTTCTGCATATTCTCTTCTTTGCTGGAGAACCGATTAGAGGCCTGCCAGGCTCCTGTTGAGCTATGTAAAGAAGGAAAACAACCTCCTCATCTGTTAACTTATTGAAAAAAAGGGTCTCCAGTATGTAAAGAGTAGGCAGAAAAAAGCCCTGAAGCACAAAGAAATTAAGAAACGACAATGTGACTCTTGCACCTACTTCCTTGAACTAACAGGTTCTGTTCAGTAAGTTGCAGTTCTCTTCAAGTGGAATTTTTTTTGTTTTGGAAATGTAGTTCAGAGATGGCTACTGCCAATATGCTGGCAACAATCAGAGTTTGAGGTACTGAGTTTTTCCATGTCTTCAGATCTATTTGGGGAAAACTCTTGCAGAAAAAGCCTTTCATTATGTACCATGCTATCTTTTACTGAGACTCACTGACTGAGATAAATAAGGAAATCGAGATTGACAGCATTTGCTACCAGCAGACTTAGCCAACTTCTAGTGTCTGGAATGGAAAACCAATCTGAGGATTGGGAAGAGAAAATGAAGCAATTAATGGGTAAATTGATTCCAACTGATCTACTTGGAAAAGTGGCTATTTCTTCTCAGACCTGGAAAGAGCTATGTTGTTGCAGCTCACAGTTTACATAGTCTGACATGTTTATTTATTATATTTATAGTTAAAGAAAGTATGTAAATCTGATATGAAAGAAGAAAGTAATTCTATTTTTTGTGTTTTTTACGTGATAAGTGCAAGAAATTCCAACTCTCAGTGCTGCAAAAATTTCTATGTACTTGCCCCAAAAAGAAGATTGCTGTGGTTTTATTCTTCACTCATATGGAAACTCACAGAAACACCATATAATCATCTTGAGAAGGGCAACTCAAAATCAAATATTTTTTAAAAATACGTGTTTTTGATGATTTGAGATCTAATCTGATGTATTTAATCTTGGTATTCCTCTGATACTATGTGTTTATTTTCTTTCCCAAACTGTTGTTTAACTAAAATAAGTAAGCCTGAGGATTTCCTGCAGCTTCTCTTCTGTTAAAAAAAAAAAAAAAAAAAAAATTTAACTCACAATGAGTCTCAACTAAAAATTCCTCTGGGAAAAGAAAAGGAATTTCTTGACAGCTTATGTTGATTTGTGAATGTCAGTCTCTAGATCCAAATCAAGTCCAAACTTTCTAGAGTCCATAAATAAGTCTATCAGAGTCTGACAAAGTTTCAATAATGCTAATTGTCCCCAATGGCTTGTATGAATTACAGCACTGTTGAATCTATTTGTTCACAAAAAGATGTCACTTCATCTGTAGGAAAAGGTTAATAAGAATACGTTGGGGTTGAAAGCTAATTCTTTAACCTTCCCTGCCATAATCTTCCCTGCTATATATAAAAGTTGGTTGCATTTGGCAATGATCATTTTAGACCTGAAAAGGTAAAAATGATGGATATAATCATCATATATTTCATATCAAGGGGATATCTGTACTGAACCTGGTCATAGCAGAATAGACTGTCAAATATATTACAAAGGGTGTGTTGATTTTGTGGATTTAAAAAAAAAAGGTGATATAGAAGGTAATTGTCATTATATCTTTAATGCTGTCAGAATGACTGCTCTTTATGTGTTATAACAGTCCTGCAGTAACTGCTAGACCCAGTGAGAAAAGCTTTTATGTAAATACATATGTATTTTTTTTCCTCTCACTTTTTATTTTCTCATGGATCTGGAATTGTGGTGGTCATTCCAGTTGGTGCTATCCTTGATAGCCTAAGTCTGCATTTATCATGAGGGCATAGGAATGCTGTTCTTGCCAATCTTTGATAACATGGGTTTAGTTTGGTGCAGTTAAAGACTGATGTAGATTACAGGAATGACAATTATGAGAAGGTAAGAGCCATTCATGCCCATGGGTATCCTGTTCATGTGATAAATACATGTCCACAATTGGCTGTGCAACATCCTAAGCATGTGAAGTATGGATAGAGATGGTGCTCCAGACTAGGGTGTCCATACTGGCACCTAAGAAAGCAATTCATCCATGTGCAACCTTTTGAGTAAATGCCCTAGATGAAAATAAAAGGATTGGGACACAGCCTGGAGATGGGAGAAATCACATTGCATACATTGAAGATATATCTGTTGAGAAAATTGTTCTTTTGCCAAAGGTTGTGTTTTTATGTGCTTTTTCAAGTCTGGAAAAGTGGAAATGAGAACTTTTAAGTGATGCCTTTTCTTTTTTTTTTTTTTTTTTTTTTTTCCCTGTGGATTATTTTTAACCAAGGTAATTTAGAGAGCTTTACTGTGTGTCCTCTGCAAACTGTTCTCTTTGTCCATCTGTGCGAATGTGATAAATGTCAACAAGGAAGCAAAGTAAGTGAAAAAAAGTGGGAAGGCAAAAAATCCCTTAGAGGTTCCTTAAGCCATGTTTCCTACCAAAGGCCATACGTTATGAAAATAATCTTATATTTGGGTAAATTTCTCTAAGTTAAAAGCTAAAAGAGTTCTGATGACATATAGTTGCTGTTTACAAACTGGAATTGATCAATAAATAATATTATTTTCTTCTATTGTTGATGGGTCCAGAATGAAATGTTTCTCACTGGAATAAGTCAAATATGGGCATGAAATTTTATTATACACAGAGATGCACAGCATCATCCTAGTGCGCAAAGTGCTGAGAGACTGCTATTGGAAGCTCTTTTAATGAGTTTTCTTATTTGTATTCCCACACTGTCTTTCATCCAACAAAAGGGACTTGTCCCATTTTCAAGAATGTGATGGAGGGTGCAGGATTTGAATGTCTCAACTCGGTTAACATGCTTTCCACCTGATTTAGGGAATACCTACAGCTGATAGTTGTCTGGCTGAAGTTCAAATGGTAACAAAGACATTTTCACAAGGGAAAATATAACCAGATTTAATTTTGAAAGGCCAACAATTGTGACAAATCAAGAAAATGAACTGACTCTACATATGCTGACGACTACCCTTTTCAAAACCCATCTGTTGGAATAGGCCAGGTAATTTGTGATGCTGAACGCAACCTCATCTGCCTTGAGGATTAAGGTGGGAAGGAATGAAACAAACCCATAGCCATCCACACACCCACCTTTTTGTGGATGGACAATGGTTTAGGGGCCTGGCTCCCATCAGCCCTCTTTCATAGGCTCTGCAGAAGGTGGTGATGACCTTTGCTTCAGCATGTGCACGGTAAGTCTGAGACATTGCACAATGATGAACTCACTGTCTAGCCACTGTACAGCTCTTATGCATATATTTCATACTCAGAAATCCCAGACAGAAATATCAGCCCCCAGGGATGTAAATCACCATTTTCTCATTGAATCCTAGGGCTGATGAAGCTCAGGTTGGCTTCAAGCCTGCACAAGAACAATCAAGATATCTGAGCTACAGTTTTAAACAAATCTCTAATATCTTCATATTGTGGAGATTTCAGGTGTGGAAAAGGCATGAACAAAAGAACTGAAAGATAATAGATTTTTATATTTGTAAATATATTTTTGTGTTCCTATTTCTTGAAACCATTTGCCATATCTTAGCATGGAGTTCATTCTAAATATTGAACAGATAGTATTTCTAGGTAGGCAGACCTTTTCCTGTATCATTTTAGTTTGGTAAATAAAGACACATCTTTTTATTTCATCTCCAAATCACAAGTCCTTTTGATTAAGTTCTTTCTACAGCAGAAAAATACCCATCTCCATATTGGTATGTTTCCAAATGCAGTGCCTTTCAGCCTGCAAAAAAAGAAGCCAACAATTCCTTTCCATCTCAGAGCACTTTACCTTTACTCAACAGGCTCAGTGCATTCTTTGGCTGACAAAAGATGGCTGAAAGTGGCTCATGTTGGTCTGCTTTTTTTGCTGTGAAACGGCTGTACTGCCAACAAATTGTTTTCCTTAAACATCATCCTTTTTTCTTTCCCCTGTGACTATGTATTTTTCATTTTAAGGAAATATTTTTTGTTCACTATTCAGAAGCATCAGAACTGTATATAAAACTATAGGTTTACTTCCAAGAATGCCATGAAAATACATGCTGTAATAAATTTTATCTTTCATGCTTCTCAAAGAAATAGTTCATACTATTTAAGGGAGACCAAAGGAAAGAACCATTAATGGAATTTCACTGGAAGTTTTATTCCACATAGAAGCAATGTGGGGAAAAAACAAATGAAGTTCAATACCCAGGATGCTCTCCCTTCCACCACAGCATCTCTCACCACCTCTGCCTGTGGTGATGTTTGCCTAATGGTTATTAGCATCATATGAGTTCTGCTTCAAAACTGCTCTGCATGAGCTAGCATGGAAATGAATGATAGTGTGAAAAGCATTAACAAGCTTCAAAGTTATGGCTCAAAAAAACGTAGTTCAGTGCTCTCTTCTGCTTTAGCCAAGTAGGCACTACTGCTCTGCAGCTGAGGAAACATGCTCCACCTGAAAATGGTCATTAGGAAAAAGTAAGAAAAAGTGAAGCTTTTCATCGCAGCTCATTTGAATATGTGGCTCATGATGACTGTATTTAGCTACTATAGCTCTTTTCTTTCTGTATTATCAGCTTTAGAAACACACTTGAAACATAGCAGTTGCAAATCAAAGATGATTTTTCTTTGCAATAGTTATTATTTCTCATGAAAGTTGTCGTGTACTCTTAAAGAGGGGATTTTTCCTGCTACTGGGGAAACAGGTACTCAGGTTGATGCATATCAGCTACATGCTGAACTGCTCGTGTTCAGGACTTGAATGCCTCACCACAGAACAGAGACAGACAAGATGAAACATGTAGAAAGGGAAGAGGAGCCCAAGCCATGGCACAGGCTATGCTGCCCCACACACAAAAAATCAGCTGGCTGTGATTTCCAGCCACTTGACTTAATCAAGCTATGAGACTTTGGTTTTTACTACATGTAATGAGCTAGCAGAGCAATTTGCTTAGTAATTTAAACCAGAGGTAACTAAGACTTAAAGCTATGGACAGAGAGAATTGGCCCTTGTGCTGTTTATAAGGTGTCACAACCATCCATAGCTTTAAAATGATATATTTTTTTATTATTCCTGGTGCTCAGCTCTAGTCATTTTGCCTTCTACAGGTTGTGTGACACTCCAGAGTTACTCGACAGAGGAGGTTGGAACTAGTTGGTCTTCAAGGTCCCCTTCCAACCCATACCATTCTATAATTCTATAATAAGAATCACAGTATCACTTCCCATTGTAAGATTCTGTTTTCACTTCCAGTTATTCTTCTGTAAGTCTACATATATTTTAGGGTCAGGTTTGCATTACAGGTTGAAAAATCAATCAAAACCAACCCAATCATTTTAGAAAACAAACAAACAACAGATTGGCAGAAAAATACTGTTTGTTTATAGTAAAGGTGTTTAAATGAGAGGCATTTATTTGTGTCCTTCAAGGTAGAAACTGGAGGAGTGGTTCATGATTTTCTTTTGTTGCCAGGTGAAACTGCTTAAATGAGCAAAATCTGAGTATATAAATTTAAAAGCTTCAGTAGAAACATTTGGCACATGTGAGAAAATAAGATCAAGGTCTCAGCCAGGAAGCTAGTCATTAAATAACTGCAAGTCTTCTTTTATGATATAGATCCATCCATCCATCCATCCATCCAAAAAAACCCCTGAATCAATGTCCAGTGTTAGGAAGGTGCCTTTCTGTTGTTTTGCTGTTTTTTCTCCCCCAAAAAAACCCCAGTGTGTCACACTTGGTTCTGTTTCAGAATGGTTATGTGGTTCTGGTTATTAGGAAAAAAAAAAAAAAAAAAAAAAAAAAACATAAAAGCTTGAAAACCTCTGGATAATAGTAATATTCACAGCATTTATTCTTATGGTTCTCATGCTGTGTACAGAACAAGACAGACATCCCTCAGAGGAGGAGGGTGGAAGCTTGTATTTAAATACAGGATTGCATCTGTGGAATGAATCAGAGCATGCAAACACAAATGTTCCATGACAAGCTATATGTTTCAATTCTTTATTTCTTCATTACAAGCAACTCTAAGAGTTAGTAAAAACAAGTATGCTTTTATATATTGTCTGTCACTCTACTCAATATCCATTTTTGGGGTGTGTGTTAAATTCCCCTGGGAAATACAAAGTCACAATGTCATTTTCCCACCTCATTTTACATATATGATTTTCCATTAGTGCATTAATAGTGCACACACTCTGCTCGACTCATCCTCTATAATTTTTTTTTCTCAGCTTGAAATTATTAATATTTAAAATATTCTACTTGTCATATTAGGTTTATTATATACTCATAAGTCACATTAAAGGAGTAAAGCTTTTTTAAAATTTTTCCTTACACATATCTCAGCATTACAGTGAATTTAATAACATTAGAATTGGGCAGGAAAAGGACTAAGTAACAGGAAATAATCCATAAATATAAATTTCATGACTCCAAGTATCAAGCAAATAATATATACTGCTCAATTTCCCTATTGGAAAGATGATATTTTTGTAGGAATAAGAAATTAGAAAATTAAAAATGTCATATTTTCTGATTTTATTATGTTTTACTGATATGAAATGTGATCATATTGGATCAGTGTTTAGGAAGAGAGAAAAGAAGGATAAAAAACTGCAGTTTACAGATAAGCAAGAAAAGCAAGCAAGCAAGCTATTCAGCATAGGAATGCTTTGTCTCCTTAATGGATTTCTGCTGATTGTACAGCTTCATTGGAAGAACATTAATGAAGGAGCAATGTGATACATATGTCTGATGAGACTCAGGCAATGTAACAAATTACTTTATAGGTGACATTTTGTGCCTTTTCAAGAATATTTTTTGTTTGTTATTGCCTTAAGCCTGTTCAATGTGCTCTATTTACATTTGACTTTTTTCTCATGTGTCTCTGATAATAGAAATTCATTCAAATAGAAAGCAGTGAAGATGCCAAAGCTTACAATAAAAGAGGGTTTAGAAACAAAGTTTTAAACCAAAGCAGACAGGTCCTCACTTTTTCTAGCATTGAATACCAAATGGTTCCTGCTTATTTCAGGGTATAGGAATCACACGTAATTTTTCCTCTGCCATAGGGTAATTATAATTTCATTCTTCATCTGTCCTGACCTGGTGCACTGAGAGGAAAGCAAGCACTGGAAATCACTTAACTGGAGGGTGGCACCACTGTGATAGGACAACTGGCCATCACTAAATTTAAGACATTTGAAGCAGCTTTACTTTTGAATTTATTTATTTATTCTATTACCCCTTAAAACCTGGTCTTTCAAGCCAATTCCATTGCTTTTCAGTCCTTCTCCTATTCCTTGTGTACCCTTCAGAATGAGGTACAAGTTCAGTCAGACATGCAGGGCTGGTGCCCACCAATTCTTAGCAGGCTCAACACAGGGCTCCCTCTTGTCTCTGTGGGGAGTCGGTGGTGACAAAATGGGGATGAATTCCTTGCAGTACCTCTCTCCAGAAAAACCAGGTCAGAAACTTATATGTAACCCCTAATGTGAGAGAAAGGGTCTTCTCTTTCATAAAACTTTTCCCAACTTTCTTCCAGGAACCATTACATAGTATAACACTAGACAGAGCTCATTTTAGCAGCCTGTAATATATGTGCACTCAAACAACTTGCCTGCAACCTTACACCTCTATTCCACTGAGCACATTTCTGTCTCCAGGAAGACCTGTGGAATTTTGTTTGCAGTTTGTCGATGGGGAAATTGCATGAGAGTCAAACATTTCTCACTTCTTGGTTTGAATTACACTGTTATCCTGCTGTCTGCTGCGAAGGGTTTTTAAGTGGAGTGTTTACCATTAGAGCCTCTCGATGTAAATTATTTACTATTGACAGTGATAGCTAGTAGGGAACATTTTTGTGGGATATGGATTTATAATTACACTGTTAGTTTAAGGATTAAAGCTTTTTTTTTGATGGCTTACAGAGACTGTGTTTTTGGTTTTGAAACTGTAGGAGATGTACGAGAAATCTGACCTATCATGTTGTCTCTGGCTCAGGAAAGGCAATGTGGAATGAATAATAATCAAAAAAGGCAAAGAATTATTTTCTCTAAAAGCACTTTAATCTGAATCCATGGACAGATGGCCAAAGCAAAAATTGTTGTGTTATTTTGAAAGCTTTGTGTGGCTGCCTGGAAGCTATTGTCCCTGCAGCAGGGCAGGCAGGGGGAGCTGAGAAAATTCTCCTGGTGAGCTCCTCTGAGAAGTCAGCCAGATTCAATCAGGATCCAAAGCACAATAACTTAAAAGCACAGCAAAAATACCTTCAACACATGCATTTCACTGCCACCCTGAATTTACCATGTACGTACCAGATGGAATATTAGCCCAAATGTGGCCAGGGTGGATAAACAGCTGCCATTCCAAAGGCACATCTCCATGGGGTCTATGTGCAGGGTGTCTGTGGGGCCTAGGCCCCAGTGAAAGCTGTTGAAGGAAAGGCTGGAGCGAGGGGTGCTACAGGGATGGAGCTTTGGCATTCAGCTGAGGAACACACCTGCTGTGATGCTCTGCTCAGCTCCTTCCTCAAAGTGTTTGCTTTGTGTTTGGCTGGCCCTGGCTATGATCAGACAGATATCTGCCTGGAGCGCATATCAATATGTGTAAAAGCCACATTAAACTTTTATAAAAAGTTTTGACTCTGGTTTTGGGTCTTATTATCCAAAGAAGACTGTGAATAAGAAAGGTCTCAGTGACAGGAGAAGAAAGATTTAAAATATACAATTCTTTTAGGTCCTTCTAAACATATTCTCTCTAGTAAGTGTAATACTTTAAAATTATGTATTTTTAAAATATTTATTTGGTACATTATGGCAAAATGAAAAGGTTCAAAATAACCTTAGAAGGATTGCTTAATACTGTCCAGCACAGGGTGGGTAGGCATCTTGAAACAATCAATCTGAAAGTGACTGGCTTCTAAAAGTGAAGAAAATCGTCTGTTCTCTGAATCGAAGTTCAAATCTTAATTTCTACTTTACTCCCTAACTGAAATAGCAAAGGGAAATGAGTGTAAATGTAGGTTTTTTTTAATTCAACAATTGTTATTTTCCTTGTTTTTGGAAAACAGTACAACTATAAAAAATGAATTTCAGAACACCACAATCTGGAAAATGTGAAATTGCCTCAGGAAGAAGTCACTGTGCCAGAAATGAATTACATTAACTTACAAATAATTTGTTGTTGATTATCATGAAAACGACTGACTGTCTCTAGCCATGTTACAGGTGGGTGTAATGTTGCCACCAGTGACACAGCCTGGCAGTGATGGGCTCTGCTGCAAGAGGCACCACTCCTGGCTCAGGTGAAGCACCTGCTGGCACAGCTGCCATGTACTGAGTGCTAACCCATAGCTAACCTGGCTGTTAACTTTCACAGAAATAATAATTTTTCCAGCTATGGTAAAATGGTTTTGACAAATCAGAGAACCACAGAATATGCTGAGTTGGAAGCGATCCACAAGGATCACTGAGTCCAACTTGGCCCTGCACAGGACAGCCCAAGAATCATACCACGTGCCTGAACTCTGGGGGCTTCATCAGGCTGGTGCTGTGACCACTTCCCTGAGGAGCTGTTCCAGTGCTCAAGCACCCTCTCTGGTTGAAGAACCTTTTCCTAATATCCAACCTAAGCCTCCCCTGGCACAGCTTCAGGCCATTCCCTCAGGTCCTGTCGCTGGTCACAGAGTGAAGAGATCACTGGCTGCCCCTCCTCTTCCCCTCATGAAGAAGTTGTAGATTGCCATGAGGTCTCCTCTCAGTCTCCTCTTCTCCAGGCTGAACAGACCAAGTGACCTCAGTCACTCCTCACACGGCTTCCCCTCATGGCCCTTCACCATCCTTGTCGCCCTCCTTTGGACACTCTCTAATAGCTTAATGTCTTTCTTATATTGCAGTGACAATGCCAGACCAAAATCTCTGGCCAATTTTATTTTTCTGCAAATGTTTCTTTTCAAAGTGACATAAAATAATGGACTTCCTCTATTTTTGTACAAATGACTAAACCATGTGTCATCAAACTGTTGAGTAGATTTTAAGTACATCCATTTTTAATGTTGTTTTTATTTTACAATGGCTTTCACAGTGAGCTGAGTGAAAAACACACATGAAATGTGTGTTTTTGTATAAATAATCAGATAAATCAAAAAGCCATTTTCCTAGGATGCTGTCTCAGGGTAGAAAGAAATGTGGCAACTGAACTATAAACCTTTAGTCATTTACAGTAAAGATGTTGATACAGCAGGAAGCGAAAGGCTGTGACCAATTTTGTTGTAATAAAAACATCCTATTTTCCCTTTGTATTTTGCTTTTTCTCCTTAAGAGTTTGTTATAAGCTTTAACTAATGCATTTGAAATAAGCCACAGTCACCTTTTGTTCTTGCTCTTCCAGAAAGAGAATTCCAGTGGCACAATGAAAACTTGTTAATCAAAACAAGTTTGTGAACTGAGAAAATAAGATTGTCACAAACATTGCCTAACTCAGTTCTGGTAAGTTTGCATCTGATTTACTGGGTTTTCACAGCATGTACTGCACTTGTGCATGTATTGCTAAGTAAAAAAAAAAAAAATCCCCAAAAGATACCGGAGCAAAGAGGATGATAAGCAATTTTGTGTTTATAATATGCCATGAAGCAGAAAGGCAGAGTGGGTGGTGTTTTCTGGGTGAACACACAGCAACATACTCTACAGATATTATATCTATAGAGTATATTGACAACAGCAGATTGGAGTGATTCCACATCCTGGGTTGCTTTTTACATGTGACTAGATCTATCAAGGGACTGAGGAGATTTTCTGTGGTTCAGGGGAAAATCTCATTTGGTTACTGGTGATCTAGCTTTGAGGTCTCTGGCACTGCCTTAACAGCAAATATGTAAAGAATTAATTCTGTAGGGTGTTTATGCCAATAAAGAAATTTACTACCATTACACACAGTGCCTTTTCCTGTTGCAAACACTATCATAGAAAAAATACTACAAGAGACAACTGTCTCTGTTTTGGAAAAACATCCAGATTGCCCCAATGTAGAAAGTCTTTGAACTTGTTACAGCTGATCTCAAAACCCCTGCTATTTAATCTGCAGCCTGAAAACCACTGCACACAGGGTGGACAGTAATTCCTTGAAGGATGAGATAATGCTGATATTGGGATAAAATGGAGAAAACTGTGGCTGTGCTGATGAAATGTGGAAAACCACAGTTCATACAAACTGTCTCTGCAGAGAACTGGGGATCTGCTGAGCCACTCACCAGGATGCTGGGCAGCCTGCCTATTCCGCAGCTACTGTGGAAGTAAAGAGAGCTGAAAGTGCTCAGGGCTTCATGACCAGAGTATTAATCAGTGAAAATGGGTGATGCAGAGAAACTTCATCTTTGCATATAATTAGCTGGCATTCAAGTTGCTGTCTCTGTGGGATTAGTTTTAGACTCCACCAAGGCAGCTGAGCTGTGCATGGTAATTCAGCACAGTTGCATGTGCAGATAGTAGCTCTCAGATGCTGGCTTCAGTCTTGAAAGCAGTACAACAGTGTTGGCTATAAATAATACAGCAGGGGATATGCAGGCAATGTTGTTTTCAATACTCATGTTAATCCATTACAAGTTTGCTTTGGTATCTCTCCCTGACACAGCTTTATGCTGCTTAGACTTGCCCTTCATGTGCAAGCAGTGAAGCTCATTGGTTTTTCTGTGCTCAGGCAACATGTGGCTCTAGAGTCACAGCTGTGTCTGGGAGGGGAAAGAACAGATGGGCTGAAAGTGAGCATGCCATGTTCAAAATTACAATTAAAATTTTATATTGCTTCTTAAAGTCTACAAATCCAAAGGGGATAAAAATCCTGGGTTTTGTACAGATGATCATATATAATGAAGACTGGGGCATGGTCTCACTGAACGACACTGGAAGGAGAGGGCTGACAATGAACAGTAGAGAGGCATGGAGAACTTTGAAATACTGCAAACACTTTTTGTCATGATAGTACTGGACAGAGAATATCCAGTCTTGGGGTTACAGGCACACTGTGCTCATTCAGATATTGTCTGTGGACTGCCCAAGGAGCCTTGACTGTGCTTGGAGACCTGAACCCATGAAGGAACAATCTTCTAACTCCCATGGCAGGTGAAATTTGAGTGACTGAACATAGGGCTAATAAATACTTACATTGTGCCCCTATAGTTGCCATAGTGATAAACTAATTGCTGTTCTCAGATTTCTGATAAATTACAAACAAGAAAGTCACAATGATGCCAAGAGGGACCATTTCTGTATATCTAAATTTTGTTGTCTGTTTTATGTTATATTGTGCCTGATTTGTGGAACTCACAGTGGGAAAAGTCACAAGTGAGTATGCCCATGTATATTAAAGTCATTCCTTTACAGTTAGTCAAAAATCCTCTGATTTCTATTAAAAAAACATGCAGTTGCATGTACTACTGTGGATGGTGGCAGTGGCATTATGATAAAATAGAACAATATTAAAAAGAAAGCAATGCCTTTGCCTGATTTATATGCAGTGCA
This sequence comes from Aegithalos caudatus, assembly GCA_013389925.1. Classification (NCBI taxonomy): domain Eukaryota; kingdom Metazoa; phylum Chordata; class Aves; order Passeriformes; family Aegithalidae; genus Aegithalos; species Aegithalos caudatus. The sequence continues at coordinate 24,471 of WEIU01022081.1, forward strand.
AGAAGGGATAATGGTGACAACAGTCATGTATGAGGTAGGGTGAGACTTGAAAGACTAAGATTAATGCAAGTTTGTTTGATCAGACACATCTACTTCACTAAAAATTTCAAATTATTTTTTTCCTTTCTCAGTCAAGTGTTGCAAATCACTTATTTCTACTCAGAAGACTTTTTGCAGTCAAGAACATGTTGCGGGAACATCTTGTCAGGGAGTTTGACACTTGAAGAAAAGGAAGGGTGGAAATAGGTAGGTCTGTAGATTTTCAGGCTGCCTAGAAACTTGCTGGTAGCTGGGGAATGCTCCAGAGATGGAAAGAAGTCACAGGATTGTATCCTGAGGCTTACAGGGTCAGTGACTCTCTGTAGGCCTCTTAGTACATCTGCATAATGAGCTTTTCCTTTTTCATATTAATGTTTTTTAAAGTGTTTCTGATCTGTATTTGCATATGGATGCCAGATGATGATGCATTAAGTCTGCAAGCTGAACTGAGCACAAAAATATGCTCAAATGAAGCAGGGAAATATTGCTGTGTCAAAGCCACAGATAAAATTACATATGCAAAATTTACCTAGCAAGTTGCTGGAAAGGAGCCATCTCTTGAGTATTGCAGCAATGGGATTAGCATTTAAGTAAACCAGGAAAATGTGTGATCGACAAAGAATACAAAAAAAGTAATAGGACAGATCTTTAAAACAGCCTATCCAGCACAGGAAATCTGTTATGTAATGGATTTGTCTAAAACCAAGTAATTATTATTGTCTGATAAATCTACTTAGGAAAAAAAATCCCCAGCTTGAACAAGTATCTCGCATTTTTTTTCCTCAGGTCACCTGAAACTTAAAGGTCAGAAGTATTCTATGCAGGCCTTCTGACGGTACAACACATGTGATGTGTCACATTTGATTCCATCCTTAAAGAGCTATTTCTGAAGTGTATGTTATCACTTCCAGTACACTGCATTGCTCTAAATATTAGTGTGGGATGATTATCAATTAATAGAAATGGGATTTCCATTTCTATAGACACCAATATCTGAGAAGTCTGTTTCCTGATTCTGCAAGGTTTTTGTTAGTAATTGCAATAGGATACATAGTTTTTTGTCCTCACAGAGAGAAAAAGTTTCTATTTTCAAAGAAAAAGTTTGAAATTACCTTTGATGTTTCATTGTGGGAACTCTGATTTGACAAGATCTAGCTTGAGTATCTTCAAAACTTGAATACCAGAGACAGCAAGCACTTTTTGCCTTATGAGGGAACAGACTTCTTTAAGTATTAGTGAAACTGGAGGATGTCAGCTAAATGTAAGGAGTTACACTAGATCACAGGTCTTGGCTCTGTAAAAGCACTCTTTCTTTCAATGTCTTTGTGTCCCAAATTCAAAGCAAAAGACATCAGGATATGGGAAAAAAGTCAATCAGGTGTCATTTTTATACGTCCTTCCACTCATGACTCAGAACATTTTCTCGCACCATAAAGTTTATATTGTACATTATTCTTATTTTGGGCCTGAATCTCTCCCTTTTCTCTGTGAGCTATTTCACTTGGCAAATGTAAGCTTACTGGAACTAAAATGGATTTAAATTGCTGCAAAGTTTAAGGGAATGACACTTTCATGAATAACTTTTTCAGCCTTACATAACAACCATCTGAAAGTCAAAGTTGTGTCCTTTCTCAAGGACATAGTTTCAAAACTGTCACCTGTAGTTATACAAGGAAAGGAACTAATCAGATTGATTTCATACTTGTTCTACAAGCCTAAGCACAGGAAACCTATGAGAGATTTATTTCATTGCTCACTCATATCTTTACTGCACAGCATAAAGATGAATGTCTACAAAGAGATCTTTGAATTCTTTCTGTCAATTTCCTGCAAGAAAGCATACCGGAAAGGTTTGTAGCTCTCCAGGGACTTAATTTCTATATATACCCGAGGGTGACTTCTGATCAAAGATGCTTTTTAAAAAGAAAGCTAGTGAAGATCCTTTAAATAAATGCAAACTTCCTTCCCCAGGGGCTGGTGAGGAGCAGGAGTCTGTAAGAGGGAACTGGACAGTATTATTGGTAGAAGTGCACTGAAAAAAAAAATAATCAAAGTAACTTGTTTCCTAAATGGAAAAGGGTCTTGTTTTAATAATTCAATACAAAATTAAGTAAAGCTTTGGGAAATGTCTCCATTTATAGGTATTGCTGTGACCAAAACTAACATGCTTATAGCTAAAGTTTTTTTCTTTTTTTTTAGCACAGTGGTATTTGCAAAAATTCTATTGTGTTGTTTTTTTAAGGGAACATTAGTGTCTGGAAATTGAAAGTTCGTCCTGATTTATGCTTCCTGGGACCATGAATTCACCCATACACTTGAGTGGTTTTCTGATTTCATAATTTGCATGTGTATATAATGCTGACATAATAGAATTATTTTGAAATTCAGTATCAGTACTATCCCCTTCCCTTCATGAGAAGCCAATCCATTGCCACTTGGCAGGAGGTGGCCTGGTATGAGTTAATAAGAACATACACACTGGTGTAACACACCTTGGTACATTAGTACAAGGTACATTACATCTTTCCCTTAAAAATATGGTCAAAGTTTTTCCCTCATAATTGCTGTTCCTGCTTTATTTCCTTGCAGTTTGAATAGTATAGACACATATCAAACTATTTATTGTCAGAAAATATTTGAGAATGGATTTAATTTAAATACTCTAAAATAGTCTTTATTCATAGGAGCACTATCACTCAACCCTTAAGAAATACTGTAAAATCTAAGATATCCCAGAATTCTGTGTATTGGACTTACCTAGATTCCACTTGAAAAGCAAAGCACTGCATCAGTGCTTCCTTCAAATACTATTTTCATTCAACCTTTATGTGAAGAAGGCCTTTGGCATTGATATTTAATTATTTAAATGAGTATCAAAGCAAAGTGTATTAAAAGTTGCAGGTAAGTCCTGAGTCTTGAGTTTTGCTCCAGTTTTCTTTGTATATAACCCAATTTTCTTCTAAGGCTTGTTCAGAAATCACTAATTGATCTCCTTGGCGTGACATGAAGCATTGCCAGATAGGATAGTGAACCTAGAAGCCACTTTCCTGATCATCTGTATAAACATGTCCCTCCTGGGACCTATTCTGGAGTCAACCAGCCAGTTTCCTACAGAGTGAAGCCCAGGATGGCTGCAGGGACCCTTTCCTCTGTGCAAGATGAGTGACAAAGCACAAAGCTGGGCTCACATGCACCCTGTGCAGCTGCCCAGTGTTACAACAGGTAACTTTCCACCTTTGCCTATGTGTCTTCATGTGTCAGGACCCAAAAAGCTCTTTGATATTTTACAATAGAACCATCATTTCTCCTTTGCAACATCACCCTGTAAATGCCAGTGACTACATTTCATCAGGGTCCCCCTCATCAGGAGATCTTCCTGCTGGTTTGATGAAATCAGAACACTGGTCTCCATATACATAAAAATGTCCCAAAGATAGGAATGTTTTGCCTCTCTCTGGAGCAGATTCCATCCAGACCTCCTGAGCTGATAGAAAGCTGACTGTGAATGCCACATATCTGTCCCACAGTCTTTATAGAGTCTGGGTCTCTCTCTATGGGACAGACAAAAGAAAATTAAAGCCTGACTTTCTTTCTCCCCCCATTTTGCCTCCCCTCCCACTTTGTTTTTCAGTATTCTTTATTATAAGAAGGGGTGTAAAGCTGAATGGGGCTCTTGGAGTTCCGTGTTGGTGGTAATAGTCCTAAAGGACTACAAATTTAACTGTACATGAATATATTTTAAAAATTAAATTTCTTATAATGCATTGAAATGTTGCAGCTGTTTCAGTGTTTTGGCATGTGTATCTGATGTAAACCTTTGGGTTATAGAGGGCTGCAGAGATGTGCAGAGGCTCCAATTTAGAAGAGAATTTAGTGCATTTTGGAAGTCAGCAGGGGAAGATTTCTGGTTCCATTGGAGCTAGGGAACCTGAACCACATCCTGAAATCTACTCTAGCTTTTAAAATAAGAAATACTTCAAATTACACAGGAGAGCTGTTAAATTGTCTTGACATATCTTCCCTCTCAGGAGATTATCCCAAAGAATTATTCAAACTTTTTAACTGCAGCAAGGTGCCTGTGAAGAGATATCTTTAATTTTGCTGGTTTTTAACTACTGTCCCCAATTTTCCAAATTTAAAAAAGACATTTTTAGGTGTTTTTTATTCTTTTAAAAAATATACCTATTACTTTAAATTTGAGACAATTGAAATTCTCTCTGTTTGTGTGATACAGAACAAACTCTTGCGTTTTCCACAAGTGTTTTTCCACACTTGTGTATTTCCACAGAAAAATCTGTTGAGAATAATAGTGCTAACCTTTATGTCACTTGATCTTTAGAAGGAAGATAAGGAAATATTTTACTATTGGATTATTCTGAATTTTGGTAAAAAAAACCTGGGTGTGATGAATTGAAGGTTGTGGGACCAACAGAGCTAGAGATCACTTTGTGGAGGAGTTTCAGTGGTGGTGTGATCTCCAGACAACTCTGTGGCAGCCAATGTCACCTTTTCGATTCACCATACATGAATTTTTAGTGAGGTTTGGTTACAAAGTCATCCCTGACATGAGGGTAGCCATACTCCTTGATCCAAAATCTCTGATCAAAATAATTTCAAGGATTCTATAAACTTCTCCAAATATACCCAAACACTGATGTCTTTCAATCTGTAGCAATTTCTTCTTTTCCAGTCCCATAGCAAATAATGTATCCCTGTGGGTTTCATATCAACTTTTTTGTAATGTGAAAATGGAATCCACAGAGAATTTACTTGCTTGTTGATGAATCACCTCCACTATTTCAGTTTTTCCAGAATGCCTAAAATATTTTACATTTTTAACTTTCCTGTGAATTTTGTGTGTCCTGTGCAGTGTTTTAAGAGATAGGCATTGCTCAATATATGTAATAGATACATAGTCTCAGACATACTAAAACGATTAAGATATTAACACCTTTTGTATAGGCTAGAAAGATATTTTCTTTTGAATTGGCAGTGTGATTTGCAGTGTATTTCTAATCCTTTCCTGATGTATTTTTTAACATTTTACTCCATATTTTGTGTTTATGCATTTAGTGTTTTCCCTTCTCATGTGATTCATGTCATAAGTAACACAGCAGATATCAGCTTCTTTCTCTCAGATGATTTATTGAAGCTGTTAAGATAATTTTTATTTTATGTCTCTTATCCAGAGAGCTTTCTATTTGGTGTTATCTGTTTTTTTCCTTCATATATTCTCTGTATAATATTTCACCTTAATGGAAATATCAAAGACTTTAAGATGTAGGACACATCTCTAGTAGAATCTGTTAATCTCCTTTTGGTAGAAAACAGACTTTGAACTATTCTTCATTCAATCTTCTGTACAACAGTTTTATCTAGAACATATTTGTCTTGTTTGATTATGGGGGTGTCTTTGTTGGTCACTGTCAAAAGCCATAATAAAACAATATATTTTCATACTTCCCACTCATCTATTTTGCCAATAATTTTATTAAAGAAGGAAATTGTGTTGAGCGCATTTTTTGAAAGTACATGTTAAATGATTCTTATTATCCTCTTGTGTTAACAAACTGATAGATTAATTTATAATTTATTCCACTATTCTTTGTGGTACTGAAGTTAGGTTGAATAGTATCTAATTTCTTAGATAAACCTTTTTCTTCTTTGAGAAGGATTTTCTCTTTGTCCTCTCATGGTCCGTTGGGATCTCATTGTCTTTTAAACACATTCAGATATTAGTGCCAACACTTCTGAGACTGCTCTGGCTACTGCTGTGAGTACTCACAAGGGGACATTTTGTCAGGCCCTGCTGAATTCAAAATCTCTAACACTTAAATAATCTTCCATGCTTCTAGTTTATCTCCCTTCTCCTTGTTCCTGATTCCATATAATCTTGGTATGATTTACAGGGTGCTTGCACCCGTAGGTACTTTGGTTTGAGACAGTTGCAGTTCTCTGAGCCACTCTCTGTGTTCACCAGAGTTCCACACCTGTGTCAGTGACTTCAACCTCTGGGTTAGATCTGGGCCCTCTCCTTTGCTGTCCTGGGAAGAGAAATGCCAAGCTCCTCTCTGACATCCACAGGTGTCTGAGGTTTCAGGAGCACTGGGCTCAGCATAATACTTCCTTCAATCTAGTATGTCTTATCTCTCAGAAGAGTGATGGAGGTTTTGGTTTTCCTTTAAAGCAAAATAATGGAACAGCTGGGCTAGGACCCAGAAGAGAAGTCCCAGTGCCCATGCTCTCCACATCTCTGCAGCCCCTGTCATTCCTTTATGAGGGCCAGTGCCATGCCAGGGACACTCAGGGAGTGAACAGGAGGGAGGCAGAAAAGAATGGCCAGGACAAGGAATGAGCTCGTGCTGCCCTAGTGGTGTGCAGGAAAAGGAAAGGTTAACTCATGGTCTGCTCCAATGATTATTCCTGCTTGATTTGAAGACAGAGTGGTTAAAATTTAGGAAAGTTCCTTGTGGTAGAAAACATTGGCAAATTTTGTGAAAAACTCATTTCGCAAAGAAGTGTTACAGTGTAAAATGATGTTTTAAATAAAATAATTTTGTTATCCGGTAGCATGTAAGTACTCATTGTGTCATATTTGTCATGCCTTCTGGCATAACAAATTTAGCATTTGCTGCAAGACACATTGGCTGCTGTCACAGGAGGTAGCAAAATTGATATAAAAGAGGGACAGCATATGGCAAAAATATCACTTTGGGAAAGGACATAATGCTGCAATTAATAATAAAAGAAGAAAATAATCTTTTTACAAAGAGAAATCTAATACATTTAAAGTGCATTCCTGGAGCAGTTGCTGTGGATCCAAGCCTAGGTGAATTCTTCTAAGTGCAGTAATCTTTCAGTGGAATTTATTTTTTCAGGACTATTCCAAGCATGTACACATCCAAGATATACCATAGAATATATAATAAACTATAGCCTTCCCTTCCCTCTGAAATCTTTTGGCCTCGTGAACTTTTGTACCAAAGACTTTATTCCTTGAAAAAGAAAGCAGTATATATACTTAGGTTGGAATGTCAGGCTTCATAGGTGCTGCATCACAGTGAATTTTTTTTTATTTTTTTTATTTCCAGATTGGATTGGGTCTAAAGGCACGTGTTGACTTCTCTGAATTTTGGTTTGGCTGTAAGTAGAGCTGAAATGGGGAGTTCTCTGAAAAATTACTTCTTTTTGACCAGGAAAGGGGAAAAAATCCCAGGGTATATGAATTCAATAAAAAAAGTGTCTAAAACTTCTCTCTATAGAAGACCAGGTGGCTGTTGCAGGTCCAAATAGAAAGTTATTCTAAAAGTTATAGCAAGTAAAAATACAAAGTGAAGTCCTTTGAAGATGTGTGTATTTCCTATTTCTCCAGAGGATAAGGAAAAGTTATTTCAGCTCAGCGCAAGAAGGAAGTTGACCTGTTAGATCCTTGAAATTGTTTTCAAGGACTTTTACTTGTTAGAGAGCAAGGAATGTGGGGTAGGATAGGAGTGGGTGTTTCACACCTTAAAGCTCTGAAAAGTGTGTTTGACAGATTGCAAATATGTGAAAAGTATACTTTTGAACCACTTTGGTGGGAGGCAAGAGAATTTTCTTGGACAGTAAATAGTTTGTTAAAGTGAGTGGCTCCAATAGCTAATCTGTGCTGAATTCCATGGAGAAGCTACAGTGAATTCTTCAGAAACCTTCACACACAGAATATCCTGGGTTGGAAGGGACCCTCAAGGATCACTGAGTCCTGCACAGGGTCATGCCCAGGAGTCACACCATGTGACTGAGGGAAGTGTATGAAAATTTCTTGAATTCTGTCAGGTTTTCTACTGTGACCACTTCCCAGGAGAGCTGTCCCAGAGCCTTTTCACCCTCTGGGTGAAACATCTTTTCCTAACATCTGACCTAAACCTCCCCAGACTCTGTTTCAGACCATTCCCTTGGATTCTGTCACTTATCACCACAGAGATGAGAGTTCCCCCTCCTCTTCCCTGCTTAACTTCTAACATTTGGGAATTGCCTGCTCCTGTGCCCTTAGGAAGTGATATTTAAAAGGTGACCTGCACTGATGGACCCCAGCATCTGCAAAAACATTTTTCCAGGAGACCTTGCTTACTAATTCCCTGAGCAGCCTGAAGTCTGCTCGCCTCATATCCAGAGTTCAGGTTTTGGCACTTCCTCTTAAAATGATTTTAAACTCAATTCCTTTGTGGTCACCATGGCCAAAACGGCTGCCAACCTCCACTCATGAGATCCAAACTTTTGACAAGCAGGAGACCAAGGTGGGCATCTTTCCAAGCTGGCTTCCCTAGGACCTGTTCCATAAAGTTGTCATTCAGGTTTTTAGAAATATCCTACCCTGAGTTGTACCAGGTGTGTGATGTTCCCANACCTTGCTTACTAATTCCCTGAGCAGCCTGAAGTCTGCTCGCCTCATATCCAGAGTTCAGGTTTTGGCACTTCCTCTTAAAATGATTTTAAACTCAATTCCTTTGTGGTCACCATGGCCAAAACGGCTGCCAATCTCCACTCATGAGATCCAAACTTTTGACAAGCAGGAGATCAAGGTGGGCATCTTTCCAAGCTGGCTTCCCTAGGACCTGTTCCATAAAGTTGTCATTCAGGTTTTTAGAAATATCCTACCCTGAGTTGTACCAGGTGTGTGATGTTCCCAGTTAATTTCTGGCAAGTTGAAGTCTCCCATAAGGACAAGGGCAGTTGACTTGGAAGAGTCCTTTAGTTCCTCAAAGAATAAATCATCATTGTCCTGGCCAGGAGGTCGATAGTGTACTCCCACAATGGCATCTGCATTATTTGTTTGTCCCTTGATTCTTACCCAGAGGCTCCCAACTGGGCCATTGCCAGCTGTGAGATCCACCCATTCTATCCCTTCTATTCCATACAGTGCCACCCTGCCTCTCCTGCCCTGGCTGTCTCCTGCAGAGCCTGTGCCCATCCCACAGGGCACTCCTGGCTCAGGTTCCATCCCACCAGGTTTCACTTATGTCAGCAATGTCAAATCTCTGGGACTGGGCCAAAGCCTGGATTCCCCTTGTTTGTCCTCATGCTGGGTGCATTAATGCAGAGACATTTCAGGTGTGCTACACTGTAGTCCACACCTCCTGAGGCAGATTGAGGGATCCCATTAGTGCTCCTTTCCACACCATCCCATCACTCATCACTGGCCAGCCTGGCTTGGACCTTTTTCCCTTTCCAGGCTGGTTTAAAGCTCTGCCAATGAGCCCCACCAGCTCCTGTGCTAGAGCTCTTTTCCCCCTCTGATATTGGTGCATCCTGTCAGGTGTCAATAGACCAGTTGTTGAGTAGATCATCCCATGGTCAACAAACATAAAATTTTTCTGCTAAAACCACTCTTGGAGCCATGCACTGATCTGATGGATTTGCCTATTTCCATCAATATTATTCCTTCTTACCAGAAGTAAATCACTACATTTATAGAGGAAATCAACACCTTTGCTCCGGACCCCTCTCCCAATTGTCCCAGGGCCCTGAATTTTCTTTTGATTGCCCTCTGACATTTGTTTTTTATTTAATGACTGCCAGTTTAAACAACAAATAGAAGACAGTTATCAGAGGGCCTTACTAAACTGGAGATTTTTCCATTAATGTCCTTTATCCAAGTCCCTAGAGACAGCAGACTTTCTTGTGAGTTGGGTCTTGTCTGCATATCAGACCCAACACTCCTGTTTGAAGGGAGTCTGCTATTACAATTACCCTTATTTTGCTCTTAACAGAGCAGGTTGTGGTGCACAGGTCAGGTGGTGCTGTCTTAGTGCTGTTCCACTATCCCAGAAGGATCCTAGCCCGCCTCATCTCTTGTCTGACCTTCTAATTCCAGAAACTCACACCTCTTCTAGAAGGTTCCAGTCCTACTTGTCAAATTCTGAGAAAGAAGAGGAGCATTTCAGGAGGAGCATTTCAGGCCTGCTTCCAGCCTTCACCTTTAAAACACCCTTGGCTCACAGCTGTTTGACTGATTACCCTGCAGGGCTCTGAGACCATCTGCTTCTCCACTACGAGGAAGGTTCAAGACTCCTGAGAGTTTGAGACCACAGTGCCTCTGAAAATAATGGGTCTATTTCTTGTTAATTCACTTGAATACTACATAGAGAGGTGGTGTCAGCTACAGGTGAACAGAACAAAATCCATCCACAAAGTCATCCAGACTGAGGAGCAAATGAAAGGTCATTTGTAAAAACTGTGTAAGTCTTCTGTATGTAGATCCCGAGTTTCACACCAGACATCCCTCTTAAGATTGTTCATAGGGCAGGGGAATGGAAGAGGATTTAAAAAAGACCACACTAAATCAAAATATACAAACCTCCCCACTTCTGAGAAGTTGACAACATTGTAATCTTCTTTAAAAGGATGGTTCTGTCTAAGGGATGTGGCAGTTTACTGATATGGTCAGACTACCTGTGGGTTTTCTAAAAACCTGTGGAAATGAGGTGCATAGACCTGGGGGCAACTTATCTTTTCCTGGAATAAATCTCCTCTTAGATTTCCAAGGACTCATTTTTTCAACAATTTCTCTGAAACACTGATAAGCTTTTTAAGAACAGATTGGGAGAGTGAAGAATGAGAACTGTATGAAAATGGATTTTCTTTCTGCTTCCTAGAAAATAGCATGAGAGAGGGTAGGAAAGAATTCTTGTTTATTAGACTTCAATAATATGAATCCAATCTTTCAGTTTAGGATTAGCCATGTTTAGTTCACCCTGATAAATTGATTTAAAACATTTACACTTAACATTAAGTACTCAACCAAAATAAAACTTAATCTATGCTCCTTTATAATATTTATATGAAAGGTTATTTTTTGAGATGTGAAAACTGACAGAATTTATGTCTTAGAAATGGAAAAAAAATTAAACTTTATAAGAATGAAAAGGGTTTTTTATTTAAAATATTGCTTTGCTTGTTTTCTGCTTTGTAATTAAAATAAATGAATAGTGACTTCATCCTACAAAGACATTTTTTTAAACTTAATCCTTTTTAGGAGCAAAGATGACACAAAACTTCTTGAAATAACATATAAGCCATCAGGACCTCAGGAGAACCTTGCTGTTTCTAGCTGCCCAGAGCAACAACTACAAAGCCAAATCTACAGATGTAGCTCTGCTCTGCATAGCAAACAGCCAGACTGGCAGGAAAAACCTAATGCAAAAGAGCACAGAGAAGGATCCAGTAGAATGGGAATGAAGGGATTTTCATACATTTCTGCTGAAACATCTGTATCAGTTTGTACCAATCATATCACTGACACGTAAAAGCACAAACTGGCAACAGAGAATGGAATCAAGTTTGTAAAGTCTTGGTATTCACACTTCCTTGTTTTTCAAGAGAGATGCAACACAGAACTGAACATGGAACAAGGGACTATTGACATCTTTTGTATATATTCTCCTTAAATTTCTGCTACTGGAGTAAGACAAATATAGATGAACTCACACCAGAATGAAGACATCAAATTAAGGCAGAGAGCCTCAATAATAATGTATTTTTCTCATTATTAATAATTAATAATATATTTGCCCCTCTAGAGGACCAAAAGTGCAGAATGAGACCACAATTTTTTTTTTTTTAATGCATTTCCCAGAGAACCATTTCTGTGCCTTCAGATGGTGGAGTCTGTTCCAGGGTGCTGTGCCTAGAGGGATGACAGTGTTACACCAAAAGTTGCTGGGATAATTTGTGTTTTGTTCCATGACCTCCCACTGCTACAAACTTCCAGGGCATCCAGGGCAAGGAGAAGCTTGATGAAGAGTTACCCTCACCATGTAGGAATGTAGCTGAACAGAGCAGATTGAGAGAACAATCTTTGATTTGATCCACAAACACTGTTCTTTCAGGAGGGGAATTGTGGAGGGCGGTAAATAATGCAAAAGTGTATTTCATAGAGGAATTCATTGACATAGCCACAGCCAACTCGCAGGCTTGGAGGTGGTGGAAAAACACCCATTATTAGAAAAGATGAATATAATGCACTTATTTTCTTCCATTTGGCAGAGAATTAGTATAATTTCTGTGTCTGGGTTTGGATGAAATATTCCTGCCCTTTGTTCAGCCCAGAAATAACTTCAAAGCATTCTGAATATTTGGCTAGGTACAACAGTATTTCATGTCATAAATCATGGATCATATTTGCTGGGCCATTAATGAACTCAGTAAGTAATGACAAATGTAAAGCTAAATTTGGCTTTTGGTTGCACAGATGTAAATCTATTATAGCTTTGAAATCTACAGAACATTCATTATGAAAAGAAACTTTGGTTTCAATATTCCCAGAAGACAGGAAAATCAAAGGACTGCTTTCAGATCACTAAAAAACAGCATATCATTTTAGATAGAAGCTTAAGAAATCCAGAGATTTTGTGGAAAAGAAACATGTTTTCTAAGTTTGTGAGTTCCAATGAATGTTGTCATAGTTAGATGATGGCAAATGTTTTGGTTAACAAATCTTAAACCTGAAGAGGTCAGAAAGAGGAATAAGCATTGTTTTGGACATGTTCTGAAATCAGTTTGTGCCAATGTCTCCTCAGTCTCTGTTCAGGTCTGGCTTGAAGGCTTTGGTCCATTTCTTAGCTGTGTTGAATCCTATTAGAAGAAAAATATCCTAACCTCATCTGAGAGGATGCTGTAGCTGGTGTTCCAGACTCTATTTGAAGATCCAGTCCTAGGTGAGCCTTTTTTCTTGTTTTCTTATAGCAATGTCTGGTTGCTGCTCTTTAATGGGGATTGTAATATTGATAGTTGGAAGCTGGAGAAGGGAAGACTAAGGATAACTAAAATGAGATGAGCAAGAAGGTGGTATTGTTCTATATTCAGGAAAGAAAAGAAAGACAAAACCTCCCTCAACCTTTGGTCCCAAGGTGCCAGAATTATGGCAGGTTTTTTTCTCCCTGTGAGCAGGGCACGAGTGCTGAACTATATCTGGTCTTTCTCCAGGCACAGGTATAGAGCTGACAGAATCTGGCATTCTAAGAATTACGTTTTAGGCTTGAAGTTTCCTCATGAGTGTCTGTACACGTGGGTCTTGAAGGATGTAAACACACCAGCTCAGAGGAGCAGACTGGAGTGTCTCCTCATCTGAATGCACCAAACACATAACTGGTGAAACACCAGCGGCGCAGAAAAGGAACAGTAGCTGCGTGCCAAATGTGTCAGATGTTACCTTGATGTAAAATAAGTCTGTGCAGAGATATGTATCAAGGATTTGTAGAGCTTTGGGAATGAAAGTGGAACATGGATGCTTAAACACCCTTCAAACGTGGATTAGTGTTTCTTTTGCCTAATTCATAAGGACTGGCAGTGCAAAGCTGCAGGTGCCTAGAACTAGCTTGTTACTAAGAGAACTGCAAAGTCTATTCTAGTACTGAGCAGTTCTGAGTTAAGAGGGGACATTGGGCTATTCTGATTCAATGCATCTTCTAAGCTAATGCACATCCTTCCTGTGGTGTTTGAATATGAGACAGTGCTACCTCGTTGCTGCATGCATAGATAGGGATGAAGCTGTCAAAATGAATGTGTAAGAGCAAAGCTGCTCCACTTCAGTGATACTTGGCTCCAGAGCAGAGGAGAAGTGGAGAGGCATTTGAGTTATGCCTACTGCTAATCTGTATTAATAAAAAAAGCACTGGAAGCTATTTTCATTATCCTTTGCTTTGTTTTTTGCTAATCCTTCACTAGCCAGAAAAAAAGCAGAACTATTTTGAAGGCTTAAATTTATTTGCGTCTGTTCTGCAGATTTGCAAGTAGTGAGGAGCATGTGCTTAGAATATTCTCTGCCCAACATTGCATAGATTGATCTACAGAACACCTTATTGACTGAATCAGTTCCCATTTACTAGGGTTGATAGAACTGTTACCTCTTTTTCCTCTTCTGCTACTTGATTATATGTAAAGAGAGCACTTTCTCAGACAGTTGGTCAGTCAGAACTTTTTGTATTGGAATTGAACAACAATTTCTTGAGAGCAGACTCTCACTTGTTGCCAAATTCCTTATGTAAACTGGTAGCAATAATAAAAAAAAGATACTTAACGTTTACATCACCCTGGCACTGGTCTTTTACAAAGCCCAAATCACCAAGCAGGTCCAGTTTGTTCAGCTGCAAATACAAGATAAATTATCTGCTCAAAACAACATGGATAATCATATCACTTTTTCCTCTGCATTTTCAGCATTACCATTAATCAACTGACATGCTTCCCATTGTAGATGGTTTCAGAAGTCTAATCAACTTGATTCTAGTGTAATGATACGAAGTAATGCTGGGTCAAAATTTTCAAGTTCAAAACAAAATCTACAAACTTTCAGACGTATCTGCATTTCAGACATACCTACACTGTGTATCCTGGNAAAGGGTACATGAGATTTAGAACACTTGTATCTCCACATTTCATCAAAATGTTTTGATCCTGCAGAATTTGAATTCTGCTGGCAGTAGTTTCAGAGCTTCATAAAAAAATCCATATGGTCGTATCAATAAAATATCTGACACAAATATCCAAATTTATAGGTGTTTATTGAATCAGTACCAGTAAAACTTTCTTTCTGAATCACATGGTGACAGTCATTTGTAGTAGAAAAGGAAAATGAACTGAAACACACAGAAAAAGGGGAATGGAGGTATGCAATAATAGAATAACAGCTGACTGTGACACGGATGGGTTATGAGCTCAGCTTTGACTGGTCTTATGAGTTTTTTAAAAAATGTCCTTTCCCCCAGCTTTCTCCTGTTCAAACTGATTCATCACTCTGCTTCTATTTTTCTGGTGTCTGTCAGATAAATTTAATCTAAAGACTCCTTCAAAATATGTGAAGAAATCCTCTCTGGTGAGGTCTTGAATAATGTGTGTCTTTTTATTTTTTTTCTGGAAAAGGCTATTCTGCATTGCTGGCAGGCCTGCCTTCTTTCCTTGGCCTTTATTTCTCTGATACAAGAGCTTGTTTGTTAGAAATTATCTAGTTTCTGCAATAACTGGGATAGTCTGACCTGCTTGTAACTGCCAAGAAAGCCTTTTTCTTCATGAGCTAATGCAAGTCCATTCCCATGGGATAGGCAATATATGACATCCCTGTATTTTGTATGCTCTCTAAGAACATCAAACCCTCATGGGAGCCTGTCCTAGTGTAACAAATTTGCTGTCTTTCTAATTAATTGAATCTTCTGTCTTTGTGTAATAATTATCTTAGCTTCTCATATATGTATTTTGAATTGAGGGTACTATTTTGTTAAGCTGTTGGCTGATGTTTGGTGATTCTGTTCTTTTCCTGGTATTTTTATAATTAAGTAATTTTCTCAGTCTTTGAATTTCCTCTTCCATGAGCTGCACTTCACTTTGATTAAGGACATCACTCCATTCACATTGGTTTTTTAAATCTCTTTTGCCAGAGGGTTACATCATGCCCCCCATTCCCATTTTTCTTACCAGAAGTCATCATGCTCAGTTCATTTGTCACCATGTTCTTCTCATCTTTCTGCCTGACAGCTTGAAAGATTTCTTCTGGTCATCTCCACTTCACAAGTAATAGTGTAATTTGTATGTGAATTCCTTTAGTTCTCTTGTCTGTATCAGTAAATTCTCCTTCAACTCCTGCAATGTTATGATATGAGATTAAGATTTTGTGTGTTTTTTTCTGTGATTGCATTAATATTGATCTACTTTTCAATCTCCCCTTATTCATGTCACCCCAAATAAAGCTGCTGTCATTACAGTGTTCCTGTAGGCACAGTGGGGCAAGTGCAAGGAGGGTCTGACATGGAGCCAGACCAAAGAGGTGTAATTTCATACTCTGAGAAGCTATGCCAATCTAACCTGTGCAGTATCATTCCTTTTTAGATCTGCTTCTTCTTATGGTTGTATCTTTTAAACTTCTTTGTTATTCTTTAGCGCTTCCCTCAGGAATTGTCATCCCCTCAACCAGGTGAAATTCTTACTGCATAAATGCATATAGAATGCTGTATTTCACACTAAAGTGAGCAATTAAGACATAAAATTCTACAGTAAGTTCTGTTTTTTTCTCTCCTCCTGTTCAAATGGATGACATAGGAAACAAACATTCCTATTGCTTTCTGTTCACAACTTTGGTGTCACCTGGAAGTTGAGGTATTTCAGAGTGAACATTTTCCTGTCTGAAAAAAGTTTTCAAATTTGAAGAATAAATTATGTAGTTCTTGGGTTTCCCCTCTTCTACATATCAGATTTTTTATTATTTGAAAAAAATCAATATTTTCATTGTGCTTTTTTTCTGAATTAGGTAATATAATTTAGAACCTCTTAGAGCAAGTGACTGATTATGTGTTTTAGGTCAGGATTGTCAACATATGTCAGGGAATCAGTTACTAAATGTATTAAGTTCTGGTAAACTAGCCAGAGATAGACCTCTGTGTGTTATTTTAACACTGTGAGTTTCTGTGCTTTTTGATAAGTATTATCCCTATTTGCATGATGGTAAAGGACCTATTTTACTTTTAAGTGGTAACTAACAACTAATTGCAAGTAAAATATAAAATATCTGAGACCTGTGTCTTGTTAAAGAAACAGTTATTTCTGTGAAAATAAAGTAGCTGACTTGCATACAATGTAGGGATACTAATTTAAATTTTAAATCTGCTTAGTGGAAAGAAAGAATGTGTTTTGAAGCTACAGTTTAATAATTTGGAACTAGCTAGAGCATCTGTTCTTTTGCAGATAAAGGGCAAGTGAAGTCTAAATCAAAACTACATCAACCATTATTTTATCTCTGTATTGTTGGTATCCTTGCATGTATACTCATAATTTCTGTCTAAACTTGAAAATTTAAACTGATTTTGTAGGAAATATTTTATTCTTGCTTTAGGATTTAATTTGTTGCTTTCCATTTGTTTTGCTTTCCTTATTTTTCCTGCTGACCTTAGGCAGATCTTTTGAAAATGTACATTGTGAAACACATAATTAGTTAGAAGTCAAAGTGGTGCTTCTACAGAGTGCCCCTACTTTGGAAGAAAACCCTGTTAATGCACTTTTTTTCCATTCTTCTGCACTGCTTCCTTCCTCTCTGCATTAACTCTGTAAATGGAGGTATACAAAAGTCATAGCCAGCATTGTGTTTAAAAGCTTCTGCTTCATGCAACCCAGGAAGCACAGCACAAGAGAGAAGCACATCCCCATCACAGGAATTTTTTATCGTGTAGGGTCCGTACAAACCTCTCCTATGAATTCTTGTCCTTTATAACTGTGGAATGCCTAAATGTTTATTTCTTGTGTGCTCTCTAAAAACCCTTGCTAGGGATCTTTGGTGCATAAATGTAGTTTCATTGGTGATGTCTAGATTAGATTTAATACTGAACAGCTGCTAGCAATGAAGAAAACTTTGGCAGTACCCATGTTATTCCCCTTAACAAGTTCTCACGATTTTTAATCACCATACTGCTGATTCATGTGTAGATAAAGTAATA